>LR880972.1:967304908-967315218 GCA_904067115.1 Aegilops sharonensis
CTCTCCCCCAGCGGAGGGAGAGAAGAAAAGGAAGGCCGCCCCGACTGGGGAGGCCGGAGGGTCCAAGAAAGGAAGGACCCTTCCTCCGGACTTCTCCACCAACGTCGACAACGACGAGGAGGAGTGGCCATCAAGGGCCAAGCCCCTGGCGAGATCGTAAGTGTCCGGATTCCAGAATAACTAATGACTTTTTATTTGTCGCATAGCGTCTTCTAATGCCGAATATAACCATGTAGCCTGCCCAAGGACGAGCTCGCCGCTTCGTCGAGCGGCTTCCTGGATTCGTCGGATGTGAATAGCACTTCACTTCCGGCCACCTCCTCCCCTCGTGACGCAGACGATGCCGCGGTGGAGTCCCAAAAGGGGCCCAACCAGGAGGAGGTGGTCCAGGAGGCGCCGCAAGGCGACCTCCCGGACTCCGGGCACAAAGGGGGAAAACCCCTAGAGGGCTCTAAGTCCGGCGCTGTGCCGGACTCCGTACCGGAACTTTCAGTGGTTCCGAAGTCCAGCAAGCGGCCCCTTCATAAGAAGGGCAAGACTGCGACACCGGTGACCTCCGTCCATCCGGAGGCACCGGATAACTTGTTGGAGGCGCTTAACGGCGCCTCCATCGACGAGGAGCATCGCACTATCATGAGTGCGGTGGTCCAGAAAGTTCAGTCCGCCAAGAGCGGGCTGACCGAAGCCTGTACCAGCCTTCTAACAGGCTTTGAGGTAAGTTTAGAATATGTAAAAATATTACCGCATAGACAGTAGCCCCTGATGCTTAGTTCGGTGTTCGGAAAGAAAAGCCGGACTGAGGATCTAAAAAGATATACGCAGGAGTCTAACATAATTATGTCAACTAGTCGTCAACCCGTGCACCTGCACGGGCTAGCGGTATTCGAAAAAATAGTTAGTAGAATCCTTTAAATAATCTGTTGCCCTTTTTCTTAAGAGTAATGTAGTGAACGGTTTTAAATGCAAACATTAAAATTAAAATAAGATACCCACAAATTAGTGAGACATTTTTACTGAGCTAAAATTTTAGGCTTCTAACACCAAAGTTGTATGTTCAGAAAATTTTCATTGTTCGAGGGACCAAACTTCACGTCATCTGAAATGAGCTATATATATATGCATTATGATGCTTATTGCTCGCACGGGTTCAGTACTTACGCTGAGTATGATATATAAACTCCTTCCATGCACTATGAAATTTTATATCTCAATTTTTTCATTAATATGTAATAATACCATTTTACCTTTGCAATCAAAATAATTTTGCACACAATAGGAGTCAAAGATTAAAAAAAGTTGGACTTCACTCACTATGTGCATTCTTGTATGTATTCCTAAAAATAAATTGTTTACAATTGGAGGTGCTAGTTCTTATTGTTTTGGCCTGAATTAATTAAGAGTTCGTTAAATTTTTTCTGTAGTTATTCCTATGCATGTATAGAAGAATGGGATAAATATTCAACGTCGCTCTTTATATATTCAAAATCCGAAATCTAGCTGAACTCCATGGAGTATAGAAAATCATATAAAGTCCTAAGATACATGTTGAAAATCGATTTACTAATTGTGTACAAACATTACATTTCCCAGTGGGCAAAACCTATTTCGAGATATAAAATTCCTATACTTAAGTAGCTAAGAAATAAGTTATCATGTTCATCACTACTACATTTCTGTTCATCCACCCAAGAAATTCCATTTCGTACGGACTGATAAAATGTTGTCCATTACAACATAACCATCATAGCACCAGGTCACAATCTTGTTGGCAACCAATTAGAAGAGGGCTATATGAACACAATATTAAATTGATAAGGATCATAAACATATTACATTTTGTGATGGGCAGCTATAGTGTGACATATGTATTCCAAAAAGCTATTATTTTGCACATGTAGGAATACTTAATCATGCTGCTGTGTTTTTCTTAAGAAAACTGTCGATGTGACCTGTGTATTGCCAACAATTATTATATAAGGGCTTCTTTACTTGGCCTTGGTTACAAATGAAAACACATCATAGTGCTTGTTAACAAAAAAACAAAGTTTATTTATTTAGGATATTTCCACAAATAAAAAAAATCAGATTAACTCGGAATAGAAAATTCAAGTAGGTAAGAGTAGATACGCAATGGAGTGAGAAAGAATGGCATGAATGTAACTGTACCTATATATACTCAAATCGTATGTTCAAAGATTTGAATTCGGTTCAGCCTGAAAGTGTAACCATGTAGTTGTAGGCGTACATGAGGAACATACAATTAGTTATACGGATCTAAACTACAGACAATGGTTGATACAACCAAATTAATAACACCGATATGTGCAATATACAATATGAGATCGACATACTGGCTTGATATAATTGCAAGAGCAGAAATATGGTTGTATAGTACAAATATAAGGGAGCAGTACTAATTGTTGAGGCCAAACATGTCTTATCTATTATTAATTAAAATAATCATTCATAGAATAACATCAGTTTAATTAACTAAGAGATGAAATACTTTGAGGGGAGACTACTCCAAGAAAATAACGTGTAACTCCACAGATTAACGACGTACAATTTGATATAAAAATTATAGGGAACAGTAATTTTGTACGACTGCACGACAGATATCCTATGAAAGTAACCTCTGGAATCAATCCAATATGTTGGTTCTGTATCCTCGATTTGATGGATTAGAGAACAAAACATAAAATTTTGGAGATAGGTTTACTGGCCTATTGAGTTAGAGCATGAGCTGACATCAAACAGAAGGGCAGTGCCCCCGTGTTCTGTAGCTCTACTTGGCGGCCTTACCGGGTACAGCCGTAACTTGTCTCCCATCTGTATGCTTCCTCATCCAATTCCTTAATCATCATTACTTTGTTATCCTGAAAGATAATGCTTGATTGTGGTGTAGTTTCTAGTTGAAGGTTCAGATGCTAGAGAGTAAGGATTAGACTGTGGTGCTTAATATCAGTAGCAGAACCTTGAGTTTAAGAGTCTGCATGTAATTTCCTGTCCAACACAAACACATCTTCAGTGTTCCAAAAATCCTAGTGGACAGGGCAGTGTCGAGGGAACAATAACGAAAATAGAGGAAACCGAGTCAACTAAATTGCAGGACGCAGGTGTTCTTATTCAATCCAGTGATGCATGTAGTTACGTCCACAAACTATTGAAGGGAAGGAGAAGGTATGCACCAGCTTTAATTGGAGGATATAGATCGAGCAGTTTGCAGGCAGCTACACCCGTGCAATCGCCGCAGCCCATCGAGCCCTTGCGTTTCTACATGGGCACCTGCTGTGGTTGTTGTGGTGTCCGAGTGGGTAGCGTCAGAATATGAGGGTTTGGGAGGCGGCAACACCGGCGTGGTGGTCTGGAGCTGATCGACCTTTCCATGGCACAATCGGACATGCCATGCATGGAGCCGAGACGCCCTGCAAAACAAATCAGGAGATTGTCGTTTGGATTTTTTTTTCAGTCAAGGTAAATTGGGGGAGAATTCGTGGGAGAAGGAAGGAGAGGAGCCCCATGCTCATACGTTCTTGATAGCTCGTGCAAATTCTCCTACCTCGTCCAACGGTTAAAGATCGTTTGAGGTAAATTGGGGAGGAGTCCCGTGGGAGAAAGGAAGGAGAGTCCTGTGCTCATACGTTCTGGATAGCTCATGCGAATCCTCCTAACTCATCCTACGGTTAAACATTGATGTTAGGGAAATCGGACGGACAAAATAGTTAATTACCACGATTAACATGGAGCCTTGATTAGTGCTTCCGATTAGTAAATATAAGATATAAGATATAAGATATAAGATATGGGAATGCAGGCTGCGCTGCTGACCTCTGCCGCACTGACTGCGGAGGTCAATGCATTGAAGCAGAGCCTCGAGCGGTCCGAGAACGAGCTCGGACTTGCCAAGAAGCAGCTCGAGGACAAGGAAGGTAAGTAATACCTTATTAAAGTAATACCTTATAGAAAGGATTTGGTTGCAAAAAATGACAGGAATAACGTGAGTATTGCAGGGGCCACGAACGAGGTGGCGACCCTGAAGGAAGCGGTGTCCGCGGCTGAAATCAAAGCGGCCGCGGAGCGCACCAAGCGAGAGGAGCAGGAGGCGCGGGTGGCGGAGGTGCGGCAAGAGCTCCAGGCTCTTATGAAAAAACACGAGAGTTTGGAGCGTGACTCGAAGACTCGAGAGTCCGAGCTCGCCTTGGCTCTTGAGAGTGCCCAAACCGCTAAGGCCGAAGCCCAAAAAGCCCTCCAGGAAATTGAGGCGATGAAGAAGATAGCGGCGGGTAAGGCATTATTTATGCAAAGCAAGCATGTGAAGCTGAATTATCTGTTACTTACCCGAATCCGGAGCTCTCCAGGAGCATTCGCAGATCTGCCCCGCAGTGTGTCCGATGCTGCCGCTTTCTACCGAGACGAGGAGGGAAGCGCGACGGAGAAGGTGTTCTGGTCTCAGTATGCTGAGGCCGGACATCCGGTGCCCCTGAGCGACCAGCTGAAGCAGCTGGTCGAGCTCCACAAGGTCGCCGAACAGGCCATGAAGGGCCTCATAGTTCGGCTGTGGCCAACGGAAGCCATGCCTGGGAGTTACTTCGGGTTGGTAAGGCGGCCGGTGGATGCCTGTCTAAGGCTTGAAGTCATCAAGCGCTCCGTCTGCATCGAAGGTGCCCGTCGGGCCCTTGCCCGTGCTAAGGTGCACTGGGGCAAGCTGGACGGTGAGAAGCTTGTGAAGGACAGACCACCACCGGGCAAGGAGCATCGCAAGCCCGAAATGTATTATGAGGGCGTCCTGAAGGGTGCCCGCCTGATAGCGAGTGAATGCTCCAAAGATGTAATTTTTGAATAGACTCGCATTTGTTATCCTGTACGCTGAAAACTTGTTCATATGCGCTAAGCAACGCTTGTGAATTTAAATTATTACCTTATGTGCGGCTGTTTATCAAAATTTGAGAGATGGCAAGTCGTTGGCTTCAGCCCCCATGCCACGAGTGCTGGGGTGTTCGGGATAAACTTGAGCGCTCTTGTTCCCATTCTTGGGTCCTTCGAGGGAGGCGCTCAACGCAAGGAACAAGGCAATGGGACTTATAGTGCTTGAACACTCTCACTTAGCCATAGAATTTTATAATTTTAAATTTCGGCGAAGCCCCTGGTATTCGGAAGACCGAATTCGGGGCGCTATCCACGCCTTGGCCGGACAATGCCGGCTCCTCGCTCTAAGCGGCATAAGTCTTTAGGGACCCGAAAAAACCTCTTGAACAGCGACCAGCTCTCGCCCTATCATGACGGTCAGTTTTAGCTTTCTCCACTGAGGTGCTCAACCCAGCTCAACCGGGGCACAATTGCAGTGGTTCTCCCAGCGCTACCTTAGCCGATATAACGGAACGTAAGGTACCAAAACATGGGAGCCGGGCAAACCCAACTATTGACCCAAGACATGATTCGGAGCCGATGCATATAATGCTATAAGTTAGGGGTGCCGCACTTGTGAAAGTGTTCGGACTTGTCACACCATGTTTTTGGGGTACGTAAGCCCCTGGTGTGGTGGCCGTACCAAATTGTACGGTTGCACAATGTCATAGATGAACATATACAATGGGAAAGAATGCAATATTAGGCAAGAGCTATATATTGTTTATTCAAAAGAAACTGCAAATAAAAGCAGAACGATACAAATTTGGCGATAAGCAAGGTACGGGACTTTTGACATGTCCCCCTTCCAGGGGTAAGTTTGCGGTGTGGTATGTAAAACAGGTGTACTGCTCGTAATAGAGACCACCTGGACACTTGACGCAGTTTTCTGCTTCCCTGGCTGTTGCATCGTGTAGTCGGCACGAATGCCGGACAGGGCTTCAGGAGAATAGAGTCCTGAAAGTAAAAAGAAAAAGAGAAAAAAGAAAAAAAAAGGAATGACACAAACGGGAGCCCCTAGTGCGGTCTAGCCGCATTCTGGGCATGCCGTGGTCGTGGCCCGTCCCCTATGCCCATGGTGCTTCAGAGCGCAATTACGTGTGTAGTACTGGCTTCGCGAGTTCGCGAGGGCTGGGGTTGGGGCCGCATTACTACGCTTGTTCGGAACGTGCCAGGCGGTCTTGCTGTAGGTTACTCTGGGCGCGCTTGACAGTGTCCGATTGTTTATTGGCCGGACTGGAGGATTGCCTTAAGAGGCTGTTCTGCACTTCTGCCACAAGGGCGGCCGTATGCTCCTCCGTTCGGAGGGAGCGTTCGGTGTTTCCATTGACCGTGATTACGCCTCGAGAGCCTGGCATCTTGAGCTTGAGGTACGCATAGTGCGGCACGGCATTGAATTTTGCGAATGCGGTTCGCCCGAGCAGTGCGTGATAGCCGCTGCAGAACGGGACTATGTCGAAGATTAACTCCTCACTCCGGAAGTTATCCGGGGATCCAAAGACCACTTCAAGTGTAACGGAGCCTGTAAAGTTGGCCTCTACACCTGGAATGACGCCTTTAAAGGTCGTCTTTGTGGGTTTGATTCTTGACGGGTCTATGCCCATTTTGCGCACTGTATCCTGATAAATCAGGTTCAGGCTGCTGCCGCCGTCCATCAGGACTCTGGTGAGGTGAAATCCGTCAATAATTGGGTCAAGAACCAATGCGGCGAAACCGCCGTGACGGATGCTAGTGGGGTGGTCCCTTGGATCAAAGGTGATCGGGCAGGAAGACCATGGGTTGAACTTCGGGGCGACTGGCTCCATCGCATATACGTCCCTTAGTGCACGCTTCCGCTCCCTTTTGGGTATGTGGGTTGCGTATATCATGTTCACCGTCCGCACTTGTGTGGGAAAGCCCTTCTGTCCTCTATTGTTCGGCGGCCGGGGCTCTTCCTCGTCATCGCTATGCAGCCTCTTGTCGTTGTTTTCGGCGTTTAGCTTGCCTGCTTGCTTGAACACCCAACAATCCCTGTTGGTGTGGTTGGCTGGTTTTTCGGGGGTGCCATGTATCTGGCACAAGCGATCGAGTATTCGGTCCAAGTTGGACGGGCCCTGGGTATTTCTTTTGAATGGCTTCTTCCGTTGACCGGGTTTAGAGCCTCTGAATTCGGCATTTACTGTCGTATTTTCAGCATTGTCACCGTTAATGCGGCGTTTATGCTTGTTGCGACGCGACCTGCCATTGCTGTCCTTGGTATCCGAACTACTAGGGTGTTTGGCCAAGTTGTTGCTTCGAGCTAGCCAGCTATCCTCTCCCGCGCAAAAGCGGGTCATGAGTGTGGTGAGGGCTGCCATGGATTTCGGCTTTTCCTGTCCTAGGTGCCGGGCTAGCCACTCGTCGCGGATGTTGTGTTTGAAGGCTGCTAGCGCCTCTGCATCCGGACAGTCGACGATCTGATTTTTTTTTGTTAGGAACTGCGTCCAGAATTGTCTGGCCGATTCTTCTGGCTGCTGAATTATATGGCTAAGGGCATCGGCGTCTGGTGGTCGCACATATGTGCCCTGGAAGTTATCGAGGAATGCGGCTTCCAGGTCCTCCCAACAATCGATTGACTCTGCTGGCAAGCTGTTGAGCCAATGCCGAGCTGGTCCTTTAAGCTTGAGTGGGAGGTATTTGATGGCATGTAGATCATCACCGCGGGCCATGTGGATATGGAGGAGATAGTCCTCGATCCAGACCGCAGGATCTGTGGTACCATCGTATGATTCGATGTTTATGGGTTTGAAGCCCTCAGGGATTTGATGATCCATTACTTCATCTCTGAAGCATAGTGGGTGTGCGGCGCCTCTGTATTGGGCTATATCACGACATAGCTCATATGAGCTTTGTCTACTGTGTTCGGCCCGGCCGGTGTTGCTGTATCCGGCGTGACGGTAATCATCCCGAGTCGTTGGGCGCCCACACGATCTGTAGATCGATCTTGTTTGCTTTGCCTTATCCTCCAGTATATCTCGCAAGTCCGGCGCGTTCTCCCGTGCCTTGGTACTTTTTGAGCGGCGTCGGGGCATGGCTTGAGCGGAGGGCCGAGAGGCTTCTCTGTCGCGGCCACGGGGTGGCCGGTCTGCCATGTCGTGCGCTAGTAACGCGGGTGCTTCCTCCTCTGATCGAGGCAACGGCCTGCGTTTGGGGTAGCTTTTGGAGGGGCGTTCAAGTTCGTACTCTTCGGCTGCAAGGACTTCGGTCCATCTGTCAGCTAGCAGGTCTTGGTCAGCTTTAAGCTGTTGCTGCTTTTTCTTGAGGCTTCTTGCCGTGGCCATGAGCCTGCGTTTAAAACGCTCTTGTTCGACGGGATCCTCTGGCACGATGAATTCGTCGTCGTCGAGGCTTGCCTCGTCTTCGGAGGGGGGCGCATAATTATCGTCCTCTACCTCTCTTTCTGCCGCACTGTCATGCAGACTTGCTTCTCCCTCCTCATGTGCTGAATCCTGCTGGAGGGGGTCGTCTTCGGCACTGTCCGGGGTATTATTGTCTCCCGTGCTGGAATCACAGTTTTTACTGTGGCGGGATTTAGAGCGGCGCCGCTAACGTCGGCAGTTGGGTTGTTTCTTGGAGGGGTCATCCTCCGCTGTTCCATCGCCATTCCCATCTTTTGGGATGTCCACCATGTATATGTCATATGACGAGGTGGCCTTCCAGTGCCCCGTGGGCGCTGGCTCTTGATCGTCTCCGGCACCGTCGTCCATACTGTCGATGTCTTCGGAGTCGAAGTCGAGCATGTCGGTTAAATCATCGACAGTGGCTACAAAGTGGGTGGTGGGTGGGCATTGAATTTCTTCGTCGTCCGAATCCCAACCTTCCTGACCGTAGTTCGGCCAGGGCTCCCCTGACAAAGAGAGAGACTTTAATGAGTTCAGGATATCGCCAAAGGGCGAGTGCTGAAAGACGTCCGCGGCGGTGAACTCCATAACCGGCGCCCAGTCGGATTCGACTGGCAGGGGCGCGGGAGGTTCGGAGTCCGGCACCTGGGAGTCACGAGCTTCGCAAAGGACAGGGATGGTGTTCGGCTCAATCGCCATAGAGATTTCAGCCCCCGAGGCGGTGTCCAACCAACCGTCCTCGATCGGCGAAACCAACTCCGGATTAAGGGTCGGAGCGGGCACTGGTGCGGCCTCCAGGGCACTGTTCGGCGGCAGAGCTAGATCGTACCCATCGAGACAGTGCGGCAAGCTCGGCCGTGGCTCGAATCCGTCGAAGATCAAGTCTCCGCGGACGTCGGCCGTATAGTTCAAGCTTCCAAATCTGACCTGATGGCCAGGGGCGTAGCTTTCAATCTGCTCCAGATGGCCTAGAGAATTGGCCCGCAATGCAAAGCCGCCGAATACGAAGATCTGTCCGGGGAGAAAAATCTCACCCTGGACTGCGTCGTTGCTGATGATTGAAGGAGCCATCGGGCCTATAGGTGACGACACAGAGGAACTCTCAATGAAAGCACCAATGTCGGTGTCAAAACCGGCGGATCTCGTGTAGGGGGTCCCAAACTATGCGTCTAGGCGGATGGTAACAGGAGACAAGGGACACGATGTTTTTACCCAGGTTCGGGCCCTCTCGATGGAGGTAATACCCTACTCCTGCTTGATTAATATTGATGATGTGGGTAGTACAAGAGTAGATCTACCACGAGATCAGAGAGGCTAAACCCTAGAAGCTAGCCTATGGTATGATTGTTGTTCGTCCTACGGACTAAAACCCTTCGGTTTATATAGACACCGAATAGGGTTAGGGTTACACAGAGTCGGTTACAATGGTAGGAGATCTACATATCCGTATCGCCAAGCTTGCCTTCCACGCCAAGGAAAGTCCTATCCGGACACGGGACGAAGTCTTCAATCTTGTATCTTCATAGTCCAGGAGTCCGGCCAACGGTGATAGTTCGGCTATCCGGACACCCCCTAGTCCAGGAGTCCCTCAATCCTCTCTTCGACTCTATCGATAGCTATGACCCCTCCCTCTCTTCTCGTGGATTGCCCGACCCTCTATGTATGATATCTATAGGCCTCCATTTCACACACATTGCATGCAAAATTTTGTTTGAGATGTCATCGACACATATTCCCACAAATAATTCACGAAATCAACCCCCCACCCCACCCCCACCCCCACCACAAAACAAAAAACACTCACGAATGCAGTTTGTATCTCTCACACACACCCACGTAGGTGGGGGACGTGCACGAAGAGAAGAGGTGCATGCACGGCGCACGTACTCCCGTCTCTTTCCCAACCACACCCGCGTGGGTACACGGTGGATCTTATTTCTGTACGAAAAAGGCAGCCCACGTGGTAATTTGGCACGTGTACTAGTTGTCCACTTGGTGGAGGGAGGATCGTCTACCACGGGTGAACAAACAAATTGCGACTTGACG
>LR880972.1:967328234-967342526 GCA_904067115.1 Aegilops sharonensis
GTGGCTGCAATAGGGTTCTAGCAAGAACGTTTTCTTACCTACGTGAAAGCCACAACGTGATTTGTCAACTTCTATTTACCCTTCATAAGGACCCTTTTCATCGAATCCGCTCCAACTAAAGTGGGAGAGACAGACACCCGCTAGCCACCTTATGCAACTAGTGCATGTCAGTCGGTGGAACCAGTCTCACGTAAGCGTACGTGTAAGGTCGGTCCGGGCCGCTTCATCCCACAATACCGCTGAAGCAAGATAAGACTAGTAGTGGCAAGAAAGTTGACAACATCTACGCCCACAACAAATTGTGTTCTACTCGTGCAATAGAGAACTACGCATAGACCTAGCTCATGATGCCACTGTTGGGGAACGTTGCAGAAAATTAAAAATTTTCCTACGGTTTCACCAAGATCCATCTATGAGTTCATCTAGCAACGAGTCATGGGAGAGTGATTGCATCTACATACCACTTGTAGATCGCGTGCGGAAGCGTTCAATGGAACGGGGATGATGGAGTCGTACTCGCCGTGATTCAGATCACCGATGACCTAGTGCTGAACGGACAGCACCTCCGCGTTCAACACACGTACGGAGCGGATGACGTCTCCTCCTTCTTGATCCAGCAAGGGGGAAGGAGAGGTTGATGATGATCCAGCAGCACGACGACGTGGTGGTGGATGCAGCAGAACTCCGGCAGGGCTTCGCTGAGCAATTGCGGGAGGAGGAGGAGGTGTAGCAGGGAGGAAGGAGGCGCCAAGCCTTGAGGGGTGCGGCTGCCCCTCCCTCCCCTCCCTTTATATAGGGGCAAGAGAGAGAGGGGGGGCGCAGCCTTGCCCCTTCCTCCAAGGAAGGGTGCGGCCAAGGGAGGGAGGAGTCCATCCTCCCCAAGGCACCTAGGAGGTGCCTTCCCCTTTTAGGACTCTCCCCTCTCCCTCATCTCTTGGCGCATGGGCCTCTTGGGGCTGGTGCCCTTGGCCCATATAGGCCAAGGCGCACCCCCTTCAGCCCATGTGGCCCCCCCCAGGGCAGGTGGACCCCCGGACCCCTTTCGGCACTCCTGGTACAATACCGATAACGCACGAAACTTTTCCGGCGACCAAAATAAGACTTCCCATATATAAATCTTTACCTACGGACCATTCTGGAACTCCTAGTGACGTCCGGGATCTCATCCGGGACTCCGAACAACTTTCGGTTTGCTGCATACTCATATTCATACAACCCTAGCGTTACCGAACCTTAAGTGTGTAGACCCTACGGGTTCGGGAGACATGCAGACATGACCGAGACGGCTCTCGGGCAATAACCAACAGCGGGATCTAGATACCCATGTTGGCTCCCACATGCTCCTCGATGATCTCATCGGTTGAACCACGATGTCGAGGATTCAAACAACCCCGTATACAATTCACTTTGTCAATCGGTATTTTACTTGCCCGAGATTCGATCGTCGGTATCCCAATACCTCGTTCAATCTCGTTACCGGCAAGTCACTTTACTCGTACCGTAATGCATGATCCCGTGACCAAACACTTGGTCACTTTGAGCTCATTATGATGATGCACTACCGAGTGGGCCCAGTGATACCTCTCTGTCATACGGAGTGACAAATCCCAGTCTCGATCCGTGTCAACCCAACAGACACTTTCGGAGATACCTGTAATGCACCTTTATAGTCACCCAGTTACGTTGTGACGTTTGGTACACCCAAAGCACTCCTACGGTATCCGGGAGTTACACGATCTCATGGTCTAAGGAAGAGATACTTGACATTGTAAAATCTCTAGCAAAACGAACTACACAATCTTGTGCTATGCTTAGGATTGGGTCTTGTCCATCACATCATTCTCCTAATGATGTGATCCCGTTATCAACGACATCCAATGTCCATAGTCAGGAAACCATGACTATCTGTTAATCAACGAGCTAGTCAACTAGAGGCTCACTAGGGACATATTGTGGTCTATGTATTCACACGCGTATTACGATTTCCGGATAATACAATTATAGCATGAATAAAAGACAATTATCATGAACAAGGAAATATAATAATAATACTTTTATTATTGCCTCTAGGGCATATTTCCAACAGCAATAGCATGCATGTTAGTCTCCTTTGTATTTGATGAAATGTTGCAACGGGCAACCTTGGACGCAAGATACATGTAACAGGAGCTGGAAGCTTCATAGCATTGTACAAATTTATCTCGCTGATAAATTACAGTACGTACTTGTACTATACTAGTACTTCCTCCCTTCCTAAATATAAGTCTTTGTAGAGATTTCACCATTAACCACATGCGGATGTATATAGTTGCATTTTAAGTGTAGATTCATTCATTTTGTTCCGTATGTAGTTCACCTAGTGGAATCTCTACAAAGACTTATCTACTAGTAATAGCTAGCCCCCACTACTAGGAATTCTCTATCCTCTCCTTGAGGCACATCATCAAAATTGACGTAGCCGTTAGATGAAGTAAATCAGTCATAATAGCCGTCTGATCTAGACGTTGAGAGGCTCAGCACTAAGCCACATGCAAGCATGCAGAAATACCGTGGCACATGCATGTGAGTGGGTTTTAAATCACATCAACATGTCTGCATGCAAGCATGCACCGGTAGCATGCATGTAAGTGAGCTTTAAGTCCCATTAACATGTAAAAAAGAAAAATATAATCCCATTATGTAGTAGGAGTTGGCTGATCTTTTTTCCTTATGTGGGATGATCTAAATGATGACGGGAGTTTATTTAGTTTGGCTACCACATTTGTCATGCGGTTATAGATTTTTTTAGTTCTATGAAATCGATAATTTTGCGCAGAGAGATATACCGCTGTTCCGCGGCAACGAGCGGGGACTCATCTAGTAATATTTAGGAACGGAGGGAGTACTATGTAAAGAGTTAGGTGTCGCGCGGTGATAGTGTGAGATGGGCCATGTAATCACTGAGCCTGCGTGTTTTCACTGCTCTTGCACTCCTCCGCTGTAAGAATGGAGAAATTTGTAATCTACTACCTCCTTTCGCCGAAAGCGTGGGACATCCAGCAGTCCTACCACCTCAGTAATAAAGATCAATGAGCCATCAAATCACATAGACCCAGCAGTAAGTTGGACGGACAAAGCAACCATCACTCTTGCGCCAGTGAGAGGTCGCGTCCGCTCTGCCCGGGCATGAATGCGGCACCGATTCTTTGGAGCGGCGCTGACCGTTTCGGGCGGGAAGCGCGCGCGCGGTGGAGGGGCTTTGGGTGGGCCAGGCTGGTCAGGAGCGGGCATGGCAGCTGTCCGCATGTCCCTACTGGACACGCCCGGAAACGAGAGGATGCACCGACTCTCGCGGCTAAAATCGTAAACTACACACCATATCTCTGTAGGAGTAGGTCGATCTGTCGCACTCTCTAACACACACATGCTGTTAAACACACACACGCACACGCACGCACCTTGGTCCCGTTGCACCTTCTAACCTGACTTATTACACCTAGACGGAGGGACTAGTAAGTATACGAGATACGGTGGCACACTGACTTAAGTCGAATACAAGTGCCCAAAATTTGTGTGCTTGTTATAATTAGGATTCACTTAAAATAGTAAGTGAGCGAACAGAGGGATCAATTGGACAGTGTTCCCGAGCAGTAGCGAGATGTGTGAGGTAGTAAGATACACCGCTGGCGCTTTTAATTTTTCTTATTAATTTGTTTGTTTCACCCTCTGACTGGTGGGACCCAACGTACTACGTGGAGAGAGGTAAGGTGACTAAGGCTGCATTATTTCTGCACCACTATGGATAGTCTTACCACCAAAGCCACATGACACGATTATGATTGAAATCCTAATGACTCCCACACACACACACACACAAAAAACACGGCATGCCTGTCACACGAATGCAGGAATGTATAAAAGGTTATTTTCCTCTCGTTGAACATAACGGGAGGGTTGTGTAGCTGGTTAGCCTGTTCGCTCATCAAACTTGAGGTCTCGGGTTCGATAACTACACTTGAGCATAATTTTTGCCAGGAGGATTATTTGACTGGTCAAAATGTTTTCTAGGGTTTGCACGCTTCACACTATCTCTCCAGTATATATATACACGCTGGAGCCTCAGCGCTTGTAGTTGCTCTCTTCACACTCTTGTTGGGGAACGTAGCAGAAATTCAAAATTTTCCTACGTGTCACCAAGATCTATCTATGGAGAAACCAGCAACGAGGGGAAGGAGAGTGCATCTACATACCCTTGTAGATCGCTAAGCGGAAGCGTTCAAGAGAACGGGGTTGAAGGAGTCGTACTCGTCGTGATCCAAATCACCGGAGATCCTAGTGCCGAACGGACGACACCTCCGTGTTCAACACACGTACAGCCCGGTGACGTCTCCCACGCCTTGATCCAGCAAGGAGAGAGGGAGAGGTTGAGGAAGACTCCATCTAGTAGCAGCACAACGGCGTGGTGGTGGTGGAGGAGCGTGGCAATCCTGCAGGGCTTCGCCAAGCACCTGCGGGAGAGGAGGAGGTGTCACGGGAGGGAGGGAGGCGCCAGGGACTCAGGTGCGGCTGCCCTCCCTCCCCTCCACTATATATAGGGGCAAGGGAGAGGGGGGAGGCGCAGCCTTGGCCCTTCCTCCAAGGAAGGGTGCGGCCAGGGAGGAGTCCATCCTCCCTAAGGCACCTAGGAGCACTACAGCATTTCTGATAAGTTTATTTACAAACCATCAAGTAGCAGCACAACGGCGTGGTGGTGGTGATTGGTGTAACCCTTAAACACTTACTATAAATATCATGCATAATTTCTTTATATAAGTCATAGGGTATTGCACTAGCACTAGCACCCATATCACAAAAGCCATGATAACAATGATCTCCTATTTTAACAGAAATAACAAGCACGCCTACAACAGGTCTATGTATCTTAGCATCTGGTCTAGCAATATTAGCAGTCTCACCACAGAAATAAATAACATGCCCATCTAAATCATCATCCAAGAGATCTTTAACCATAGCAATACTAGGTTCAACTTTGATTTGCTCAGGAGGTGTATAAGTTCTAGTATTACTCTTACGAACAACAGTCGAAGTTTTAGCACGATCCTTTATCCTAACAGGAAAAGGAGGTTTCTCAACATAAGTAGTAGGAACAATAGGATCATCATAAGTGATAGTCTTTTCTTCAACTGTAATTGGTGCAACTACTTTTACTTCAATGGGAGGGTTATATTTAAACCACTTCTCCTTAGGGAGATCAACGTGAGTAGCAAAAGATTCACAAAAAGCAGCTACTATCTCAGAGTCAAGTCCATACTTAGTGCTAAATCCACGAAAAGCATTGGTATCCATAAAAGATTTAACACAATCAAACTTAGGTGTTATACCTGACTCCTTACCATCATCGGAACCCCAATCTTCAGATTGCGTTTAATTCTTTCCAATAAATCCCACTTGAATTCAATAGTCTTCAGCATATAAGAACCAACACGGGAAGTATCGAGCATGTTGCGATCATTGGGAGAAAGCCGAGCATAAATTTTTTGAATGATCATTTCTCTTGAGAGCTCATGATTGGGGCATGAATATAACATTGACTTAAGCCTCTTCCAAGCTTGAGCAATGCTTTCTCCTTCGCGAGGCCAGAAATTATATATGTAATTACGATCACGATGAACAAGGTGCATAGGATAGAACTTCTGGTGAAATTCCAACTTCAATCGTTTATAGTTCCAAGATCCCGTATCATCACATAGCCTATACCATGTCAATGCATCTCCCTTCAAAGATAAAGGGAAGACCTTCCTTTTTACAACATCATCGGGAATACCTGCAAGCTTAAATAATCCACAAACTTCATCCACAAAGATAAGGTGTAANACTTAGGTGTTATACCTGACTCCTTACCATCATCGGAACCCCAATCTTCAGATTGCGTTTAATTCTTTCCAATAAATCCCACTTGAATTCAATAGTCTTCAGCATATAAGAACCAACACGGGAAGTATCGAGCATGTTGCGATCATTGGGAGAAAGCCGAGCATAAATTTTTTGAATGATCATT
The DNA here is from genome assembly GCA_904067115.1 of Aegilops sharonensis. Lineage (NCBI taxonomy): Eukaryota > Viridiplantae > Streptophyta > Magnoliopsida > Poales > Poaceae > Aegilops > Aegilops sharonensis. The sequence goes on from LR880972.1 coordinate 967,334,272, forward strand.
TCTCTTGAGAGCTCATGATTGGGGCATGAATATAACATTGACTTAAGCCTCTTCCAAGCTTGAGCAATGCTTTCTCCTTCGCGAGGCCAGAAATTATATATGTAATTACGATCACGATGAACAAGGTGCATAGGATAGAACTTCTGGTGAAATTCCAACTTCAATCGTTTATAGTTCCAAGATCCCGTATCATCACATAGCCTATACCATGTCAATGCATCTCCCTTCAAAGATAAAGGGAAGACCTTCCTTTTTACAACATCATCGGGAATACCTGCAAGCTTAAATAATCCACAAACTTCATCCACAAAGATAAGGTGTAAATCGGGATGCAATGTTCCATCTCCTGCAAATGGATTAGCTAGCAGTTTCTCTATCATACCCAAAGGAATCTCAAAGTAAATATTTTCAGTAGGTCCGGTAGGTTCAGGAGCAACTCTTTGCTCTTCTGTTCGGGGTGAATATACCCCAAACAAGCCCCTCAAAGGATTAGTTTCCATAGTAACAAGTGACAGAAAATTTCAGCACACTATATAAATGTTTCCTTACCAAGTTCCACTCACCAAAGGCACTTCACTCCCCGGCAACGGCACCAGAAAAGAGTCTTGATGACCCACAAGTATAGGGGATCTATCATAGTCCTTTCGATAAGTAAGAGTGTCGAACCCAACGAGGAGCAGAAGGAAATGACAAGCGGTTTTCAGTAAGGTTTTCTCTGCAAGCACCGAAATTGTAGGTAACAGATAGTTTTGTGATAAGATAATTTGTAACGGGAAAAAAGCAATGAAAGTAAATAAAGTGCAGCAAGGTGGCCCAATCCTTTTTGTAGCAAAGGACAAGCCTGGACAATTTCTTATAATGAGAAAAGAGCTCCCGAGGACACATGGGAATTACCGTCAAGCTAGTTTTCATCACGCTCATATGATTCGCGTTCGGTACTATGATAATTTGATATGTGGGCCGACTAGTGCTTGGGTACTACCCTTAATTGGACAAGCATCCCACTTATGATTAACTCCTATTGCAAGCATCCGCAACTACAAAATAAGTATTAAGGTAAACCTAACCCAGCATTAGACATATGGATCCAAATCAACCCCTTACGAAGCACCGCATAAACTAGGGTTCAAGCTTCGCAACCCATCATCTACTTATTACTTCCCAATGCCTTCCTCTAGGCCCAAATAATGGTGAAGTGTCATGTAGTCGACGTTCACATAACACCACTAGAGGAGAGACAACATACATCTCATCAAAATATCGAACGAATACCAAATTCACATGACTACTAATAGCAAGACTTCACCCATGTCCTCAGGAACAAAAGTAATTAATCACAAAGCATATTCATGTTCATAATCAGAGGAGTATTAATATGAATAAGGATCTGAACATATGATCTTCCACCAAGTAAACCAACTAGCATCAACTACATGGAGTAATCAACACTACTAGCAACCCACAGGTACCAATTTGTGGTTTTGATACAAGATTGGATACAAGAGATGAACTAGGGTTTTGAGAGGAGATGGTGCTGGTGAAGATGTTGATGGAGATTGACCCCCTCCCGATGAGAGGATTGTTGGTGGTGACGATGGTGATGATTTCCCTCTCCCGGAGGGAAGTTTCCCGGCAGAACAGCTCCGCTGGAGCCCTAGATTGGTTCTGCCAAGGTTCCACCTCGTGGCGGCGGAGTTTCGTCCCGTAAGCTTGCTTCTTATTTTTTCTAGGGTAAAAGCCTTCATATAGCAGAAGATGGGCACCGGAGGGCCACCAGGGGGCCCAGGAGACAGGGGGCGCGCCCAGTAGGGGTGAGCGCGCCCCCACCCTCCTGGCCAGGGTGTGGGCCTCCTCTGGTGTTTTCTTCGCTCAATATTCTTATTAATTCCAAAAATGACTTCCGTGGAGTTTCAGGATTTTTGGAGCTGTGCAGAATAGGTTTCCAATATTTGCTCCTTTTCCAGCCAGAATTCCAGCTGCCGGCATTCCCCCTCTTCATGGTAAACCTTGTAAAATAAGAGAGAATAGCCATAAGTATTGAGATATAATGTGTAATAACAGCCCATAATGCAATAAATATTGATATAAAAGCATGATGCAAAATGGACATATCACAGATACATCTCTAACGTATCTATAATTTTTTATTGTTCCATGCTATTATATTATCTATTTTGGATGTTTTATATGCATTAGTATGTTATTGTATATAATTTTTGGGACTAACCTATTAATCTAGAGTTGAGTGCCAGTTTCTACTCTTTCCTTGTTTTTGAGTTTTACAGAAAAGGAATATCAAATGGAGTCCAAACCATAGTTTTAAATAGCTGGCTATAGCTCCGCTATAGGCCACTATAGCCTTTTTAGCAGGGTGCCGCTAAATGGTCGTCTTCACAAATAGCCCACTATAGCCCGCTATAGCTGATTTGGAGGTCCGACGCTATTTTCCATAGCCCGTTATTTAAAACATTGGTCCAAACGGAATAAAACTTTTGTGATGATTTTTCTTGGACCAGAAGACATCCACGGAGCTTGAAGAGGGGGCCAGAAGAGTCCTGAGGACTCCACAAGCCCTCACGGCGGCCACCCTAATTTTCCATAGCTCCTCCAACCCTAATTTTTCCTCTATAAATTCCCAAATATTCCCGAACCACCAGAAGCGTCCACCAAAATACTTTTCCGCCGCCGCAAGCCTCTGTTCCCGTGAGATCCCATCTTGGGGCCTTTTCCGGCACGCTGCCGGAGGGGGGTTTTGTCACGAAGGGCATCTACATCAACTCTATTGCCCTTCCGATGAAGCGTGAGTAGTTTACCACAGACCTACGGGTCCATAGCTAGAGATGGCTTCTTCTCTCTCTATGAGCTTCAATACCATGTTCTCCTTGATGTTCTTGGAGTTCTATTCGATGTAATACTTTTTTTGCGGTGTGTTTGTCGAGATTCGATCAATTGTGGATTTATGATCAGATTATCTATGAATATTATTTGAGTCTTTTCTGAATTGTTATATGCATGATCAAATATCTTTGTTTTTCACTTTGAATTACCGGTTTGGTTTGGCCAACTAGATTGGTTCTTCTTGGAATGAGAGAGGTGTTTAGTTTTGGGTTCAATCTTGCGGTGTCCTCACCCAGTGGGTACCGAGGCACATATTGTATTGTTGCCATCAAGGGTAAAACTATGTGGTTTTCATCATATTGCTTCAGTTTATCCCTCTACATCATGTCATCTTACTTAAGGCGTTACTCCGTTCTTATGAACTTAATACTCTAGATGCATGCTAGATAGCGGTCGATGTGTGGAGTAATAGTAGTAGTTGCAGGCAGGAATTGGTCTACTTGACACGGACGTGATGCCTATACTCATGATCATTGCCTTGGATATCGTAATAACTTTGAGCTTTTCTATCAATTGCTCGACAGTAATTTGTTCACCCACCTTATTATTTTCTTTCAAGAGAGAAGCCTCTAGTGAAACCTATGGCCCCTAGGTCTATTTTCCATCATATATTTTCAGATCTATAAACCAAAAAAACCCAAAAATACCTTGCTGCAATTTATTTGTTTTTACTTTGTTTTACATTTAGTAATATTTATATCTATCTCTATCAGATCTCATCCTTGCAAGTGAAAGTGAAGGGATTGACTACCGTTTATCGCGTTGGGTGCAAGTGTTTGATTGTTTGCGCAGGTGCATAGATTGGAGATGTGCATGTACCTCCTACTAGATTGATACATTGTTTCTCAAATTGAGGGAAATACTTATCTCTATTTTGTTGCATCACCCTTTCCTCTTGAAGGGAAAAACCAACGCAAGCTCAAGAAGTAGCAATATGTTCTTTTGTACAACTCTCGTTTTAGACTATTTGCAGGAAAATTTATTTCCAAATGGGAAGGACCATATATTATCGAAGAGGTTTATCGCTCTGGAGCTATCAAAATTAATAATGCCGAACGTAGTAACCCGCAGGTGGTCAATGGGCAAAGAATTAAACACTATATCTCAGGTATGCCTATTAATGTTGAAAGCAATATTATTGAAACCATGACACCGGAGGAACACATAAAATAAACCTTCTGGAACAATCCAGAATCGTGAAAAAGAGGAGGTACATGATAAGGTAAGTAAACGGACTCCGAGAAATTCGCAAAAAATATTTTCTGTCAGTTTTGGAATATTACAAAAATTAGGAAAATAAGACATAACCAGGAAGACAACCAAGGAGAGCACAAGACACCAGGGTGTGCGTGCATTGCCTGGTGCGCCCAGGTGAGTTGTTCCCACCTCAGGAACCTTCCAGACTCCATTTTCCTTCCGTTTGCTTGTTTCTCAAGATAAAAAATCTTTATGTACACCCCCGAACGTATTGACCATCGTATCGTAGAGAAATCTTCTATTCTTGTTTCGTGTTGTTTTTCTACCAGATCTGTCAAGCCAGGCATCTTGTCTTATCCCTCCTCCAATAACGTAGAATAGGATGCTTGGTTGATGAAGATGTAACTATAGATAGAGGAACCAAAGGAAGTCGTCAAGGGGCACAAGAGCAAGGAAGCTACGAGAAAGCATGCCCCAGCAGTCGGCAGGTCGTGCCAACAGAGGAAGAAGAGGATATCCTTTAACCATACTACGATTACCTTACCCCTACTGAAATTGAAGCCTTTAGGACCATTGAAACGATTCGTGTTCAAAATAAAGATCTTACTCATGAAAATATTTTGTTGCAAGAGCAAGTCATCGCCCTCCAGAGCATTATTCGTAGATTGGAGTACCTCTTGAGCTTGAAGTGTGAAGCCACTACTTCATCACCACCACCACGATCACCTTCTTCACCACCAAAGGAGACTCGAGTACATGGTATGGGCACTCCCCTTGGCTTGTGCCAAGCTTGGGGGAGGTGCTCTGGTATCAAATCACCACCACATTCTTTGCCTTTATTTATCTTAGTTCAATCTTCAGTCATCCTAATAATTAGTTGAATAAAAGTTTAGTTCAATCTTTTTCAAGTATTTGCTTAGTGATCTTTCTATCTATGCAATCGTGTGCGAGATATATAATAAAGAGTAGTTCGAGTTTTGCTTTTTTTACTTTTATTTTTCAATCAAAATTAAACAAATAATGAGAAAGATCATATGCTAATCTTATGTTAAGTAATGACATCACATAAAGAAAAGTACAAGTGGTAAAATTTGTTGAAAGTTGACAAACATAGCATTCATTAAAGATACAATTCATGAAAGAATTAATAAGGGAAGAGAAGATTCACATGCAAATACACTATCCGGGATATCTTTTATGATTGTGAGCCCCCATCAAAATATTATATGCCAAAATTGTTGACATTGGACAAGGAAGACAACGTAATGATTTATGTTTGTTCATATTCACATAGAAGTTATATTGTCATATATCCTTTAACATGTGGTGCTTGCTCAATATCTTTGCTAGCCAAAAATGCACTGAGTAGAGATACTACATGTGCATCCAAAAACCCTTAAACCCACAATCTTATTTTGAGAGTACACCATACCTACCTATGGATTCAGTAAGATCCATCAAGTAAGTTGTCATCGGTGCAATAATGCAATAAAAATTTCTTCTAAATGTGTTGGATCATTTAGTGTAAGAGAAAATTAAGGTTGTACGAACTTGTGATGGCAAAGTAATAAAGGCGACAGACTTCATAATAAAGGTTGCTATCATAAGGGGCAATATAACGTGACGTTCTTTTGCACTAAAAGATTGAGCATACAGACCAAAAAGTGCATGACAACCTCTGCTTCCCTCTGTTAAGGGCCTATCTTAAGGAAATATGCCATAGAGGCAATAATAAAGTTATTATTTATTTCCATATATCATGATAAATGTTTATTATTCATGCTAGAATTGTATTAACCGGAAACTTGGTACATGTGTGAATACATAGACAAACAGAGTGTCACTAGTATGCCTCTACTTGACTAGCTCGTTGAATCAAAGATGGTTAAGTTTCCTAGCCATGGACATGAGTTGTCATTTGATTAACGGGATCACATCATTAGAGAATGATGTGATTGAATTGACCCATTCCGTTAGGTTAGCATTTGATCGTTTAGTATATTGCTATTACTTTCTTCATGACTTATACATGTTCCTTTGACTATGAGATTATGCAACTCCCTAATACCGGAGGAACACTTTGTGTGCTACCAAACGTCACAACGTAACTGGGTGATTATAAAGGTGCTCTACAGGTGTCTCCGATGGTACTTGTTGAGTTGGCATAGATCGAGATTAGGATTTATCACTCTGATTGTTGGAGAGGTATCTCTAGGCCCTCTTGGTAATGCACGTCACTATAAGCCTTGCAAGCTGACTAATGAGTTAGTTGCGGGATGATGCATTACGGAACGAGTAAAGAGACTTGCCGGTAATGAGATTGAACTAGGTATGATGATACCGACGATCGAATCTCGGGCAAGTAACATACCACTAGTAGAAAACAGGGCTTTGGTTCGGCCAGAAAAGAGCATTAAACCCGGTTGCATTACGAACCGGGACTAATGTGAGCATTAGTCCCGGTTCGAGCGGCTAGGGCACCGTACAGGCATTAGTCCCGGTTCAAATGGGACCTTTAGTCCCGGTTGGTGCCACGAACCGGGAGTAAAGGGTGCGAGCCACCAACCGGTACTAATGGGGTTTGAGGCATTAGTACCGGTTCGTGGCACGAACCGGTACTAAAGGTCCCATTAACTCGGGCCATTTGCATTTCTGTCCCTAACTCGAACCACCTAATCAGATATACCCCTAATTCGAAAGCCTGCTCAAAAATGCCCCTCCTCCGTTATGTGCACTTATAGAAATGCCCTTCCGCTCCGTTACCGTCCGGTCAAAGGCCTTTGACCGTCAACGGGACGTTTTCTAGACATTTCTACCCCTCCCTCCATGTGTCACTTACGCGTGGGACCCACTCAAAGAAAAATAAAAAGAAAAAGCTCTCTCTATTGTCTCACTTACACGTGGGACTGATTTTTTTTATCAATTTCACATGGTGCCCACATGTCATTGTTTTATTGCTTTTTGAAATGGTACTCACTTATTTATTTTAGGGGCGGGCCCACCTCTCATCTACACGACGGAGCTTGAACTCCGGCGAGCACGAGCGCTCCGGGGTTGGCTCGGGACTGCGCGGGAGCACACTAGGGCAAGCTGTGAACGGTCCTGGAGCAAGGCAGGGTCACGGGGTGGTCCGCAAGGGCACTGGGAGTTTGTAGAGCAGCCGGGAAGCTCGTCGGAGACGAGGTCCCGTGGCAACGGCGGAAGGCGCTAGGCACGGGCAAGCTACAGAGGGGGAGGGGACTAAAGAACGTGAGCAAACACATAAATGGCTCACTTATTTGATGAAGGCATGATCCAGGAGGCTTGGGATTCACCAGAGCGACGACCTCGTCGTCCACGGCGGACAGCGGAGCGAGGCGACGCTGACACGGCGGCTCGGGAATGAAGGGCTCCGCAGCGAGGCGTCCACAGGGTCTAGAAGCACCAGATGTCGATGAGGCAACCAAGATAGAGCATAGGGACGGTGTAGCAGAGGAGATCGAGGCGCGGCGAAGCATCACCGGAGGGCGAGAAGATGACATCAACCACACTGATTTGAGGCATTATACTTCAATTAATTCGGTGTGGAAGTCGAGGACGAACAGGCGGATCCCTTGGACAAGGCTACGGGTCGTGGGGTTCCCGTTGGCCGCCTGCATGACGAACAACATCGGGGCGGACGGCCATGATTCCCGCGGACCACGTCTTTGTCCCGTGGCAGAGAGAAAACAGGGTGCGCGCGGGAGGTGGGGGAGGGGGGGCGTGGACCGGATCGAGGAGGTCATAAGGGGCCGGAGCCGTGCAGCACCTCACCCGGGCGAGGCCGCTGCTAGTTGCGTGCGCCCCCGCCGGAGTTGAGAGAGAGACATGAAAGATTTTTTTTAGGGTGGGTCCTACATGTAGGTGAGACAAGCAGAGAGAGGAGAGATAGATCCTTTTATTTTTATTTTTGTTTGAGTGGGTCCCACACGTAAGTGACACATGGAGGGAGGGGTAGAAATGTCCAGAAAACGTCCCGTTGACGGTCAAAGGCCTTTGACCGGACGGTAACGGAGCGGAAGGGCATTTCTATAAGGGCACATAACGGCGGAGGGGCATTTTTGAGCAGGCTTTTGAATTAGGGGTATATCTGATTAGGTGGTTCGAGTTAGGGACACAGGTGTAAAAGACCCTTAACTCTA
>LR880972.1:967353336-967364391 GCA_904067115.1 Aegilops sharonensis
GTATTTCACAAATACAATAAAATTATGAGCTCCCTTGCCATTTTTTCATATAAATCACTTTGAAGTATCTTAGATATAGTACATGAACATACTAAAAATAATAAAGTAGAGTATATACTACCACATGATAGTATATGAGAAATGGGTGTAGCTACACCCGGTAGTAGGATGCATTTTCCACATGATATATATATATTACATCATTTGACCGATAACATACGGTTCCTCAGCGCTGACGTTTTCGTTTTTGAGTCAGCTTCTTTCCCTTCTTGTTCGTCGAAGAATAATTGAGCCCCTCATTATGACTTCGCCTTTTCCATGGAGTACTATTTTTCTTAGGTAATGTAGTATTGATTCTTCTTTTGACGTATACTTCATCATCATCGTCATCTTCCCTCATTGGGTTGCCGTACTGATCATAGTCTTCCTCGTTGGCGACTCCATCCATTCCAATGATGTTCCTTTTGCCTCTCCTCACGACAACACGACTGGGATTGCATGGGTCGGTTATGAAGAAGCATTGTGTCACGTGCTTAGCGTGTACCCATGGCTCCTTTTTTGCGATAGCGTTCACGGTAGCGCTCTTGGCGTCGGGTATAGTCATGGTAGTGAAAATCCGGTTTTCTCTTTCGACATTCTTAGCCCACCTAACACGGAACATCGTCGTGTTGTGCGGTCCAGAGTAGTCAAGTTCCCAGATCACCTCGACCCTTCCATAAAATCGTTCAGTTGAGCTGTTGTCGCTGCCGGTCATGCATTCCATCGTCACCCCTGAGTTCTGATCATCACTGTCCATATCTTTGGCCTCCATGTAGAACGTGTATCCGTCGATATCATATGCCTGATAGGTTACGAGGTTGGGCGAGGGGCCATGTCCTAAGGCGTATATGAGCAATCCGTCCTGGGGATTAGCAATAATATGCTCTTTGAACCAATGCAGGAAAGTGGAGTTGTGCTCTCTAGTAACTTCGGCGTCTGTCCTGCATACCCCTCGATCACTATACTTCTTTGCAATAATTTCTTTGTGCAGTGCCACGAAAGGATGTACCCCGTCTAGGTGTTGTAGCACTACCAAGTTTGCTCTGTCAAAGACGCTGCGTCGATCTCAGTATGCCACGTGTAGTTCCCTGCGACCGTTGCAGTGACCTTCTCCTTTGAGCCTCCCATCGTGCTTGTTAACGGGCAAACCAACACTAACACCAGGCGGCTGGTCTGCGCCATATAGATAATTCTCATAGAAAGAATGCACTTTTGTGTCAAATAGCCCTGGACGATGCTTCCATCCGGACGGGACATGTTACGAACGAATCCTTTGATGATCCCATTCATTCTCTCAAACGGCATCATGTTGTGCAGGAATGACGGCCCCAAGTCTATTATGTCATCCACAATATGGACACATAGATGCACCATTCAGTATCACAACGATCTCTTCATGTAGCCTTCGGAGTTGCTTCACACTGATCGACTTTCGAGAGATGACGTCAAAAAAGTTGCAGAGACCAATAAGCGTGTCACGGACGTGCTTGTCCATTATCCTTGTAAGGGCAACAGGTAGTATCTGCGTCATCATCACATGACATTCATGGGATTTCATCCCGCTGAACCTTTTCTTGTTTGTGTCTAGATATCTGCTTATCTTGCCACAGTAACCAGAACTAACTTTGACTCCAGTAAGGCACTTAAAGAATTGATTGATCTCAGCCTGACTTAAGGTGAAGCAAGAAGGGGGGAAATAATCCTCTTTCTTTATTTTCTTGCCCTTCTTCTCCCGTGCCTCTGTCTCCGTCTCTGTCTCGTCTGACATTTTACGGGGCGACATGTGCAGATCTTCCCTGATTTTCAAATCTTGCAAGTCTTTTCTTGCCTTCGGCCCATCCTTGGTCTTATCCGGCATGTTCATCAATGTTGCGAGCAAGCTCTCAAGGACATTCTTACAGATATGCATTTGATCAAGGCAATGAGGTGTATCGAGTTTGTGCCAGTACTCCAAGTCCCAGAACAGAGACCTCGTCTTCCATACCTTCAGCAGCAGCTCCGGCGCCTTTCTCATCGTCTTTCCCTGCGCGGGGCACTCCTTCTAGTTTTTCAACAGCTCATCGATTTCGGCACCGCTCCGCTTACGTGGAGGTCCTCGATGCTCAGCGTGACCATTGAATAGATCTCCACGGTTTCTCCACGGGTCGTCCTGTTCGAGCCATCTTCGATGCCCCATGTACACGATTTTCCCAGACCCGCCATCTTTCCTTGACATTAGCTGCTGAGACGTCATATCATCCATGCACCGCGTGCATCCGCAATATCCATGGCACACCTGGCCTGCCACATATCTGTAACCGAGATAGTCGTGCATTGTCGTGATCAGCGCGACTCTCATGTTGAAATACTCGCCTTTGCTGGCGTCCCATGTCTTGGCCGGTGTTTTCCATAATGTGTCTAACTCTTCTTGAAGTAGCCCCAGATACAAATTAATATTATTTCCTGGTTGTTTCGGCCCTTGAATAAGAATGCTCATGTGAATGTACTTCGATTTCATACACAACCAGGGGGGAGATTGTACATCCATACAAACATGGGCCATGTGCTATGGTTGGTATTCTGGTTGCCAAATGGATTCATGCCATTGGTACACGCGCCGAGCATGATGTTCCTTGCATCACATTCAAAATACCGATAGAAGGTGTTCAACGCTCTCCACTGGCTTCCATCCTTGACGTGTCTCAGCTTCGGATCATCTCCATCATCGGGCTTCTTCCTCTCCGCGTGCCAGCGCATTAGCTTTGCTTCCTTGGGATCTACAAAATACCTCTGGAGACGGGGAGTGATCGGTAAGTACCATACAACTTTCTGGGGACATTTCTTCCTGGCCTTCTTGTATCGAGAAGCATTGCACACCGGATAGCTTGTTTTTTCCGCGTGCTCCTTCCGATAAATTATGCAATCGTTGATGCATGCATGGTATCTAACGTGTGGCAGATCAAGAGGGCACACGATCTTCTTGGCCTCATCAACACTAGTAGGACATAGATTACCTACGGGAAGAACATCCTTTAGGTACTTGAGATGCTCATCGAGGCTAGTGTCGGTCTATTTGTTTTTAGCCTTCGTCTTCAGGAGTTGGAGCATGAAACTCAAGCGGGTCACCTCAGGATTGCAACCATCATACAATGGAGTGTTCGAGTCTACCACCAGTTGCTCCAGCTTAGCCTCCTCTCTAGAAGCAGCTCTCTCAGTACTCATCTCCTTGCGAAGCAATGCTTGAACATGAGGGTCCCGCACGATTGAACTTAGTACTGACGAACTCTGCTGCGTGAAGTCCATGTCGTTCTCTCCGCCGCCATGTCCGGCCCCTTCTCCTCCGCCCTGTCTGGCCCCTTCTCCGCCGCCATGTCCGGCCTCTACCCCGCCGCCATTATCGATCATCTCTTCGTCTTGCCCCATGTCATCATTGCCTGCCCCGTCAGCATCCTCAACGTCGTCATCCTCATCTTCAATTATCCACCGAGTATAGCCATCCATGAAACCAGTCATGAGCAGGTGCGCTTCGACACAACCATCGTCATGGGGGTCGAGCCAAACTATTCCTTTGCATTTTCGACACGGACATAAAACCTCTGTCCGATTATTTTCCTTCATGTCCTGCACCGCCGACCACAACCACCTGTCCACCATCGTTCCACTGACCATCGTCAACTCTGCAAGGTAATAATAAACATGTTGATTATAAAAATGCGTGCATGCATCAAAGTCATACAAAAATTCGGCATGACCTTCCTTAAAAATAGGACATATATAGATCTAGAGTTTGCCCGGAATTCGCCGAAACGGAAATAAATCGACATTTCGGCAAAACATAGGCAACTCAAAAGCACAATTTGGCGTCAACTCATGCCACACACACAATTTCCATAAACATATCACACAGACATAAACATATTTCATTTTGCAAAAGCATGAAATTTTAATCACCTTTATCTCGAGATCGAGCACACGGTGGAGATGATGATGTAGGGAGATCAAAAGTGCACAAAGATCTTCTTGACAAAGATAGATCTAGTTAGGGGGCAAATAGATCACTTAACTAAATGCTACATCTACCTAGCTACCTAATTTTGGAGGAGACAACTTCAATTAGTGGAGGGGGAAGGAAAAAGAGAAAGGAGATGCATTAATGGAGGTGGTGTAGTTAGGTAGGAGTAATGAAGAGAGAGAAAGGTAGGTAGAAGAGGGAGAGTAATGGGGGAGAAGTATTGAGGAAGAAGAAGAGTGAGAGTGGGAGCATGTGGGAGGTAGGGGAAAGGGCACTAGTAGAAAATGGGCCTATTAACCCGGTTGGTGAGGGCCTTTAGCCCCGGTTCATGAACCGGGACTAAAGGGTCGGTACTAATACCCTGGCCCTTTAGTCCCGGTTCAATCCAGAACCGGGACTGATGGGCCTCAACGTGGCCTGCGCGCTGAGTCCAGGCAGGATGGCCTTTAGTCCCGGTTGGTGGCACCAACCGGGACCAATAGGCATCCACGCGTCAGCATTTCTGTGGCTGGGGTTTTTGTTTTTTTGTTTTTGAAAGGGGGGGGGTTGGGGGTTTTGCGGGGTTAATTTAGGTGTTTCATATATTGTGTTAGCTAGCTAATTAATAGAGAGAAGTGTCCTCTCTTTTGTCCGTGCTTGGTCGACGCTACGTACTATACATACGTATAGAGAGGACTAGCTAGAAACGCTAGCTAGCTAGTAAGCAAACGAAGGAAACAGAAGATCGTCATGAACATATAAGCATACAGAGGGAAGTGATATCGACCACCTCTCCTTCTCCGAGAGATTGGTCGAACAACAAGTTCTCGTATATCTATCCGACACTACCGGCTACATATATACAATAATTATCTTTTACAAAAATAATCTCCTAACATACGGACGCGTCGTCCACATAGTATTCTCTGTCTTCGGCGATCACGTGGTCAAGAAAGAATGCCGCCAATTCCTCTTGAATTGCTCGCAGGCGATCTGGTGCTAGTAGTTCACCCCGCATCCGAAACATCTAATTTTAAGAAGGGGGTCAATACATATATATATATATGAATGAATGAAACTCAACACAAATGATGGTAAAAAAATAAAATTGTGAATATTGTGATTTACGCACTTCATATTGTTTGTCAGAGTAGCCCCGCTCACAGGTCGTGTGGCAGATGGACTCGCAAACGTAGTATCCACAGAAATCATTCCCTTGTTCCTGCCACAACCACTTTACAAGAACTAGAGGTCAATCAAACTGATAATTAGCAAGCATGTTAAATGGTATTGATGAAACTAGGGCTTGAATTACTAGGAGATGCGTGGAATATGCTACTATAGTACTTACTTTCGGGTGTCTAAATTGCAGCTTCTTCGGCAGTCCCGGAGCTTTTTTGGTGAATTTTCTCCAAACCCTGCCATACAAAGAAAACAATTACTTGATATCAGAAATGAACAAAGTTGCTGATATGGTGGATAATGATCGATTTAACTTACTTCTCGAGCATTTCAGTCATGTCCGCATACTCCTTGGGATCTTTTCGTCTCGAGTCTAAGACAGTTACTACTCCCTGCTCAAGATTAATCTCTAGGAGAATATAGTGGAACCTGCGAACGCATGCATAACTCAACAATTACATTACTATAACCTGACCTAATAAGGGAAACTGAATATGCCACAAGACAGTAACACTCACTTGAAGTTGTAAGGAAAAAGTATTATATCCTTGTGTTCATTTATGACGAACGATTGTAGCAAGTTGGCCTCGGTATTTTTGGCATGAAATTCAACCTCAGTTGCATCTATGAGATATGTGTTAATGAACCCAATGGAACCCACTTGTCTTTTCTTCAATTCGGCGATCTTCAATCTGCATAATATAGTGAGGATAATTATAAATACATGCAATGAAAGAGCTGAGTTATATAGAGAGACTTAATGACAGAAGTAGTACTACTTACAGACAGTAGAAGGTGACCGTTGCTTTATCGAGGGCCAATTGATTGAAAAACTGATAGAACTCCTCAAATTGAATAGGCAACATTTCAATTCCAACGAGGTCATGCTCCTTTTTAACTCTCACATACAAAGTACTCCTCCCCTCAGACTCTCTGCAGGTTTTCATGTACCAATCATGCAATCTTCGCATCATCATTGATAGAGAGCTTTCATCTTTGACGAGAGGCTTCCCATACTCGTATCTTTGTATCTGCACCTCCAAGAAATCATAATGTACATCGTCGGGCAGGTAATCTTCAGGATTGCCATAACCGGGCACCATCCTCGGATCGACGATGTCACTAGCAGGCACCTTGAGCGGGGGGCACGATTACTTCGTTTGTTCGCCGAGCTGGGAAATTTGTTTCCCAGCTCGTCGTTCTTTCATTCTTTGATCACTTTTAGTACTTCCCGACCTCTCCGCTTCGGCCAATGCCTTTCCAATAATGCGCTCATAGTTGCCTTTCGGTGGAGACTTGGGTGGTTTTGTCAGGGCAGCCAGAGTGCGCTTCGCTTTCACCGGATCTACCTTCTCCTCCGGAGGTGGATGTCTCTTTGCTTTCAACCCTTCAAACCAGTCATGCACTTCGGTCTGCGCGATCTTCGCGTTTTCCTCGTCGGTCCTCTCATACGGTAACTTCTCTGGATTCTTCAGAGAAGGACCGAATTTGTATCTCCTCCCGCCTTTGGCTGTACTGCTAGACGTCGGCAGAGCAGACGGAGCGGATGTCTTCTTTCCTTGCTTACAAGGCGGAGGAGAAGGACTACGACGCGCCGGAGCAGCCGGAGCGGCGGCGGGTCTCTTCCGCCCTTGCTGACGAGGCGGAGAAGGAGGAGGCTGGCTACTCGGGCGCGCCGGTGCAGGCGGAGAAGGAGGCGGAGTGCCGCCACGAGCCGGAGAAGGAGCCGGCCGAGTGCCCTGATCGTCACTCGCCGGAGGAGGAGGCGGTGGAGGAGGCGGAGTGCCCTGACTCGCCGGAGGAGGAGGAGGAGGCGGAGGCGTCCAGTTCGGAAGGTTGATGAGATCCTTCCGCCATAGGCATGGAGTCTTAAGAGCAGAACCCAGCCGATACTCCCCTTCACCGGTAGGCTGGTCAAGCCGGAGGTCCTCAAATCCCTCCATTATTTCATCCACCATCACCTTTGCATATCCTTCTGGAGTCGGCCGACAGTGAAAAGTTGAGTCGGGTTTAGTAGGATAAACAGAGCCAACAGC
Source organism: Aegilops sharonensis (assembly GCA_904067115.1). Classification (NCBI taxonomy): domain Eukaryota; kingdom Viridiplantae; phylum Streptophyta; class Magnoliopsida; order Poales; family Poaceae; genus Aegilops; species Aegilops sharonensis. The sequence continues at coordinate 967,360,564 of LR880972.1, forward strand.
CGCTTTGACCTTCAAATTGCTCCATTCCTCCATAAGGTGGCAATTTTGAGACTCCATGATAGCATCCTCGGGATAGCTGGCAGGAGCCGTCAAGGCATGCTCCGGCTGAAGCAGCTCGGTGGAAGCCACGATGCTTCTCCGCTGAGATGGCGGGGTAGCTTCGGGGGAAGCTTCGGCATGTCGTTTGCTGCGATCTGCTGCCTCTCGTTCCTCTAGCCCAATTACCCTTTCGTGCAGCGCCTGCATTTGGCTCTGCTCCAGTTTCTTTCTCTTCTCATGGGTTTTGTAACCCCCTGCGTCCGGAAATCCAGCCTTCCACGAAAGGGAGCCTGGCATGCCTCGTGTCCGTCCAGGGTGCTCAGGATTCCCGAGGGCCATTGTGAGCTCGTCCTTCTCCCTGTCTGGAACGAACTTCCCTTGTTGCGCTGCTTCGATATATTGCTTTAGCCTCTTGACTGGTATGTCCAATTGCTCGTCCGTCCAAATGCACTTCCCTGATACAGGGTCCAAGGTTCCGCCAGCCCCGAAGAACCAAGTCCGGCAACAGTCTGGCCAGTTCATTGTCTCTGGTTCGTTCCCTTTATCAAGCAAATCATTCTCAGCCTTGGCCCACTTAGGCCGGGCTATGAGGTAGCCACCTGACCCCGTGCGATGGTGAAGCTTCTTCTTCGCAGCATTTTGCTTGTTTGTCGCCGACATCTTTTTACTCTTTTCCGATGTCCTGTGGGCCACAAATGCGGGCCAGTCATCTCTGATCTTCTCATATTTGCCCTTGAATTCTGGTGTCTCTTTTTTATCGACAAACTTATTCAGTTCTTTCTTCCAATGCCTGAATAGCTCTGCCATCTTATTAAGAGAAAAAGACTTGATTAATGGCTCTATAACTGGCTTCTCCGGATCATCCTCTGGCGGTAGGGTGAAATTTGACTTCAGCTCAGTCCAAAGATCATTTTTTGCAGATCATTGACATAAGACACCTCAGGCTCTTCGTTCTTAGGCTTATACCATTGCTGGATGCTGATCGGGATCTTGTCCCTAACCAGAACCCTGCACTGAGCAACAAATGCCTTCTTTGTCCGGATGGGTTCAATCGGTTGGCCGTCGCGTGCGATTTCTATGATCTCAAACCTTTCATCCGAGCTCAACTTTTTCTTCGGGCCTCGTCTCTTTACCGAAGTTGTGCTCGATCCGGAGGGCTAGAAAAAGGAAGAAAGACGAGAGTTAATTAATATGTGTACATACCAAAACAATGAATGCATCAATTAGCTAGTTAGCACAGGCTTAACTAATATATATACCTGGCCGGACTCAGTTCGGTGATCACCGGAGCAGTCCTCACGGTCTACTTCTTCTCCCTCTCCTTCTTCCACCGGCATTTGGTCATCGGAGCAATCATAAGCATAGCCAGCTACTTCTTCACCCTCTCCTTCCAGACCATCGGTGTCGTTGAGATACATCAACGAGCTGAGGGCATCACTTCCTTCTGCGATTATGTGCCTCAACAATGCTTCTGCTGCTTCGTCTCGGGGCGGGGTGTCCATAGTTTCTACAAATATTTAGAACATGGCAAATTATTATTCAAACATGACAAATATGGATATATTAGTGGCAAACGTAGAACTAGCTAGCTAATCACAATAAGGAATCATATTAATTAGTGGCCTCGACGCTGCTTCTCTAGGGTTTCGGGTGGCCTCGACAACGCTTCAAGGGTTAGGGGGTGGCCTCGAGAACGCTTCAAGGAGGGGGTAATATCGACCCCCCCCCTACGTGTTGAAGCTATCGGGAGGGGGTATATCGACAACAACAACGACGACACTACATATGTCCCACAAGTGACGTGGGCATCGACGCCCGCGTCACTTGTGGGACGTGGATGTAGTGTCCGACACCGACGGCCACATGTATCTGACACCGACGATACTTGCTATTTAATTAAGGTTTCCTCTACCGCTCGGCGACCCTCGACGACCCTCGTTCCCGATAAAAAAGAGAGGAAGAAGAATAAAAAAAAGAGGAGAAGAAAGAATAGAGGAGTTCTTCTCCTCTATTCTTTCTTCTCCTCTTTTTTTCTTCTCCTCTATTCTTTCTTATCCTCTTTTTTGTCTTCTTCCTCTTTTTCTTTATCAAGGGGTTGAGGATCGTCGAGGGATCGAGGATTGCCGAGCGGTCAAGGGTCAAGGGGTCGAGGATCACCGAGCGGTCGGGAGGTTGCCAAGTGTCAAAGGATTCAACAAAACCATGTCTTCATCATTAGGCGAAAGTAATAGGTGCATGATGGTATGAAGCTCTCCAAAGTTATTTTGGAACGGAGTCCCAGATAGGATAATTCGCTTTTTGGTACTAAGTTCAGCAAGAACCTTCCGAATATCGTTATTTGGAAGGCCTTTGCTGAAATTCGTACAAAAAGGCAAATTATCCTATCCGGGACTCCATTCCAGAATAACTTTGGAGGACTTCGTACCATCATGCCCTGGTTACTTCCGGCTAGTGATGAAGCCATGGATTTCTTCAATACTTTGACACTAGGAAACCTCTCTCGACCCCTCGAACCCTCGACGACCCTAGAACCCTCGAACCCTCGACCCTGAAACCCTCGACCCTTGACCCCTTAACGACCCTCGACCCTCTACCCTAGTTCCCGACCCTCGACCCCTCGGCAATCCTCGACAACCTCGTTCCCGACAAAAATTAAGAAGAAGAAGAAGAAGAAGAAGAAGAAGAAGAAGAAGAAGAAGAAGAAGAAGAAGAAGAAGAAGAAGAAAAAAGAGGAGAAGAAGAAAGGAATAGCTAGAGGAGAAGATCAAAGAAAAAAAAGAAAAAAAAAAGAGGAGAAGAAGAAAGGAATAGTGGAGAGGAAGAGAAAATAGAATATTCTATTTTCTCTTCCTCTCCACTATTCCTTTCTTCTTCTCCTCTCTTTTTCTTCTTTTTTCTTCTTCTTACTTATTTCTCCTCTTCTTTTCCTCTCCTCTTCTTCTTTCTTTCCTCTTCTTATATTTTCTTCTTTCCTATCCTTCTTTTTCTAAAATTGTAACTTTTGCATATATAAAACTTTTCTAAAATTGTAACTATCTATATATGNTCCTTCTTTTTCTAAAATTGTAACTTTTGCATATATAAAACTTTTCTAAAATTGTAACTATCTATATATGAACAAAAAAGTTTCTATGAACCAAAAAAACATCACATACATCACATACACACATATATTATAGCCACATACACATATACATCACATGTGAACAAAAAAATAAACTAATAAAAATAAAAAACATATTGCAACATATGAACAAAAACATATAGCCACATACATACACATACATTATATAGATATATGAAAAAAAATTAAACTAAAAAAACATACATTATACAGCATATACAGAGCATATACCGGGCGCACTCAGGGGCGACGGCGACGGCGACGACAGGTGCGGGCGACGATGACGGCGTCGGGGCAGCGCCTGGCGTCGACGCGGCAGGGGCGACGACGGGGGAGCGCGGACGGCGTCGGGACGGCGCGCGGACGGCGTCTGGGCGGTGGGCGGCGGCGGGGCAGCGGACGGCGTCGATCTGGGCAACCTGGCGGCGTCGATGAGCTCGGCGTCGTCGGGCGGGCCGGGGGGCAACTGGCGATGTGTTCGTCAAATTTTCCTAAGTGTTGTATATATAGCAAGAGCATTAGTCCCGGTTCGTGGCACCAACCGGGACTAATGCACCCCTTTAGTCCCGGTTGGTGCCACCAACCGGGACCAAAGGCCTCTTTTCAGCAGCCCAAAGGGCGGGAAGCGGCGGCCTTTGGTCCCGGTTGGTGGCACCAACCGGGTC
>LR880972.1:967367207-967384250 GCA_904067115.1 Aegilops sharonensis
GTGGCACCAACCGGGACTAAAGGGGTGCATTAGTCTCGGTTGGTGCCACGAACCGGGACTAATGCACCCCTTAAGTCCCGGTTGGTGCCACCAACCGGGACCAAAGGCCTTCTGCTGCCCCGCGCCCAAAGTTTAGTCCCACCTCGCTAGTTGAGAGGGAGCCGCACCTGTTTATAAGGTGCGGTCCGGCTTCCCTCTCGAGCTCCTCTCTAAAGCAGGCTTTCGGGCCTAACTCTCCAATCCGTGCCTGTGGGCCAACTGGCCTTCCGCGGGCCTGAATCCTGGCCCATAGGGTTTCTAGTCGTATTCATGCCGTGGGGCCCAGTAGGTGGCACATTTTTTTTGCTTTTTTTCTTTTTGCTTTTAGTTTTAGAAAAATTATAAACTTTCTGTTAGTGCAATTAGTTTTAAAATTTGAAAACACTTTTTTTGTTTTCTTTGTTGCTTTATTTATTTTATTTTGTTTCTACTTACAACAAAATACTTATTGTTGCTATTTTTATTTTTTTTCAAGTTTTTTTGTTTTGTTTTCTGCATTATTTATTTTCTTTTGGTTTTTTGCTTTATTTTTTAATTCTTTTTGCTTTTAGGTCAGCAAAATTATAAACTTTCTGTTAGTGCTTTTAGTTTTATAAAAAAATAGCAACTTTCTGTTAGTGCCATTAGTTTTAAAATTTGAAAATACTTTTTTTGTTTTCTTTGTTGCTTTATTTATTTTATTTTGTTTCTACTTACAACAAAATACTTATTGTTGCTATTTTTATTTTTTCCAAGTTTTTTTGTTTTGTTTTCTGCATTATTTATTTTCTTTTGGTTTTTTGCTTTATTTTTTAATTCTTTTTGCTTTTAGGTCAGAAAAATTATAAACTTTCTGTTAGTGCCATTTGTTTTAGAACAATTATAAACTTTCTGTTTGTGCCATTAGTTTTATAAAATTTGTGTTAATCACAAGTTTGTGAGCTCAACAAGGCGTAGAGGGACGGGCTTATAAACCGGTGTGAGCGCCCTTCGGTTGGCGAGGTTTTGAAATTCATAGTTTTCAAATGAACTCTGAAAAAGTTGGCATAGCATGTGCATGTACAAAACGGACAATGGTATCATACTCGTCTGTTACAAAGTTGGCATGGTATCATCATAATAGTTGCGGGAGAAAGTGTTCACTTTCTCTTCGCTTGTGTCGTTTGCTTATTGCGCCGTAACCATGGATAATCTTCATCGTTTATCAGGATGCTTGGGTCAGCCTTGACTTTGTAGGGGGGAATTTCATGAAACTTTTCATACTCTTCAGACATGTCTGTCTTGCCCTCCACTCCCAGGATGTCCCTTTTTCCTGAAAGAACTATGTGGCACTTTGGCTCATCGTATGATGTATTCGCTTCCTTATCTTTTCTTTTCCTCGGTCTGGTAGACATGTCCTTCACATAGATAACCTGTGCCACATCATTGGCTAGGACGAACGGTTCGTCAGTGTACCCAAGATTTTTCAGATCCACTGTTGTCATTCCGTACTATGGGTCTACCTGTACCCCGCCTCCTGACAGATTGACCCACTTGCACTTAAACAAAGGGACCTTAAAATATACTCCGTAGTCAAGTTCCCATATGTCTACTATGTAACCATAATATGTGTCCTTTCCTCTGTCGGTTGCTGCATCAAAGCGGACACCGCTGTTTTGGTTGGTGCTCTTTTCATCTTGGTCAAACGCGTAAAATGTATTCCCATTTATTTCATATCCTTTCCAAATCATTACAGTCGAAGATGGTCCCCTGGACAACAAGTACAGCTCATCACAAACAGTGCTGTCACCTCTGAGACGTGTTTCTAACCAACTGCTGAAAGTCCTGATGTGTTCACATGTAGTCCAGTCGTCGCACTACTCCGGGTGTTTGGAGCGCAGACTGTTCTTGTGTTCATCGACATACAGGGTCACCAAGGTAGAGTTCTGTAGAACTGTGTAGTGTGCTTCAGACCAAGAATATCCTTCCCTGCATATTATTGAGTCCCTTCCAAGCGTGCCTTTTCGAGTCAGTCTCCCCTCATACCGCGATTTAGGGAGACCTATCTTCTTAAGGCCAGGAATGAGGTCAACACAAAACCCGATGACATCCTCTGTTTGATGGCCCATGGAGATGCTTCCTTTTGGCCTAGCGCGGTTACGAACATATTTCTTTAGGACTCCCATGATCCTCTCAAAGGGGTACATATTGTATAGAAATACGGGCCCCAGAATGACAATCTCGTCGACTAGATGAACTAGGACGTGCGTCATGATATTGAAGAAGGATGGTGGGAACACCAGCTCGAAACTGACAAGACATTGCGCCACATCACTCCTTAGCGTTGGTATGATTTCTGGATCGATCACCTTCTGAGATATTGCATTGAGGAATGCACATAGCTTCACAATGGCTAATCGGACATTTTTCGATAGAAGCCCCCTCAATGCAACCGGAAGCAGTTGCGTCATAATCCCGTGGCAGTCATGAGACTTTAGGTTCTGGAACTTTTTCTCTGGCATATTTATTATTCCCTTTATATTCGACGAGAAGCCAGTCGGGACCTTCATACTGAGCAGACATTCAAAGAAGATTTCTTTCTCTTCTTTCGTAAGAGCGTAGCTGGCAGGACCTTCATACTGCTTCGGAGGCATGCCCTCTTTTTCATGCAAGCGTTGCAGGTCCTCCCGTGCCTCAGGTGTATCTTTTGTCTTCCCATACACGCCCAAGAAGCCTAGCAGGTTCGCGCAAAGGTTCTTCGTCACGTGCATCACGTCAATCGAAGAGCGGACCTCTAGGTTTTTCCAGTAGGGTAGGTCCCAAAATATAGATTTCTTCTTCCACATGGTTGCGTGTTTGTCAGCGTCATTCGGAACAACTAGGCCACCGGGACCCTTTCCAAAGATTACGTGTAAATCATTGACCATAGCAAGTACATGATCACCGGTACGCATGGTGGGCTTCTTCCGGTGATCTGCCTCGCCTTCGAAATGCTTGCCTTTCTTTCGACATTGATGGTTGGTCGGAAGAAATCGACGATGGCCCAGGTACACATTCTTCCTGCAGCTTCCCAGGTATATACTATCGGTGTCAAGTAAACAGTGCGTGCATGCGTGGTATCCCTTGTTTGTCTGTCCTGAAAGGTTACTGAGAGTGGGCCAATCGTTGATGGTCACAAACAGCAATGCCTTTAGGTGAAATTCCTCCTTTTTGTGCTCATCCCACATACGTACACCGTTTCCATTCCACAGCTGTAAAAGTTCTTGAACTAATGGCCTTAGGTACACATCAATGTCGTTGCTGGGTTGCTTAGGGCCTTGGATGAGAACTGGCATCATAATGAACTTCCGCTTCATGCACACCAAAGGAGGAAGGTTATACATACATAGAGTCATGGGCCAGGTGTTTTGATTGCTGCTCTGCTCCCCGAAAGGATTAATGACATCCGCGCTTAAAGCAAACCATACGTTCCTTGGGTCCTTTGCAAACTCATCCCAGTACTTTCTCTCAATTTTTCTCCACTGCGACCCGTCAGCGGGTGCTCTCAACATCCCGTATTTCTTACGGTCCTCACTGTGCCATCGCATCAACTTGGCATGCTCTCCATTTCTGAACAGACGTTTCAACCGTGGTATTATAGGAGCATACCCCATCACCTTCGCAGGAACCCTCTTCCTGGTAGGCTCGCTGTCAACATCACCAGGGTCATCTCGTCTGATCTTATGCCGCAATGCACCGCATACCGGGCATGCGTTCAGATCCTTGTATGCACCGCGGTAGAAGATGCAGTCATTAGGGCATGCATGTATCTTCTCCACCTCCAATCCTAGAGGGCTTACGACCTTCTTTGTTGCGTATGTACTGTCGGGAAATTCGTTATCCTTTGGAAGCTTCTTCTTCATTATTTTCAGTAGCTTCTCAAATCCTTTATCAGGCACAGCATTCTCTGCATTCCACTGCAGCAATTCCAGTACGGTACCGAGCTTTGTGTTGCCATCTTCGCAATTGGGGTACAACCCTTTTTTGTGATCCTCTAACATGCGATCGAACTTCGGCTTCTCCTTTTGACTTTCGCATTGCGTCCTTGCATCGACAATGACCCGGTGGAGATGATCATCATCGGGCACATCGTCTGGTTCCTCTTGATCTTCAGCAGCTTCGCCCGTTGCAGCACCATCGTGCACATCGTCTGTTTCCTCTTGATGTTCAGTAGCGTCAACGTATTCAGGGGGCACATAGTTGTCATCGTACTCTTCTTCTTCGCCGTCTTCCATCATAACCCCTATTTCTCCGTGCCTCGTCCAAACATTATAGTGTGGCATGAAACCCTTGTAAAGTAGGTGGGTGTGAAGGATTTTCCGGTCAGAGTAAGACTTCGTATTCCCACATATAGGGCATGGACAACACATAAAACCATTCTGCTTGTTTGCCTCAGCCACTTCGAGAAAATCATGCACGCCCTTAGTGTACTCGGAGGTGTGTCTGTCACCGTACATCCATTGCCGGCTCATCTGCGTGCATTATATATAATTAAGTGTGTCAAAAATCATTACAGAACATCATGAATAGATAATTAAGTGACCAAATTAATAGAAGTTCATCATCACATAAAAACCAAAGTACATACATAGTTCTCATCTAACAACATAAAGCTCTGCAAAGAGCATCTAATTAATTAAACCATACATTGAAACTATGTAAAACATTTCAATGTGAAAACAAATGTGATCATAATGATACCAAGACTCGGTATGAATGGCATATTTTCTAATCTTTCTAATCTTCAAGCTCATTGCATCCATCTTGATCTTGTGATCATCGACGACATCCGCAACATGCAACTCCAATATCATCTTCTCCTCCTCAAGTTTTTTTATTTTTTCCTTCAAGAAATTGTTTTCTTCTTCAACTAAATTTAACCTCTCGACAATAGGGTCGGTTGAAATTTCCGGTTCAACAACCTCCTAGATAAATAAAATCTATGTCACGTTGGTCGGCATAATTTTCATAAACAATAAATGAACCAATAGTTATGAAAAGATAATATATACCACATCCGAATCATAGACAGGACGAGGGCCGACGGGGGCGGATACCAAAACCATCGCACTATATAAGATGCAATAATAAAAGTAAGAAAATAATACAAGTATCTATCTAAACATACAAGTAAGAATATTTTTCCTTTCAGAAAGAAGATAACAACAAGAGGCTCACCACGGTGGTGCCGGCGATGAGATCGGCGCGGGTGATCGACGGCGATGAAGACGGGGACGGGGCGTGACGGACCGCTAAACCTAGATAAATATTGAGGAAAATGGAGCTTGGCGGTCGAGCTTGGAGAGGAGAAACCTTAAGTATTGTGGCTCGGGCATTCCATCGAACACCTTGTGTGCATAGGAGGTGAGCTAGAGCACCACCAAGCCCTCTCCCCCTCGGCCAGAAAAAACAGAGCAGTTTGCTCTGCTCTTGCGCGAGGGGCTATATATAGGCAGCACCATTAGCCGCGGTTGGTGGCATGAACCGGAACTAAATGGAAGCCTTTGGTCCCGGTTCAAGCCACCAACCGGGGCTAATGGTGGTGGGCCAGGAGCCAGGCCCATTGGTCCCGGTTCGTCCCACCAACCGGGACCAAAAGGTCTGGACGAACCGGGACCAATGGCCCACGTGGCCCGGCCGGCCCCCTGGGCTCACGAACCGGGGCAAATAGCTCCATTGGTCCCGGTTCTGGATTGAACCGGGACTAATGGGCTGAACTGGCCTGGGCCATTGCCCCCTTTTATACTAGTGGGGAAGAGAGGAGGGGGAGGGACGGGTGGGGAAAATGTGGTGGGTTTGTGCGGATTAGCAGTAGTGCGGGACGTAAAACGCGCTGCTACTAAGAAAGTAGCAGCAGCGCGCTTTCGGCATGGGCGCTACTGCTAACCAGGACCAAAAGTGTGCCCAATTTGAAATTTAGCAGCAGCGACCTCAGAAAAAGCACGCTACTACTACAGCTATAGCAGTAGCGCGGCTCGAGGCACCGCGCTGCTGCTAAATGGAGTTTGGTGGGCACTGTCGGTCGATATTTGTAGCAGCGCGGGTTATACCGAGCGCGCTACTGCTAAAAACTTGTCAGTAGCGAGTTTTCCGCACCCACGCGCAACTGCTAATTAGCAGCAGCGCTCCTTTTTGAGCCAACACGCTCGATCCCATTTGGCCGGACACACTTTCCTGGGTCATGCCCGGCCTCGGAAGATCAACACGTCGCAGCCCCACCTAGGCCTAACAGAGACGTCAGCACACCGGTCTAACTCCTATGGCGCAGGGGTCTGTGCCCATCGCCCATTGCACACCTGCATGTTGCATGGGCGGCCGGAAGTAGACCTAGCCTCCCTAATACAAGAGCAGGCGTTCCAGTCCAATCCGGCGCGCGCCGCTCAGTCGCTGACGTCTAGAAGGCTTCGGCTGATACCACGACGTCGAGTGCCCATAACTGTTCCCACGTAGTTGGTTAGTGCGTATAGGCCACTGACCAGACTCAGATCAAATACCAAGATCTCGTTAAGCGTGTTATTATGAAGTAACCCCGAACGCCGACCAGGGCCAGGCCCACCTCTCACCTAGGTGGTCTCATCCTGCCCTGTTGCTCCGCCACAAACTAACAGTCGGGGGCTCTCGGGAACCCAGGCCCACCTCTACCAGGATGGAGCCACATGTCCTTCCAGCCACCACATGGGAATCACTTGCGGGTACTCAACGAGCCAACCCGACTTTAGTCACCATCTGAATAGTAGGTATGTATAGTATATACCCGTGATCACCTCCCGAGTGATCACGGCCCGATATTATAGCAAGCCAGACTGACAAGAATGTAGGGCTCCTTATGATAAACTAGCATCCTATACTAAACATTTAGGATTGCGGGTAAGGTATCAACAACTGTAGCAACAATGACAGGCTATGGAACAGAATAGGATTAACCGAGCAGTAACAAGCTACACTACTCTAATGCAAGCAGTAGAGAGAATAATAGGCGATATCTGGTGATCAAGGGGGGGCTTGCCTGGTTGCTCTGGCAAGAAGGAGGGGTCGTCAACACCGTAGTCGAACTGGGGGTCGCCGGAAGTCTCGGGGTCTATCGGAAAGAAGTAACGGAAGGGGAACACAATAAAAAATAGAGCAATCAAAGCATCACAAAGCGTAACATGGCAATACGTGGTGCTAGGTGTTCCCTAACGCGGTAGTAGGTGATACCGATGAAGGGGGCAAACATCCGGGAAAGTATCCCCGACGTTTCGTGTTTTCGGACAGATGAACCGGAGGTGAAATGTTGCACGTTTGATATGCTAGGGACATGTGGCTGACGAATAGGCTGTGTATTCGGATTTGTCTCGTCGTTCTGAGCAACTTTCATGTACAAAGTATTTTCATCCGGATTATTTTATAATAATTTTCAAAGTTTTAATCAATTTCCAAATTATTATTATTAAATTAATTCGAAAATAGCATTACTGCTTCAGCATGACGTCCGCAGTCCACAGAGGTGCTGACTAGGTCAAGCTGACGTGTAGATCCCGCATGTCATAGACTAAGACCAACTAATCAGGTTTAGTTAGTCTAACTAATTGATTAGGTTTATTAACTACAATTAATTTAACTAATCGGGCCCCACGTGTTAGTGGCCCTGGGGGAGCCTAGCGCGCACTGGGCTAGTGGGCGACGGGCGGGCGCTAACGGGCGAACCTGAGCGCGATGTCGCCCGAACGGACACGCACAGTGGGCTCGCGGTGGCCGGCGGCGAGGCCAGCAGTGGCGCGGGGCAGCAGGCACTAGGTGAGGCCATGGCCGGAGAGAGCAGCAGCAGGGAAGCCGGGGCACGGCGGTGCGATGAGTGCGGGCTGCGGAGCCAAGGCCCTGGGCAGCTGAGGCCCAGGCGGGCACGTGGCCGGGAAGGGGGCGTGAGCGCGAGTGCTCGCGCTCGGCAAAGGTCGGCGGAGGCGGGCGGCAGGAGCAACAGTCGATGCGGGCACAGTCGGGCGGAGAGGCAGTGCGCGGTGGCGTGACGGAGTGCGTGCAGCGGCGGGGGGTTACGAGCTCCAGCGAGCTCGGGCGACAGCGGGGGAGAGAGGAGGAGAGGTCGGGCCTCACTTGCGATGCAGGGGAATGGCAGTGTGCTCGAGGAGGAGGACGAGGAGGCGACGACGATGGTGGACAGCTCCGGCGAAGTAGTGGCAGGACGAGGCGGCGATGGTGTGCGGTGGTGGCGTCGGGTGCGCCAGGGGCGTAGCCCAGATCTAGTCGGGGAGGTGGAGGAGACGAGGAAGAAGCAGTCCGGTGGAGACGGCCGAGGATGGGGAGGTCGACGTGGAGGGCGGCGGTGGCGGCTCCGGCGACGTGGTCGCAGGCGGCGGCATCGAGGTCTGACAGAGATTCATTTCCTGTTGGAGTCATGATACCTTAGACTCAGGATGTCCGAGAAGAAAAGGTGCAACACAAATCGACGAAATGACATTGCAAGATTCTCGGGAAATGAACTATGGGAGCGGGTTCCTGAAACAATAGTTCATCATTAAACCAAGGAGGGGATGAGAAGGTGGCTGATGGGCTCAGCGACAATTCATCGAGAATTCCAAACTGATGGATTTCCACAATAATGTGAACAACAAACTTGTCAATTCAAATGATATAATGTTTTATGCTTTAGGAAAACATACACCATCAATCATTAGTTGAAAGGTCTGCCCAAAATATGACCTTAGGCAGCAAGATCAATGTTAGAGTGACGATTCAATAACCAACAGTCTAAGAACGAACTGTCGATCATTAACTTGAAAGCAGTAGGGTTGCTAGAAGTACAGAACTCAAACAACATCATTAGCATATTGGTATCCTGGTTAAAAACAACACGGGGACCAAGGAAGAATGGTGATGGTGAGAAGTATCATCATACCGAGAATTTCTAAGAGGTGGAGCAATCTCCACAACATTCTTGACAGAAAAGACAGTAATACTTCAAGGCAGAACACAACACTAGTAGGAGAGCAAGTTGTTTTCATAATCTGTACAAGTTCGCGATGAAAGGAAATCAAGGGTGTTGTCGATGATAATAAAAATCATCGAGGGCAAGGAGGGTATTTCTCATCACGAACACAGTTGACATCTCGGAAGAAGTCAAAGTGTTGAAGGTGATCCGACACATTTTCCGGGAGGTTTCGAGAGGATGCAATCAAACAACAACGGCAACAAGTGACGAAGTGGCAAGTTATAGGATCAATATATAAGATGCAAGCTCGGAACCAAGGTTGCCTTTCAAGACAAGCAACATGATGTTGAAAGCTCGACGTAAGTCGTGCTCACACACTGAAGAATTCGTGCACCAGAGAAGGATGAGGTAGAACAGTCAAAGATAGCAAGACCAGGATGCAGCCGATAGTCTAGGAATGACCAAATTGAGTTCAGAATTTCCTAGTAAAAATACTAGGGGTATTTGATTTATAGTGCGGAACAATTTCACTAGTCGGTGTCCTGGATTGACAACAACCCAGAACCCATAGAGTGATTACGACAAGGAAAGACATTAATTCAGCAAAGTTAGTAAGATACCAGGGGGTAATGGCAAGACGTTTTCGAGATACCAGAGGGTAATACTCGAAGGTAGAACTTGATAGAAGTAGAACCGGGTCATTGACCTATGACAGTAGATACTTCAACCTTGCCAAAAATAGACAAGGCACTGGAATGAATTCCCATCAGATATATTAGATCAGGACAGCATGCTCGGAACCATAACTGTAAGGAATCAATTTCAAGAATACCGAAAGAAACATACAGCTGGATAATCATTTTGCAAGAAGCTTCCGAGACGGTCTACATCATTTTCATGGGCATGAACACAAAGTTCAAGGTCGACTCCCACTTCTTTAATGCATATCATTTCATTCACCTCTCGCTTTGATAAAACTGTAGTGTTGGGATTTCATCTGGTAGAACACCGGAAGAGTATGAATTGTGAAAACTTTCGGGTTCTCACGGATTAGGGGAAGACATAGGTTCAACCCATCGGGCATCTTAGTAACATATACCACAAGTTTCAAAAGTAAATACACAAGCTCGAAAGCAGAGCATGGTTGGCCAAGCAGATGATGCAATTTACCAAAGGCACTATGTATCAGGGGAAGAACTCACCAGGTGATTGAATATGAAGGACACTGTCGGATAACAATTCAACAATGGATCAGGCGATCCACAACGGAGCTGATGTGAGTATCTGTACTCACTCAAAGGAAGAAAGAATGCAGAGGCATCAGATTCAAGAATCAACTAATCAGTCTGATGCTTAAATAGAAAGAAATTATGGTTTCCAAAATGAAGGATCAGAAGCAGACGCTCTGATCAAGGATGGATAAGTTGAAAACACATAGTTGGACAATCAATAAAGGTTTGAATTGCCGAGAACCAACTCATGTCAGGAATGACGTCTGAGTTGGAAAGATAACTTTGAAAAGGATAACCTGATGATTGCGTGCGTACGCACATATTGAATCAATAGGCTCAAAATGACTAAGACAAGGGATGTTATCAAGGACTGCTAGTCATATGGAATTAACCATAATGCAAGCAGGCAAGAATTTCAAGGAATAACTGGCTGCAGAGGATTTTCGAAAGATCGGAAAGTATTCCGAAGAATTTTGTGAGCACATGAACAATTGAGAAGAACGGATCCTCGATAAATGTGAAAAAAAGCCGTAAGGGTTTCCATGCAAAATAAAACTGCAAGACAGTAAACACAAAGGATTCTTGGGGCAACGGAGAATAGTTTGAGGCATCTTGTAACAACAAGAGCGACGAGGAATGATCATGGGAATGACAAGTGCATGCAGATATCCATAGGGATATATCGGTGGCAGTGAATTGCAAAGGCGATGAGCACAAGGGTCTCGGGAAAATATCGAGGGATATCCTCAGACTCTTCTGACGAAGCAGGTGATCTTCCGGAATGAGGGCTCTTCGGGAGAAATAGTTACGAGAACCTAGAGTTAGAGTTAGCAAAATCACTTAACCCGAATAGAAGAGAGATCAGAGTCCCAGAGCATAGACGAGGAGTAAAAGATCCTAATACCACCCAATGGCGACGTGGGCCCGTAAGGCACACAGCCATATTAGTAAAAGTTTTGTAGTTACTATAGACTCGACTTCGGCCAAGGAGTGTCGAAGGGGGATTGCTACAAGCAGTCGGCTCTGATACCAACTTATGATGCCCCCGATTCAATCATACACTAACCATGCACGCAAATGTGTACAATCAAAATCAGGGACTCACGGGAAGATATCACAACACAACTCTAAAAGTAAAATAAGTCATACAAGCATCATATTACAAGCCAGGGGCCTCGATGGCCCGAATACAAGTGCTCGACATAAACGAGTCAACGGAAGCAACAATATCTGAGTACAGACATAAGTTAAACAAGTTCCATAAGATGGCTAGCACAAACTGGGATACAGATCGAAAGAGGCGCAGACCTCCTGCCTGGGATCCTCCTAAACTACTCCTGGTCGTCGGCGGCCTGCACGTAGTAGTAGGCACCTCCGGTGTAGTAAGAGTCGTCGTCGATGGTAGCGTCTAGCTCAAGGGCTCCAGCATCTGGTTGCGACAACCGAGAAGAAAGGAAAGGGGGAAAGGGGGAGGAAAGCAACCGTGAGTACTCATCCAAAGTACTCGCAAGCAAGGATCTACACTACATATGCATGGGTATATGTGTAAAGAGGCAATATCAGTGGACTGAACTGCAGAATGCCAGAATAAGAGGGGGATAGCTAGTCCTATCAAAGACTACGCTTCTGGCAGCCTCCGTCTTGTAGCATGTAGAAGAGAGTAGATTGAAGTCCTCCAAATAGCATCGCATAGCATAATCCTACCCGGCGATCCTCCCCTCGTCGCCCTGTGGAAAATCGATCACCGGGATGTCTGTGGAACTTGTCTGGGTGTGTTTTCTTAAGTATCCGGTTCTAGTTGTCATAAGGTCAAGGTACAACTCTGGGTCGTCCTTTTACCGAGGGACACGGCTATTTGAATAGATAAACTTCCCTGTAGGGGTGCACCACATAACCCAACACGCTCGATCGCATTTGGCAGGACACACTTTCCTGGGTCATGCCCGGCCTCGGAAGATCAACACGTTGCAGCCCCACCTAGGCCTAACAGAGAGGTCAGCACGCCGGTCTAACTCCTATGGCGCAGGGGTCAGGGCCCATCGCCCATTGCACACCTGCATGTTGCTTGGGCGGCCGGAAGCAGACCTAGCCTCCCTAATACAAGAGTAGGCATTCCAGTCCAATCCGGCGCGCGCCGCTAAGTCGCTGACGTCTAGAAGGCTTCGGCTGATACCACGACGTTGAGTGCCCATAACTGTTCCTGCATAGTTGGTTAGTGCGTATAGGCCAGTGGACAGACTCAGATCAAATATCAAGATCTCGTTAAGCGTGTTATTATGAAGTAACCGCGAACACCGACCAGGCCCAGGCCCACCTCTCACCTAGGTGGTCTTATCCTGCCCTGTCGCTCCGCCACAAAGTAACAGTCAGGGGCCGTCGGGAACGCAGGCTCACCTCTACCGGGATGGAGCCACCTGTCCTTCCAGCCCCCACATCGGAATCACCTGCGGGTACTCATAGAGCTAACCCGACTTTAGTCGCCATCTGAATAGTAGGTATGTATAGTATATACCCGTGATCACCTCCCAAGTGATCACGGCCTGATATTATCACTACTAGGGAAAACCCTAACAGTAGCGCTGGTTTTGTGCTCACTAGTAGTGCGGGTAGGCGCGCTACTAATAAGGCGCTACAACTATTGCTTGGCAGTAACGCGTGCCCGCACGCGCTACTGCTAGGACGAATAGCTGCATCGTTTGTTCGCTCCCACGCTACTGCTAAGGTAACTACTAGAAGTGTGTTTTCTCTCCATCGCTACTAGTATTCTTTTTTTATTTTTTCATTTTTAGTGTATTTATGCGCCATCGTACAAATATTGGTACAATACCAGTTATGAGGTTTACATCATTATGTCCATAACAGTGTGTCAAATGAAGGTGGATTAGGTTCAAGTGGAGGCAATATGTGGTGCATGTCAAAAGTATACTACTAATCCAAACTTGATCTAGATTGGACTAGTAGTACTTTCGATGTGCACCACATGTTGCCTCCACTTGAATCTAATCCGCCAGCACAAGATATTTAATCATCATCATGGTCATTACCACCAACAGTATTTATTTAATCACCACTAACACTAGCTAATAATAATCATCATAGTCATTACCACTAACACTAGCTATATTATCATCATAGTAATAGTGTAGCACACCATCATCCTCAAACTCATTTCTAGCTAGCTAATCACTCCTACTGCTCTCTCTTGGGTAAAATAACATAAAACATGTTAGCTCTCCTCCTTGATCAAGTTGGAGCATGCAGATGAACCTGTCTCCTAATCGTGGGTAGCGCCTCTGTTTGCTGCCCCTAGTACTTCTCTGCGCTCCCCCATCACATATTTGGTCCAGTCTTGCACTATTTAGCATCCGTCGCTAATCTTGAATGCACTAAAGTAATCTGTAGGGTATCTTGGACGTAAGCTAGTAATACTCATGGTACCTTTAGTCTCGATCCCATAAGGCACAACATTCATCGGGAGTCCCTGTTGAAGAACATCGTATGGTAACATACTTAGCAATGAAGTTTAGCTTCAAAAATAATGTATGGAAAAGATGCATTGAGGACAAATAGTAAAAATCTTACCATCCTTCCTAAATAGATGTGACCGTAGTTCATTACGAACACTATTGGTCGCACGTTTTCAGTACTAATATTTCTAAATCCAGGAAGAAAATTTGTCTTGATAGTATCAAGATCCTCAAGCCATGAAACATAATGACTTAGCTCCTCGCAGTTTAGTTCAGGTCCGGGACAGTAGTAGGTCCTGTCTACCAAGCGCTGGACATGTTTGCTTGCACCAAAATAAGCTGACAATACAAATTAGTTGTCAACTATTTTTGAATAAACAATATCAACGACATAAATATGGTTGAGAAACTTACATAATGGTATAACTGGAGGCGTCTGCACATCGACCCAGATGTCGGTATTACCTTCAATATCATCTTCCGGACGAATATCAAAGGTGATAACTATATCAGGCTCAAATGCATAAGTCTTGCATAGTGCTCGCCATGTTTTGCATCCAAAATAGGTGTAGTCGTCTGAATTGTATAATTTTGCGTGGAAAATATAACCATGCTCGGTCTTCAAGTAAACTTTCTTTACCTCCGTAGTATGACTGAAACCTATCTTATCCAATACAAAAACTCTTGCATGGCAGGGGATACGCTAGTAGAATAGTAAAAAATAATATGTTGAAGCAAATGAAGCAGATGTCATACTTAATTACAAAAAAAGACTTGTCGTTGTGACTTATTGTATCCACTTCGAAGTTCTCGTCCAGCTTGATGCTGAAGCGCCTATCATCATCTAGGAAGATTCCGTCGCACAAGTCGCGCTCGTCTTCGCAGTATTTGCAAATACCGAAATCCTTTTCGTCGTCAGACATTTCCTATGTTCATAGTTAAAACATTAATTGAAAATCGATCGAAGACAACTACCAGGATACTCAACACACATATCTGGGGCACTCGATATTTCCTACATATTCTGGCACAAGTCATGCCAAAATTCAAGGAATAATCCGGCATGACCTTTGCTAAAATAGGAAATATCGACGCCTGGAATTTGCCGGAACGGAAATGAATCAACACTCCGGCAAAACATAGGCCACTCGCAGGTCTAACCTGCAAACATGACCGGCCACTTGGATATTGAGCAAAACAAGATATACATTTCAAAATATCTTATAGGACTCAAATTAGCATGCATTCAATAAGAAAAAGTAAATCATCTCATGCGTCCGTACATCGTCGAATATTATCACTAATACATCACGAATAGTGTCATACATATAACATCACTAATATAACTAAAACCCTAGCACACGACGGGTATCGGCGCGGGCGGTGGACACCCACAGAGAAGGAACCATCACGGGATCATAGCTCCAGTGAGATCCCTGGAGAACCTGCCAGGTATTGGAGAACATGTGCTCCAATGCAAACAAGTAGCGACGGACGTGCGCGTCCTCCTCACTGACACGGTGACGCACCACCTCTGCGGAGTCCTCGAGCCTCTGGACCGTCACTAGACCACGCGACCGCCACCAAAGAAGGTTCGGGTCAACGACAGGCTGGCTCCTCACCAACCTGCGCCCCCCGGTAGGTAGCGCCTCCTAGTACCACCACGGCGGAGCCCAGTCCCGGACATGGCCCATCTGGTCAAGCAGGTGTCGTCCTCCGCCGACTCGACGACGAGGATGCGGGATAGGCATCGTCCACGTCGATGCGGGGAAAATTTCTTTAACTAAAAAATAGCAACAAGTTCTTACTAACTAGTTCTATTAATTCAACTAGTTCTTACTAAAAATAAACTTACTATAAATAAAAATATTCTAGTACCTAATTAGTACCTAGTTCTTACTAACTAATTAGTACCTAGGAACTACTGCCCTAGTTACCATCTAAGTAATAAACTAACTAGCACTAAAAATAGCCTAGGGTTCATACTAACTAGCACTAAATAGCTAGGGTTCATACTAAGCAGAGAAGAGGGATCGGAAGGGGAGAGTGCTTACAGAGGGCAGGGAGAGAGATGGGGTCGGGGAGACGGCGGCACGGAGGCGCGGCGAGGCGGGGTCGGGGGAGACGGCAGCAAGGCGGGGTCGAGGGAGACGGCAGTGAGGTGTGTCGAGGGAGACGGCAGCGAGGTGAGGTCGGGGGAGACGGCGGCGAGGCGGAGTCGGGGAAGACGGCGGCGAGGCGGGGTCAGGAGAGACGGCGGCGAGGCAGGGTCGGGGGAGACGACGGCGAGGCGGAGGCAACGAGGAATAGTAGAGGAGAATTGGGGGAGGAAGCAGGGGAGAGGGAATCAGGCCGCGCGGGGGGTTAGATGAAAATAGCTTTAACTGTAGCGTGGGGAGGAAAAACGCGCTGCTGCTAAAATCCGTAGTAGTAGCGCTGTTCGTAGAAGGGTGCTACTACTATACCTAGCACGTCGGGAACGGTGTGGAAATTATAGTACTAGCGCTTTCTGTTCCTGCCGCGCTACTGCTAAGCGGGTAACAGTAGCGCGGTTCTGGCAGACGAGCTACTGCTAAGTAGCAGTAGCGCATCATTTTAACAAGCGCTACTGGTAACATTCTGTGTATAAGGTTTTCCCTGGTAGTGTATAGCAAGGCAGACTGACAAGAATGTAAGGCCACTGATGATAAACTAGCATCCTATACTAAACATTTAGGATTGCGGGTAAGGTATCAACAATTGTAGCAACAATGACAAGCTATGCAACAAAATAGGATTAACCGAGCAGTAACAAGCTACACTACTCTAATGCAAGCAGTAGAGAGAAGAATAGGCGTTATTGTAACACCCCAGTTGTAACATGTCCCATTTTGGCAATATATTAACTTGACCTTCATCCAATTCTTGTGGGTTTTGTCATGCTTGGCCTCATCTTGTTTGGTTATGTGGTTTTCTCTTTTCTTTGTCATGCTCACCTTACCATATTGCATTTGTGCCTCTTGTCATCTTGCATTCCATCCTCATCATGTGCTTGCTGTGATCTCTTACATATTATGTTGTTGCATGTTCCATACTTAAAAACTTGCATTACCACCTCCTCCTTCCCTCTACTTCCTTCTTTTATCAAGTGCTATCTTTTCCTTTCTCAATTAATGTTCATCTTCTCCCTGCAAATCTTGCTCCATATCATAAACCTCTCTGCCAAATGTCTCCTTATTTGAAGTTGTTTTGGTCAGGTTTAAAAATGACACAAGTTTGAATTATATTCAAACTTGTCTTATTTTTCTACCTTTAAAAATGCCCAATGCAATTTATTAAAATAGTGGAGAGTTCCAGGAGTTTGAGGATATTTTCTCTATACTCTAACTCCTCTCCTTTTTTT
>LR880972.1:967423228-967441404 GCA_904067115.1 Aegilops sharonensis
AAGGAGGGGTCGTCAACACCA
Source organism: Aegilops sharonensis (assembly GCA_904067115.1). NCBI lineage: Eukaryota > Viridiplantae > Streptophyta > Magnoliopsida > Poales > Poaceae > Aegilops > Aegilops sharonensis. Next base: position 967,423,250 of record LR880972.1, read on the forward strand.
TAGTCGAACTGGGGGTCGCCGGCAGTCTCGGGGTCTACCGGAAAGAAGTAACGGAAGGGGAACACAATAAATAACAGAGCAATCAAAGCATCACAAAACATAACATGGCAATACATGGTGCTAGGTGTGCCCTAAAGCGGTAGTAGGTGATACCGACGAAGGTGGGAAACATCCGGGAAAGTATCCCCGACGTTTCGCGTTTTCGGAAAGATGAACTGGAGGTGAAATATTGCATGTTTGATATGCTAGGGACATGTGGCTGACGAATGGGTTGCGTATTCGGATTCATCTCGTCGTTCTGAGCAACTTTCATGTACAAAGTATTTTCATCCGGGTTACGGGTTATTTTACAATAATTTTCAAAGTTTGAATCAGTTTCCAAATTATTATTATTAAATTAATTCGAAAATAGCATTACTGCATCAGCATGACGTCAGCAGTCAACAGAGGTACTCACTGGGTCAAGCTGACGTGTGGGCCCCGCATGTCATAGACTAAGACCAACTAATCAGGTTTAGTTAGTCTAACTAATTGATTAGGTTAATTAATTAATTTCTATTTTTTAATTATTTCCTTTTTTAAAAGTTCCAGGGGTGTGGGCCCCGCGTGTTAGTGGCTCTGGGGGAGCCTAGCGGGCACTGGGCTAGCGGGCGATGGGCGGGCGCTAACGGGCGAACCCGAGCGCGGCGTCGCCCCAACGGAAGGGCACAGGGAGCTCGCGGTGGCCGGCGGCGAGGCCATCAGAGGCGCGGGGCAGCAGGCAATAGGTGAGGCCGTGGCCGGAGAGAGCAGTAGCAGGGGAGCCGGGGCACGGCGGTGCGACGAGTGCGGGCTGCGGAGCCGTGGCCCTGGGCAGCTGAGGCCCAGGCGGGCGCGTGGCCGGGAAGGGGGCGTGAGCGCGAGCGCTCGCGCTCGCAAAGGTCGCCGGAGGCGGGCGGCGGTAGCAACAGTCGACACGGGCACGGTCGGACGGAGAGGCAGCGCGCGGTGGCGCGACGGAGTGCGTGCAGCTGCTGGGGGTTACGAGCTCTAGCGAGCTCAGGCGACAGCGGGGGAGAGAGGAGGAGAGGCCGGGCCTCACTTGCGATGCAGGGGAATGGCAGTGTGCTCGAGGAGGTGGACGAGGAGGCGAAGACGATGGTGGGCAGCTCTGGCGAAGCAGTGACAGCACGAGGCGGCGACGGTGTGCGGCGGTGGCGTCGGGTGCGCCAGGGGTGTAGCCCAGATCTGGTCGGGGAGGTGGAGGAGACGAGAAGAAGCAGTCCGGTGGGGACGGCCGAGGATGGGGAGGTCAACGTGCAGGGCGGCGGTGGCGGCTCCGGCGACGTGGTCCCAGGCGGCAGCATCGAGGTCGCTTCCCCCGGTCCAAATTGGATCGTGGTGGGGAGAGAACTCGGGGAGTGGGTGGTTAGGGTTTGGTCGGTGGGGGGGTTATGCATAGGGTGAGGTGGGTTGGGCCGGCCACTGTGGCCTGCTGGGTCGGCTGGTCCAGTTGGGCCAGGAGGTGGGGGTTTTATCCTTTTGATTTTTTTTGTTTTTCTTTTATTTCTCAGTTTCTTGACTGTTTATTTCATCTCTCAAATTGTTTTAGTTTTGTAAAACAGATAGTTAGCTCCTAAATTAGTAATAGTAATTATACCACTGCCACAATTAACTTGGCACCTAAATATAATAGTTTGTAATTGTTTATCATTTTAAAAGCTTTTAAATAATTGTTTTTGCTACTGTTTTACTCATTTTAGAGTATTGAGACATTTTATAAAACAGTGGTTTCTCCACCATAAATACCTATGCATTATTTGGCACAACCCAAACATTTTAGTATTAATGTTTGTAAACTTTTACCGTTTGACTTGATTTTGCATTTGAATTTGAATCGGTTTCGAACTAACGCGAGATTAGCTATAGTAATCGAGGTGACGTGGCATCATTAGCAGAGGTTCGCTGTAGCTTAATTATCCGGGCATCACACTACCGATGACAAAGGGAACAACGTATGTTGTTAGGCGGTTTGACCGATAAAGATCTTCGTAGAATATGTGGGAGCCAATGTGAGCATCCAGATTCCACTATTGGTTATTGGCCGGAGACATGTCTCAGTCATGTTTACATAGTTCTCGAACCCGTAGGGTCCGCACGCTTAACGTTCGGTGACGATCGATATTATGAGTTTATGTATTTTGATGTACCGAAGGTTGTTTGAAGTCCCAGATGAGATCGGGGACATGGAGAGGAGTCTCGAAATGTTCGAGACGTAAAGATCGATATATTGGAAGGCTATATTCGGACATCAGAAAGGTTCTGAGTTGTTCGGGTATTTTTCAGAGTACCCGAGAGTTAGGGAATTCACCGGGGAGTATATGGGCCTTATTGGGCTTTAAGGGAAAGAGAGAGGGGCTGCCTAGTGCAGGCCGCGCGCCCCCCAAGGCCTAGTCCGAATTGGACTAGGGGGAGGGGCAGCGCCCCCTCCTTCCTTCTCTTCTCTCTTCCCCTTCCTTCTCTCCTACTCCTACTACTTGGAAGGGGGGAATCCTACTCCCGATGGGAGTAGGACTCCCTAGGGCACGCCATAGTAGAGGGCCGGCCCTGCCCCTCCTCCACTCCTTTATATACGCGGGAGGGGGGCACCCCATAGACACACAAGTTGATCATTGATCTCTCAGCCGTGTGCGGTGCCCCCCTCCACCATAATCCACCTCGATCATATCGTTGCAGCGCTTAGGCGAAGCCCTGTGCCGGTAGCTTCATCATCACCGTCATCACGCCGTCGTGCTGACGAAACTCTCCTTCGACACTCTGCTGGATCGGAGTTCATGGGACGTCACCGAGCTAAACGTGTGCAGATCGCGGAGGTGTCGTATGTTCGGTACTAGGATCGGTCGATCATGAAGACGTACGACTACATCAACCGCATTGTCATAACGCTTCCGCTTTCGGTCTACGAGGGTACGCGGACAACACTCTCCCCTCTCATTGCTATTCATGACCATGATCTTGCATGTGCGTAGGAAATTTTTGAAATTACCACGTTCCCCAACAGTGGTATCAGATCCAGGTTTATGCGTAGATGTTATATGCACGAGTAGAACACAAGTGAGTTATGGGCGATAATAGTCATACTACTTACTAGCATGTCATACTTTGATTCGGCGGTATTGTTGGATGAAGCGGCCCGGACCGACATTACGCGTACGCTTACGCGAGAGTGGTTCTACCGACGTGCTTCGCACATAGGTGGCTGGCGGGTGTCAGTTTCTCTAACTTTAGTTGAATCGAGTGTGGCTACGCCCGGTCCTTGATGAAGGTTAAAGCAACACATACTTGACAAAAAATCGTTGTGGTTTTGATGCGTAGGTAAGAACGGTTCTTGCTAAGCCCGTAGCAGCCACGTAAACTTGCAACAACAAAGTAGAGGACGTCTAACTTGTTTTTGTAGGGCATGTTGTGATGTGATATGGTCAAGACATGATGCTAAATTTTATTGTATGAGATGATCATGTTTTGTAACAGAGTTATCGGCAACTAGCAGGAGCCATATGGGGTTGTCGCTTTATTTTATGCAATGCAATCGCCCTATAATTGTTTTTATTTTATCACTAAGCGGTAGCGATAGTTGTAGAAACAATAGTTGGCGAGACGACAATGATGCTACGATGGAGATCAAGGTGTCGCGCCGGTGATGATGGTGATCATGACAGTGCTTTGGAGATTCAGATCAAAGGCACAAGATGATGATGGCCATATCATATCACTTATATTGATTGCATGTGATGTTTATCCTTTATGCATCTTATTTTGCTTAGTTCGGCAGTAGCATTATAAGATGATCTATCACTAAATTTCAAGGTACAAGTGTTCTCCCCGAGTATGCACCATTGCTACAGTTCTACGTGCTGAGACACCACGTGATGATCGGGTGTGATAAGCTCTACGTTCACATACAACGGGAGCAAGCCAATTTTGCACACCAGAATACTCGGGTTAAACTTGATGAGCCTAGCATATGCAGATATGGCCTCGAAACACTGGAGACCGAAAGGTCGAGCGTGAATCATATAGTAGATATGATCAACATAGTGATGTTCACAATTGAAAACTACTCCATCTCACGTGATGATCGGACATGGTTTAGTTGATTTGGATCACGTGATCACTTAGATGATTAGAGGGATGTCTATCTAAGTGGGATTTCTTAAGTAATATGATTAATTGAGCTTTAATTAATCATGAACTTAGTCCTGATAGTATTTTGCAAATTATGTTGTAGATCAATAGCTCGTGTTGTTGCTTCCATATGCTTGTATATGTGTTCCTAGAGAAAACTAAGTTGAAAGATGATAGTAGCAATGATGCGGACTGGGTCCGTGATCTGAGGTTTATCCTCATTGTTGCATAGAAGAATTATGTTCTTGATGCACCGCTAGGTGACAGACCTTTTGCAGGAGCAGATGCAGACATTATGAACGTTTGGCTAGATCAATATGATGACTACTTGATAGTTTAGTGCACCATACTTAACGGCTTACAATCGGGACTTCAAAGACGTTTTGAATGTCATGGACCATATAAGATGTTCCACGAGTTGAAGTTAATATTTCAAGCAAATACCCGAGTTGAGAGATATGAAGTCTCCAACAAGTTCTATAGCTAAAAGATGGAGGGGAATAGCTCAAGCAGTGAGCATGTGCTCAGATTTTCTGGGTACTACAATCGCTTGAATCAAGTGGGAGTTAATTTTCCAGATAAAATAGTGATTGACAGAGTTCTCTAGTCACCATCACCAAGTTACTGGAACTTCGTGATGAACTATAGTATTCAAGGGATGATGAAAACGATTCCCGAGCTCTTCGTGATGCTGAAATCGACGAAGGTAGAAATCAAGAAAGAGCATCAAGTGTTGATGACTGACAAGACCACTAGTTTCAAGAAAAAAGGGCAAAGGGAAAGAAAGGGAACTTCAAGTAGCATGGAAAGCAAGTTGTCACTCCCATGAAAAAGCCCAAAGCTAGACCAAAGCCTGAAACTGAGTGCTTCTACTGCAAAGGAAATGGTCACTAGAAGCGGAAATGCCCTGAATATTTGGTGGATAAGAAGGATGGCAAAGTGAACAAGAGTATATTTGATATACAGGTTATTGATATGTACCTTACTAGTGTTTATAGTAGCCCCTGGGTATTTGATACTTATTCAGTTGCTAAGGTTAGTAACTCGAAATAGGATTTACAGAATAAACAGAGACTAGTTGAGGATGAAGTGACGATGTATGTTGGAAGTGGTTCCAAGATTGATATGATCATCATCGCACACTCCCTATACTTTCAGGATTAGTGTTGAACCTAAATAGATGTTATTTTGTGTTTGCGTTGAGCTTTAATATGATTAGATCATGTTTATTGCGATACGATTATTCATCTAAAACAGAGAATAAATTGTTATTCTGTTTACATGAATAAATCGTTCTATGGTCATACACCCAATGTTGATGGTTTATTGAATCTTGATCATGGTGATACACATATTCATAATATTGATGCCAAAAGATGCAAAGTTGATAATGATATTGCAACATATTTGTGGCACTACCGTTTGGGTCATATCGGTGTAAAGCGCATGAAGAAACTCCATAAAGATGGACTTTTGGAATCACTTGATTATGAATCATTTGATGTTTGCGAACCGTGCCTTATTGGCAAGATGACTAAGACTCCGTTCTACGATACAATTGAACGAGCTAGTGACTTATTGGAAATAATACATACCGATGTATGCGGTCCAATGAGTGTTGATGCTCGTGGCGGGTATCGTTATTTTCTGACCTTCACAGATGATTTGAGCAGATATGGGTGTATCTACTTAATGAAACACAAGTCTAAAACATTTCAAAAAGTTCAAAGAATTTCAGACTGAAGTGGAGAATCATCGTAACAAGAAAATAAAGTTTCTACGATCTGATCGTAGAGGAGAATATTTGAGTTACGAGTTTGGCCTTCATTTAAAACAATGTGGAATAGTTTCACAGCTCACGCCACATGGAACACCACAGCGTAATGGTGTGTCTGAACGACGTAACCACACTTTATTGGATATAGTGCGATCTATCATGTGTCTTACCGGGTTACCACTATCGTTTTGGGGTTATGCATTAGAGACAGCTGCATTCACTTTAAATAGGGCACCATCAAAATCCATTGAGACGACGCCTTATGAACTGTGGTTTAGCAAGAAACCAAAGTTGTCGTTTCTTAAAATTTGCGGTTGCGATGCTTATGTGAAAAAGTTTCAACCTGATAAGCTCGAACCCAAATCAGAGAAATGTGTCTTCATAGGATACCCAAAGGAAACTTTTGGGTACACCTTCTATCACAGATCCAAAGGCAAGATCGTTGCTAAGAATGGATCCTTTCTAGAGAAGGAGTTTCTCTCGAAAGAAGTGAGTGGGAGGAAAGTAGAACTTGATGAGGTAATTGTACCTTCTCCCGAATTGGAAAGTAGTTCATCACAGAAATCGGTTCCAGTGATTCCTACACCAATTAGTGAGGAAGCTAATGATGATGATCATGAAACTTCAGATCAAGTTACTATAGAACCTCGTAGGTCTTCCAGAGTATGGTCCGCACCAGAGTAGTACAGTAATCCTATTCTGGAAGTCATGTTACTAAGACCATGATGAACCTATGAACTATGAGGAAGCGATGATGAGCCCAGATTCCGTGAAATGGCTTGAGGCCATGAAATCTGAGATGGGATCCATGTATGAGAACAAAGTATAGACTTTGGTGGACTTGCCCGATGATCGGCAAGCCATATTAAATAAATGGATCTTCAAGAGGAAGACGGACACTGATAGTAGTGTTACTATCTACAAAGCTCGACTTGTCGCAAAAAGGTTTTTGACAAGTTCAAGGTGTTGACTACAATGAGATTTTTCTCAACTGTAGTGATGCTTAAATCCGTCTGAATCATGTTAGCAGTTGCCATATTTATGAAATCTGGCAAATGGATGTAAAAACTGCATTCCTTAAATGGATATTTCTTAAAGAAGAGTTGTATATGATGCAACCAGAAGGTTTTGTCGATCCTAAAGGTACTAACAAGGTGTGCAAGCTCCAGTGATCCATCTATGGACTGGTGCAAGCATCTCGGAGTTGGAATATGCACTTTGATGAGTTGATCAAAGCATATGGTTTTATACAGACTTTTGGAGAAGCCTGTATTTACAAGAAAGTGAGTGGGAGCTCTGTAGCATTTCTAATATTATATGTGGATGACATATTGTTGATTGGAAATGATATAGAATTTCTAGATAGCATAAAGGGATAATTGAATAAGATTTTTTTTCAATGAAAGACCTCGGTGAAGCTGCTTACATATTGGGCATCAAGATCTATAGAGATAGATCAAGACGCTTGATAAGATTTTTCAATGAGTAAATACCTTGACAAGTTTTTGAAAGAGTTCAAAATGGATCAGTCAAAGAAGGAGTTCTTGTTTGTATTACAAGGTGTAAAGTTGAGTAAGACTCAAAGCCCGACCATGGCAGAAGATAGAAATAAAATGAGAGTCATTCCCTATGCCACAGTAATAGGTTCTATAAAGTATGTGCTGTGTACCAGACCTATTGTGTACCTTGCCATGAGTTTGGAAAGTGGGTACAATAGTGATCTAAGAGTAGATCACTGGACAACGGTCAAAATTATCCTTAGTGAGGACTAAGGAAATGTCTCTCGATGATGGGGGTGATAAAGAGTTCGTCGTAAAGAGTTACATCGATGCAAGCTTTTACACCGATCCAGATGACTCTAAGTCTCAATCTGGATACATATTGAAAGTGGGAGCAACTATGTAGAGTAGCTCCATGCAGAGCATTGTAGACATAGAATATTTGCAAAATACATACGTCTCTGATTATGATAGATCCATTGACTAAACTTCTCTCACGAGCAAAACATGATCACACCTTAGTACTCTTTGGGTGCTAATCACATAGCGATGTGAACTGGATTATTGACTCTCGTAAACCCTTTGGGTGTTGGTTACTTGGCGATGTGAACTATGGGTGTTAATCACATACATATGTGAACTATTGGTGTTAAATCACATGGCGATGTGAACTGGATTATTGACTCTAGTGAAAGTGGGAGACTGAAGGAAATATGCCCTAGAGGCAATAATAAAGTTATTATTTACTTCCTTATATCATGATAAATGTTTATTATTCATGCTAGAATTGTATTAACCGGAAACTTGGTACATGTGTGAATACATAGACAAACAGAGTGTAACTAGTATGCCTCTACTTGACTAGCTCGTTGAATCAAAGATGGTTAAGTTTCCTAGCCATGGACATGAGTTGTCATTTGATTAACGGGGTCACATCATTAGAGAATGATGTGATTGACTTCACCCATTCTCTTAGCTTAGCATTTGATCGTTTAGTATATTGCTATTGGTTTCTTCATGACTTATACATGTTCCTATGACTATGAGATAATGCAACTCCCGAATACCGGAGGAACACTTTGTGTGCTACCAAACGTCACAACGTAACTGGATGACTATGAAGGTGCAATACAGGTGTCTCCGATGGTACTTGTTGAGTTGGCGTAGATCGAGATTAGGATTTGTCACTTCGATTGTCGGAGAGGTATCTTTGGGCCCTCTCGGTAATGCACATCACTATAAGCCTTGCAAGCAATGTGACTGATGAGTTAGTTGCGGATGATGCATTATGGAATGAGTAAACAGACTTGCCGGTAACAAGATTGAACTAGGTATGATGATACCGACGATCGAATCTCGGTCAAGTAATATACCGATGACAAAGGGAACAACATATGTTGTTATGCGGTTTGACCGATAAAGATCTTCGTAGAATATGTGGGAGAAAATATGAGAATCCAGGTTCCGCTAATGGTTATTGGCCGGAGACATGTCTCGGTCAAGTCTACATAGTTATCGAACCCGTAGGGTCCGCGCGCTTAACGTTCGATGACGATCGATATTATGAGTTTATGTGTTTTGATGTACCGAAGGTTGTTCGGAGTCCCGGATGAAATCAGGGACATGACGAGGAGTCTTGAAATGTTCGAGACGTAAAGATCGATATATTGGAAGGCTATATTCGGACATCGGAAAGGTTCTGAGTGGTTCGGGTATTTTTCGGTGTACCAGAGAGTCACGGGAATTCGCCAGGGAGTATATGGGCCTTATTAGGCTTTAAGGGAAAGAGAGAGGGGCTTCCTAGGGCAGGCTGCACGCCCCCCAAGGCCTAGTCTTAATTGGACTAGGGGGAGGGGCAGCGCCCCCTACTACCTTCTCTTCTCTCTTCCCCTTCCTTCTCTCCTACTCCTACTACTTGGAAGGGGGGAATCCTACTCCCGGTGGGAGTAGGACTCCCTAGGGCGCGCCATAGTAGAGGGCCGGCCCTCCCCCTCCTCCACTCCTTTATATACGGGGGAGGGGGCACCCCATAGACACACAAATTGATCATTGATCTCTTAGCCGTGTGTGGTGCGCCCCTCCACCATAATCCACCTCGCTCATATCGTTGCAGTGCTTAGGCGAAGCCCTGTGCCGGTAGCTTCATCATCACCATCATCACAATGTCGTGCTGACAAAACTCTCCTTCGACACTCTGCTGGATCAGAGTTCATGGGACGTCACCGAGCTGAACGTGTGCAGATCACGGAGGTGCCGTACGTTCAGTACTAGGATCGGTCGATCGTGAAGACGTACGACTACATCAACCGCGTTGTCATAACGCTTCTGCTTTCGGTCCACGAGGGTACGTGGACAACACTCTCCCCTCTCGTTGCTATGCATCACCATGATCTTGCGTGTGCGTAGGAAATTTTAGTAATACCACGTTCCCCAACATTATCTTTTACTTTTATGTATTTACTTTTATGCAAGAGTCAAAGTATTCTACCCTATTCCTTTTTATTTTCTCTTTTTGCAAGCATCATGTGGCAAGGAAAGATTTAGGCACATATATCCAGTTGGATATGACTGAGCATGAATTATTATTGTTGACATCACCCTTGAGGGGGGTACATTGTGAGGCGAAACTATAAGCCCCTATCTTCCTATGTGTCTGGTTGAAACTTTTTGCTCATGGGTATGCGGTGAGTGTTAGCAACCATAGAAGATTATATGATGACTCCGATACGAGACCCTTCCTGAAAAGATGATGAATTGTAGTTGCAAAGTTGACTGAGAACATAGTTTGTTGGTTTTCAATAGAGTTTATGCTTTTACTTCGTTGTTGTGATGAATTGTTACTTGTTCATGAGAAGTTATATGATAAAGTTGTGTGATAAAGTTCTATGATAAAGTTTGTTGCTATTATAATAATGAGCATGATGCTTCTATGTCTGTATTTTATTTTTATTGACACCTCTCTCTCTCTCTCTAAGCATGTGGGCATGTTTTTCGATTTTGGTTTTCGCTTGAGGACAAGCGATGTCTAAGCTTGGGGGAGTTGATACATCCATTTTGCATAATTGTTTCCTACTGTTATTTATAATGTTTTTATTCATAATAATGCTTTATGGAGTAATTATAATGTGTTTTCTCTCATAATTTACAAGGTTTACACAAAGAGGGAGAATGCCAGCAACTGGAATTCTGGACCTGGAAAAGCTACGTCAGAGTTACCTATTCTGCACATCTCAAAAGGAGTTGAAAATTGACGGAGAATTATTTTGGAATAAAATAATACTGGAGCAAATAACTACTGGAGGGGGGGGGCACCTGGTGACCACAAGACACCAGAGCACGCCAGGCCCCCCACACACGCCCTGGTGAGTTGTGCTCAGCCCAGCCCACCTCCGGTGCCCATCTCGAGACTTTGGGGACGGAGCCATATAGGTCATTTTGACCTAGAAAAAATAAGGAGAGGACTTTGGGACGCAGCACCGCCGTCTCGAGGCAGAACTTGGGCAGGAGCACTTTTGCCCTCCGGCGGAGCGATTCCGACGGGGAACTTCCCTCCCGGAGGGGGAAATCGATGCCATCGTCATCACGAACAAACCTCTCACCTTAGGAGGCCAATCTCCATCAACATCTTCAACAACACCATCTCCTCTCGAACCCTAGTTCATCTCTTGTGTTCAATCATTGTACCGGAACCTCACATTGGTACCTGTGGGTGACTAGTAGTGTTGATTACATCTTGTAGTTGATTACTATATGGTTTATTTGGTGGAAGATTATATGTTCATATCCCTTATGATATTTAATACCCCTCTGATCTTGAGCAGATTATCATTTATGAGTAGTTACTTTTGTTCTTGAGGTCACGAGAGAAATCTTGTTGCAAGTAATCAAGTGAACTTGATATGTGTTTGATATTTTGATGATATGTATGTTGTGATTCCCTTAGTGGTGTCATGTGAACGTCAACTACATGGCACTTCACCATATTTGGGCCTAAGGGAATGCATTATGCAGTAGTTATTGGAAGATGGGTTGCTAGAGTGGCAGAAGCTTAAACCCTAGTTTATGCGCTACTTCGTAAGGGACCGATTTGGATCCAAATGTTTAATGTTATGGTTAGATTTTATCTTAATACTTTTCTCGTAGTTGCGGATTCTTGCGAGGGGGTTAATCATAAGTGGGAGGTTTGTTCAAGTAAGAACAGCACCCAAGCACCGGTCAACCCACATATCAATTTATCAAAGTAGCGAACACGAACTAAACAACATGATGAAAGCGGCTAGATGAAATTCCCGTGTACCTTCAAGAATGCTTTGCTTATTATAAGAAACTATTTTGGCTTGTCCTTTGCCACAAAAGGAGTGGGCTATCTTGCTACACTTTATTTACCGTTACCGTTACTTGCTCATTACAAATTACCTTGGTATCAAACTACTTGTTACCAACAATTTCAGTGCTTGCAGAAATTACCTTTCTGAAAACAACTTGTCATTTCCTTCTGCTCCTTGTTGGGTTCGACACTCTTACTTATCGAAAGGTCTACGACTGATCCCCTATACTTGTTGTTCATGACGCACACATAACTCTAATCTAAATCATGTTTGATGTCTCCGTCATCGCAAACATTTTGTATCATTTAATATGGTTTACTTACAACACTGTTTGCGATTAATGCATCACACGCCGTTTCGTCGAACGGTCTCAGATTGTAGTGTTGCATATGGACCATCCTGCGGTAGTGGTTGTTTCCATTGTTATTGTTATTCCCACCATTATTGACATCATTGGCTCCCCCGTCATTGTTCTTATCGTTTTTGTTGCGGTCGGAGTTATCTACCATGTAGATGTAGCAGGTTGAGGTTGTCATCCACTTGTCATGGTGTGGTGGTTGTTCGTGGGCTATTCATGGACTCGCTGACCTCCTCATCCATGTCATCGACCTCGTCGGAGGCTCTTGCGAGGACTTTGGTTAGGTCCTTGAAATTGGCGATGATATGGGTGGTGGGTCACTCTCAAATCCGATCATAGACGGAGGTCTGGTTGTCCGATATCACGAGTATATGAATACGGCAATGGTTCAAGAGGGACTTCCCGTGTTCTTCTTAGGCCTGATCTAAAATGGGGACCATAGGGAGTTTCTCCTAGATTCTATCTGACATCGACCTTGACTCTTCATCTTTAGCCACATCTCACATCTAGGCCTTTGGAGGCATCATCGGATCTTGTCCCAAGGTCGGGGTCCAATGAGAGCCTCTCATGACCATCCTGACCCAGATCTATCATCAGCGTTGGGGAAGGTGTCAACCTCTAGTCCTCAATCTGGTTTGACCTCCAGCTGGTGAAGACCAGCTCCCCGCACGAATCCGTGGTGTAATCCATGCTACAGAATCTAACAATCAGGCCAGGAGCAAAAACCTTGACCTCGCCTAGGTGGCTACTCGAGTCGGCGAACATGTCAACACTTTCAAAGACAAAGATCTATCCTCGCACAAAACTAGCATGGATACCGATCTGCTCGCTGATCTTGATCCCCATCGTATCTCGATGGCTACATAGTGGGACATGTATGTAACACAAATGAGGGGGCTAAATCTGGCAGTTCTCGGGTAGGGGGTCCCGAACTAAGTGTCTAGATGTGATGGTAACAAGGAAACAAAGTTTTACCCAGATTCAGGCTCTCTGAGGATATAATACCTATGTCATGCTTGCTTTATTGCTTTGGATTGTACTACAAAGTATGGATGATCTAGCCTGAGATTGTGTGTCCCTCTACAAGCCCTAACCCTCAGTTTACATATATACAATGGGGTCTAGGGTTATAATATCCTAGTCAGCTACATACAAGGAAGCAACATCTTTGACGAATCTGGCTTCTTGGAGTACGCCACAAGTCTTCGGGAGCCTTTTGTTTATAGGTCATCGCCATTTCACCATGGCCCACTCTGAAACTGACATGGAGGTCCTCGGTCTAGCCTACTAGGCTGGGAGGTGAGGTGGTGAGAGAAACTTAATCCAGGACACCAGCACGCCCCGCCGCCGCCACCGAGACACGGAGCATGAGTCGCCATGACCAGGATGATGTTCCGAGTAGCCGACACAAGGCCCCCATAGGAACGGATCTGGGTAGAGCCCAACCGAAAACTATTGCCCCAAGCCGAAGCCCCTCTACAACCAGCCATCCCCTCGCCACGGGCGAGGCCCCAGACTACCGTTGAACTAGTCCCAACACCGTACCAACACACAGGATTGTCGGCCCATGCCGAGCCCCACCCTGTAGGGGAGATAAAAGGCCCAGCGCTGTCAGCACTGCCCGCAGCGGTGACAGCGAGGGGAAGGGGAGGGAGGAGGGGAGCACTTTCCAGCGGCTAGAGTTAGCGCCTCGGTCAATAGTGGAGTGACGCGGCGGGGATGAGGGGGCCTTATTAGTTTATTCTGCCACCACAAATACTAATCATAGAAAGAAATATGCAACTGCAATAACTCAAGGTGCGATATGGTCGATGCTCACTTACAAAAACAGATCAACTTGAAAATGATGGTGAAAACAAACATAATGAATTGCAAACTTTCACGTAGCTAGCATCCTTGTGGAACAATGTGTTTTTTTAAAGGACTAGACTAACTTCCGACAATTCTAGTTTTAAACAATAGATCCGAACGCATCCTAACCTAACAAAATCCCATGTCATGATCGCATCTGCATGCAACCTAAGTCACTCAGCAAAAGTGTGAGCATGCAACCGACGCATGCATCTCGTTGCATATGCAAACAAACTAATACTAAAACATGATGATGTCAATAAAGGATTCTCTTTATTCTGAGACGTTAAAATGTTTGTAGCTCAAAGCGTTGGTTCGATTGAAAACCCGCTTTGCCTTAAAAAAATCGTCTCAACGAGACCTTCGAAACTAGATCCCATGTTCATATGTTTCGACATCCTTTTCCGGGTCAAAAGTTACCATGCATGGTACAAGTAAGTTACCACACATGCATAGTGTATATTACCATAATGTTTGCAAAAAAGTCACTGGGATTATGTTTTCTAACAACCCCTCTCCCCACGTTCAAACCTTACCCATGGTGTTTGTACATGTATTATCGGCTCTACGGTGCATATATTATTATGCTATTTATAAAAAAAATACCGGAGGTGTGTTTCTCAACAATCTGCCCTCCCTCCACCCTCCGGTAAAAAGTTACAGATGTGTTTTACATAAGTTATTAGGCATATGCCTGCGTATGTTACCATACTATTTATGTTGTCGGGTTATATTTTCAACAACTTCTTCCTCGGGTTAAAGTTAGCCTAGTTTTTATACCTAAGTTATTAGGTCCATAGTGCGTATATTATCATGATATTTACCGGTGTTATATTTTCAACAATGTTTTTTTCCTAGTCAAAAGCTACCACGGTGTTTGTACCTAAGTTATCAGGTCTGCGATGTGTCTATTACAATCTTATTTGTACAGAAGTTATTGGGGGTGTGTATTCAAGAACTTATTTTCCCAGCTAAAAAGTTACCGTAGTTTTTGCACCTAAGTTATGAGGTCTGTGGTACGTATATTACCTTGCTATTTTGCACAAAAGATACCAGCGGTATGTTTTTTAACAACTCTCCCCCAATCAAAGTCACCGCGGTGTTTGTACCTAAGTTATTAGGTTTACAGTTTATACAAAAGTTGTCGGGGGTGTGCATTCAACAACTTTTTCCCTGAGTAAAAAGTTATCACAGTGTTTGTACCTAAGTTATCAGCTTCATGGTGCATATATTACCATGCTATTTTTCATAAAGTTACCGCGGTGTTTTTATCTAAGTTATCAGGTCTATGGTGCGTCCATTACCATACTATTTTTATAGAAGTTGTCGGGTTTGTGCATTCAACAACTATTTTCCCTGGGTCAAAAGTTACAATAGTGTTTTACCGGCGTTATGATTTCCAATAACTCCCTCCTCCTAGTGAAAGTTGTTGCGGTGTTTATACCTAAGTTATCAGGTCTGCAGTGCATCTCTTACCATCCTAAGTTAACCACGGGTGCGGTGCGTCTCTTACCATCCTATTCACATAGAAAGTTAACCGGGGGAGGTATGTTTTGAACATCTTTTTTCTCTCTGGGTCCAATTATCATGTTGTTTGTTCGTAACATTATCAGATCGACAGTGTGTATATTACTATACTATTTACATAGTGGTAAGTTATACATGTCTTGCATGCGAGAGTGAAGTGTGACTAGACATCAACGTAAATGTACCACATTATAACAGAAAAACATATACATTTCGAGTCCCACGCAAATGAATTTAATATGTAGGTTTAAATCTCGTCGCCCATCCCATTCACAATCAAATTATAACTACATAATATTTGATGACTGTGTTATACTACATAAAAATTGTATGAAATATATAAGAACAATTGATTACTGCATTTGCAAAGAAAATTGGATTTGGGAAAGATGCCGCATTGGCTTTGAACCAAAACGAAACAAGTTCAAGTAAAAATAAATGTCAATTCTCTAGGAAGACAAAACTTGTGAGAACTAAAGTGTAGAGGAGTCTAGAACAAATGAGAAGTGTATGAGTTATTTGCATATTGTACAACATAAATGATAGAATAAACATGAATGGTGATTCTTTTAACATAGAAAAACTTGAAGAATTGAAGTATGGAAGAGTCTAGAATAAAGAAGAACTATCTTTGTTTTCAGGTTTGTGCATAAGCAAAAGTGTGGAATATTCTAGATTAGTACACGTGGCATAATCCAATGTGGTGGAGAGAATATCCAATGGCCAACAGCACGCGGATTTTCCACCTCTCAACCATTGGATCAGCTTCATCCAACAGCCAATATTCAAAGTTATTCGTACACTATATAGTGGTATAGACAACTTATCGGGGTATTGTGTTTTTCGTAAAAAATTAGTAACCCCACAAATCTGCTGTTGAGTGAACACTATTGTATCAAAACAATATTTCCTATGAATCCTGCACCATTGCCTATGCACTGAAGGATGAAAAACAAGAGAGAGAGAGAGAGAGAGAGAGAGAGAGAGAGAGAAAGAGAGAGAGAGAGAGAGAGAGAGAGAGAGAGAGAGAGAGAGAGAGAGAAGATAAGGACGTGAGTGAGATTTCTCAAAACGAAAAAAAGGATCTAGAATAGGAGTGATGAAAAAAAATCCTTAACACTGAACATCCAGCAGACTATATAAGCTGGTTAAAGGCCACGCTACATTCTTAACCTAGTCAAAGGGTGTGCGTTCGAATCCACCCTAGGGCGTTGCATACTTTTTCTCTGATCGTGGGGACTCCAGTTTTTCGGGCGCGCAGGTCATATAGGTTAATAAACAGTTTCAAAGTGGTTCGGATTTTAGCTTTTCCATTTTGTAAAATAAGTTATTGATGAAATGACATAATGTTCTACACAGATTACCCTACAAAATCGTTAGTTTCAAAATTTAGAATTTTGGGATGATTATATTAGTTTTGTCTAGGTCAAACTTTGTATACTTTAAGCAAATTTATATTAATATTATTAACATATACAGTACTAATTCTACACAAATAGATTCATTATCAGATATATTTTGACATCATTTATATATTGCATTGTCAATGTTCATCTTGTCTTTCATAAACTTATAACATTTTAGGACAAATCTAATATGCAAAGTAGAAAAATAGAGGGAGTGTGCAATAGATTAGTTAAGATGAAAAATTAATGGGCTAGCATGCGTGATCAGTCTTGCATTCAAATGAATTGGGAGCCATTCCAGTGACTTCATTAATTAACGGGCTTGCATGCTAGTCAGATTTGTATCGCAAGGCTTACCGTAGACTGTACTCATTAGAGTCTAGCCTAGATTCAATAATCCGGAGGACAGCTCGCTGTGTAGCACCGACGAAACAACACTTCATCCAATATAAGCACTGACTGTGCAAGCCTACTGAGAATCTTTTTTACTTTCAACTCTTGAGGTCAAGTGGCTGCACGCACATGATGCTTAGCACTAATTATCGATCCTAAACTGACAATCGTAGTCACCTTATAAACAATCAATATGATAGTACCTGCCAAGAAATGTCAGGAAATAAAATGGCTTCTAAAATTAAATGGAGCATGCGTTGGATCTGAGATGAATAATTTAGTCCATAGTTTGTCGATCAGTTTAGCACCTATTAGATCTGAAAGATGCCAGTCATAAAAGGACACTTAGGCGGCGTTCGGATTCCCTCCGCTCCGCGGCTCCACGCCGGCGTGGAGCGGCAATCCAATTTAATTAACGCCATAATTTGCGGAGTTGGTTAAACCCCGCTCCTTAGTCTTACTAAGATGGCAAAGGGCACCAGCTCCAGCTGGATGGATAGACCACAAGGCCACGAGTGATAGCACATGGGCTAGCCAGACTTTTGCCCGCGGTACAATGCAGGAGATTGAAGTCTTAGTCTTACAAACATGCGGTACCCTAAAAATAACTCAGAAGGGGACTTATTGACTATGCTTTTTTTTGTGAGCATCGTCCTACCATTTGTGTGATGGAGTAACAGATTTGTTATATATGTCAGAACACAAACTTTTATGATTTGGAATTTTTAGTGTTGTCAGATTCAGAATACAATAATCTCGAGGACAGTTCACTGTGCAGCACCGACGAAACAACACTTTGTCGTGCCTGCGTAGAATCTTTTGAACCTGTAGTTCGCGAAGCCAATTGATTTG
>LR880972.1:967442161-967463107 GCA_904067115.1 Aegilops sharonensis
TAGTGCTTGGTTTAACAACAGGAGAAAAAGTCTCATCAAAGTCAATACCATGCTGCTGGGAGAAACCACGACACACCCAACGAGCTTTGTAACGAGCGAGAGTGCCATCGGAATGAAATTTATGACAAAAACCCATTTGCCAGAAACAATGTTAACACCAGAAGGTTTGGGAACAAGAGTCCATGTATTATTTTGCTGAAGAGCTTCAAATTCATCACGCATAGCGGAAAGCCAGAGAGGGTCAAGAAGAGCTCGCTTATAACTGGTTGGAATAGGAGAGATTGTTGGGGTGGCGGTAAGATTGAGACGTTTGGTGGGGAGAAGAAATCCTCGTTTTCCACGGGTGCAGATGACATGATCATTGGTGAGCGGTGGTATAAGAACGGCATTGGGTGGCAGTGGGTTTTCGGTTGAAGAAGACGATGAGGAAGAAGAATCAGAGGTGGTGGGTGTCGAGGTGGTTGTCGTGGTAGGATGTGGTGAGGGAAAGACGACTGGGGTAGAGGATGCAGTTGCGGGAGAGGTGGGGGACGGGGCAGGAGGGTGGCTGACGGTGGGCGATTCCGGCGGAGAGACGGAACAAGATTCCATGGCAGCAGAGATGACCGAAGGACGAACTAGGGAAGGGGTTTTGGTGGTGGCTGATTGTGGTGGAATTGGTTTTGTGGTTGTAGTGACAGAAAAAGGAAAAGTATTTTCATCGAATGTGACATGACGAGAGAGAATGATACGACCAGAAGATGGATCGAAACAACGATATCCTTTGTGATCATCAGAAAGACCAAGGTGAATGCAAGGTAGTGAGCGTGGTTCTAGTTTGTTGGAGGTGGTAGAGGCGATGTTGGGAAAGCATAGACAGCCAAAAACACGCAGAAAAGAATAGTCAGGGTGGGAGAGAAAAAGAGATTGGAAAGGCGAATAAAGAGGGCAAGTTTTAGTTGGTCGAATATTAAGAAGTAGTGTGGCGGTGCGAAGGGCTTCAACCCAAAAACAGGAAGGAAGAGAAGCTTGTAAAAGCAATGTGCGAAGAACATCATTAATAGAGCGAAGACAGCGTTCAACTTTACCATTTTGAGAAGATGTATAAGGGCATGAAAAGCGAAGAAGAATGCCTTGAGAGAGAAAGAAGGTGCGATTTTGGGTGTTATCAAATTCATGACCGTTATCACATTGAATAAATCAAATTGGCAAGCCAAAGTGTGTGATTACATATTGTCAAAAGTTGAGAAAGATTACAGGTACTCTAGATTTAGCGCGAAGAGGAAAGGTCCAAGTATAGTGAGAATAATCATCCAAGATCACAAGATAATATTTATAACCAGAAACACTAGGGACTGGAGAGGTCCATAAATCACAGTGAAGTAACTCAAAAGGAAAAGTACTAATGGTAGTAGAGGTTCCAAAAGGTAATCTAACATGTTTGCCACATTGACATGCATTACAGAGAGAGGGATTATGAGGACTGCTAGAACTAGGGATACAAAATTCTTGGAGTAAAGACGTCAAAGTGTTTTTGCTGGGGTGACCGAGACGACGATGCCATAGATCAACAGAGGCGAGCATGGCACGAGAGGTGGATGTGGCGCGCCATGAAGAGGATAAAGATCGCTCGTGCTATTGTACCGAGCGAGGACCGCCTCCGTTGTCAGATCCTTCACAGACAAACCAAAAGGATCAAAGGCCAGGATAACTTTGTTGTCAATGCAAAATTGTCTAACAGAGATAAGATTTTTGATGATGGAAGGAACCACAAGAATATTGCGTAGAAGAAAATTGGCATGAGAGGAAGGGATGTAAGAGTGACCAGTGCATGAAACAGGGATGGTGGAGCCATCGCCAATGGTGATAGTGGAAAAAGCAGAAGGAAAACAAGCTGACAATAAATTCATATTTGAAGACATATGCATTGATGCACCAGAATCGAAAATCCAATCCATACCTGCGTCGTTGAGGACAAAATTGTTCATGGCGTTGATGAAGGCGGCTTGGTCCCAAGTCGGCTGTTGGGGAGGAGCAGAGGGGCCAGGAACTTGCATGTTGACGTAGGGGATAGCGGATGGGTAGTATGCGATTGGGGCCTGCATGTTGCCGTAGAAGGCCGGCATGGTGTTGTAGGGCGACGGTGGTCCTGGCATGCTGGTAGGCGGAGTAGGAGTGGCGGTGTAGACGTGCGCCGGCGGCCTGGGTCCAAGGAGTCTCGGAGAGCCTGTGGCTGGACGAAGACCGGGGCTCCACGTGCCCGTGTACGCAGGAGGGGCACCATACGGCGAGGGGGCCGACCATGGCATCGACCAAGCCTGGACGAGGCCAGTCCAAGGATCATGCTGAGGAGGCCATGGCGACGGAGCTGGTGGCGCGGGAGCGGTGGATGATGAGGCTGGTGCAGGTCCGGCAGGACGAGATGCAGGAGGCCGGTAGACGGGATTCTTGCCCTTGTAGTTGGGACTCGGGCGCCAGCCTGGTGGTGGTGTTGAGGCCGCGGTAGCCACAGCAGGAGTTGAAGGGGCGGTCGGTTGCCGCGGCAGCCCAGGCGTGGGAGCTGCAGAAGA
Organism: Aegilops sharonensis; assembly: GCA_904067115.1. NCBI lineage: Eukaryota > Viridiplantae > Streptophyta > Magnoliopsida > Poales > Poaceae > Aegilops > Aegilops sharonensis. The sequence goes on from LR880972.1 coordinate 967,444,711, forward strand.
GGGCACGGCAGCATGAAACACCTGCGACGCCCGTTGCGCCTTGCGAGCCTGGTTCTTCTCTTCTTGCCGGAGGATCGAGTGGACTTCCTTGAAGGTGGGGTACGGCTTGAGCATGGGGATGAAGGACTGCTGCTTCTCAAATTTATCGCCGAGACCTTGGAGGAGGGCGTTGATGAGAGTGCGATCCTCGACGTGATCACCAAGTTCACGGAGTTCATCGCCAATAGCCTTGATTCGCTGGCAGAAGATGGAGATTGGGACATCTCCCTGCATGGTTGTGCGTAGCTCGGTGTTGAGCGCATTGATTCGCGCGTCGGAGTTGTCCTGAAACAGCTGTTGAAGGGAAGCCTAGAGATCGGCGGCGGTGGCGTCATCGTCGGACACCAGATTGAAAAGCTCCGTGGAGATGCGTGTGTAAATCCACTGGATGATGGCGAGATCATCTTTCACCCAGCGAGGATCAGCGGGCTGTGGCGGATAGGAGGGATCAATGTGGTGGCGTAGGCCGCAGCGCCCGAGATGGATGATGAAGAGATGGCGCCAATGGTAGTAGTTGTGGATGCCGAGGTCTAAATGAGATTGGTATGAAGGAAGAGACGTCAGCAATGGTGTCGGCTAGGCAGAACATAGGGTTTGGAGGGGGAGGTGTTTGGGTAGTTGTAGATGAGGAGGTAGGGGGTGGGGCACCGGCGACGCGGAACTCGGCCAGGGAGAAGAGGGGCCGAATCGGCCGGGGCGGCGGCGCGGGTGGCGGAGCCATACCAGGTGCGTAAAACCTAGGCGTCGGATACCATGATAGATTGAGATATTGGAGAAGTAATTATTGTATTGATCGGGGCCTTAAGGGCTGTTTATATAGATTACAAAGCTTGGGCTCCAAGACTAGACTAATAGAGATAGATTACAATACGAATAGACTTATACTCTAAGAATAAAATTGGGTACGACGTTGGGCCCGGCACAAGTAGTTCAGTTCACACTTTGTCGTGCAGTGAAGAACTGATTAGATACTTCAAGTTGGTTATTCCAAGCGAGATGCCGACATATGCATACTATTGTTCGAAAGATCCTCATCAGGTTTTACGTTTTGGAATCTTGATTGATACATATATAAACGGTGCGGCACGTGCACTACCATGATGTTAAATTAAATCTCGTACGCTAGTGTTTTAACTTCAAGTCATAGCCTAACTACTCCTAAAGTCGAGTGGAATCGCCAAATTTTGAAAAAAATCGTTTTTAAATCAGTTTTCAAGGATAATTGACATCGTAGAGCTTCTGAAGTACTCAATTTAATTTTTTATCGATATGTGTGTGATCGTTCTAAGTCTCCCCATCTAGCTTGAGTTTAGGAAGAAACCTCGAAAGAGCTCCCCAACTCACTTGGGGTACATTGTAAATACGAGATATGCAATGTCTAGTTGCATTGGTAAATATAGCTCTTGGGAGCCTACATATCACAGAGATAATTATTGGGCATTTCTATATTCGATTATCAAACTGACATGTGTGCAGATTGGCGTTCTCACTGATGATCTAGTACAAAAGTTATGCTTAACATAGTGGAGTCATTAGAACGGGTCATTAAAAATAACGGCCATCGGAAACGTCCAAAGGACAACAACTGAGTACCCACGTGATAAACCCTAATACCACTTACTATTGCAGCTTCCCATGTTTGGACTTTGGCAGCGCTTTTTGAGGGTACTTGAGAGGGTCTGGCTTTTTTGGCGTGCAGCATAGGGCACAAGTTTCTGATCTAATTTATTCCATCTGTACCTTGGAGGTTGATCCAAGTTGGCAACTGGGGAACTTGGTGCGGTAGCTCTTCCCCTTTACGATTGTCGTTTCCCGGTTCATTCGAAATTAGCAATGACATTGGTTGATCTGTAACAGACCTAGCTAGCTGGTATGAGGTGGCAAATGAGTTCCTGGAGATGGTTGGGTGTGTAGTTGAAATGAGTTGATCGTGTTCATGACCTTTTCCTTAGATTGTTTGTGTGCTGCTCCGACTATATATTGTATAGAGTTAGACCTCGAAAAGAGGAGTCTCTGGACAAGGAAGAAAGATAAGCCCAAACGGAAATGGACTAATTGTGGTGTGTTTACTATGGAAATCCCTCTATAACCACATTGAGGAGCAGTTGTAGCTGATACTCCTGTTTGTGTCTTCCATGTGCATGTGCTGTCTTAAGGTGCTGTAAACTGCTCCTATCTTTAAACTGCACGTGATCCACGAGAGAGAGAGGGCCGGTATAGTACTCCTCCGACACAAATGCAAGATTCCAAGTAATCTAGCAGTCTGCCATAGTTGGAGTTCAATGCTATAAGTACCCCCCGGCAGAGCTTCCATTTCTCACACAGCAGTAGAGCACAATACACCAGCTTCATCAACACAGCCCATTAATTAGTTCTCCTACAGTCTCCCTTCCATGGCCAACTTCCAGCTTAATCCAAACAGTGCACTCGTAGAGAGCACTGAGTTCAATATCCGAGGCTTATACTTGCACCAGGTCTTCGGTGGAGATGACCCAAACCAGGTAATAATCCTAGATCCCCAAAATGTCCCGTTCGGTATGACTGTAGTCAACAACTGGGCGATAAAGGATGGCACGGGCAAAGATGCAAACATAGTTGCCCATGCAAAAGGTCTACATATGAATGCTGTTCAATGGTACAACTCATTCGTCATAGTCTTTGAGACTGAGAGGTAACTAGTTTTCGGTTTTAGCTCTATATATTTAGTTTGTTCTAGATAGGACACAATTTCTAGTTCTAGTTTTAGCTATACAAATCACCCTGCTTTATTGGCTTCTTTCAGTGAGAGTAACCTATATATAGTTTAAATTTGATCGCAATACTTACCTCAAAATTAATCAAAAGGAGTTTGCATGTGATTTATAACATCACAGCACATTTATCGAAGAGATAGATTGTTTACCAAATCAACTGTGGATGATTGTATACTGTTCACTTCCATCTATAGCAGTACAGGGCACCATAAAAAAGCTCCATAATTTATAAGTTTGTGCTGAAATTACACAGGTTTAAGGGAAGCACACTTCTAGTAATGGGAGCAAGTCTCCCTGGAGTTAATGATTAGGGTATTGTTGGCGGGACTGGTGAGTTTTCAATGGCGCGCGGTGTAATCAAAAGGAGAGTGCATGAAAAAATAAACGGTCGCTCGGAAATAGAGGAGTTTACTATCCATGGGTTTTGCTCCAAAAAGGTAATGGGTGTTATATGCATTTGTTTCCATTGTGGTTCACAAACTGCTACTATATCAGACCAAAATCTCATGTACGCTGTCAGCTATAATAAGCGCATAGATTTTACATTCATTAATCTGATACACTTTGTATTTTTTTCTTTATTTCTCCGTATTAGTTATTACTTGTTACTCACACACTGTATAATGCCCCGAACATTGCTCTATTGCTTGTGAACATGCAGAGCTTCCCCACTCCGACAAAGATTGAACCATCATGGGGAGGAAACGGAGGTTCTGCGCAGGACATCACAGCAAAACCCAGACGTCTAGAAAGTTTAACAATTCACTCCGGCTTTGTCATCGATTCATTTGCATTTTCTTACATCGACCAAGATGGAGAGTCGCGTGCAGCCGGCCCTTGGGGTGGTAGTCGTGGGCAAACCGAAACTGTGAGTTTATCCTATGGTTTGATCCATTGATTGCGTTTTTCATGTATGAGAATCGAATGTTACTTTTCTGATGCCTGACAAATTATCAAAACTATCTTGTATTGCTTGCAGATTAAGTTGGGTCCTGCAGAGTTCGTCAACGAAATATCAGGAACAGTTGGCGAGATTGACTCACGCACTGTTATATCATCGCTGAAGTTCGTCACCAACCTCAAAACATATGGTCCTTTTGGACGTGGACAGGGCAAAAAGTTCAGCTATCCTGTGCCAGAAAATAAGAGTGTGGTAGCCTTCTTTGGCCGTTCTGACAAATATCTCGACGCAATTGGTGTTCACACAGCCTAGATTACTACCAGCGATGATGTTCCTTCTAAGCAAATGTGTGTTTTCTTCGGTTTGAATGATCCAAAAATAAGATGGCTTTGGGACATCCTACTTATGCCAATGGTTTTATAGATCCATGTGCGTGTTTTGTTTTCGCATTTCATATTCTATGTAAAATAAACTCCTGAGATGAGCTATATTAATGAATATCAAGTTGATATGAATTATCTAAGTACCTCCATCCAATGTGTATTGTCAAGAAATTAGAAAGAGCCCTTGGCTAGATTGTAAGATATGTGAGTGTCTTGTGCCAACTGCCAACACACTCAACTCTCTTCTACACCTTTCTAAATAAAAGGGACCGTTTTGTTAAATAAAAATACGTGCGTGCGTTGCCGTTGGTGCAGTAGCCCCTCGGGCAAGCAAGATTAACTCAAACCGGTATGGAGCGAGATATCAAGAGATAGAGAGAGGGGCTGGCATCATGTATATACTAAAAATGAAACTATTTTGAGGACACAAGTAGAATTTCTAATTAGCGCTTGATAAAAACCAAATCCCTACCATCTCAAATTGATAATGCTAATTAAAGCGAAACTTATAGTCTGAAAGAGAAGTGTCACTTTACTTAAATATTACCAAACTTTGGATTGTTTTAAATTTCAATCAGGTCTCATTTTTTCGTAATTATTATAACTTAGATTTGTTTTGTACCTCCGGTTTACTGTTAAGAATTAGAAGTGAACTGCATAAATAGACAGTGTCAACATTATTTTGGCCTGCTATTTTTCCAAAGCGTATTAACCAAAAAGTTTCTTCAAATCAACATAGCTAGACCGTGCACGGGTTGACGGCTAGTAAGAAAAGGGCCTAAGGAATGGCCAACACAGAGCAGTCAGTGACCTACACATAACACCACGTAAATGAATAATAAGCTAGTCCCCATTCATCTATATTTCATATCCTGCCACAAAATAGATTGTCCTAAAAGGGCAGTTCACAATCAATCTCCCGTTAGCAGGAGATGGCAGTTCACATAACACCAGGCTGAATAATCTGACCGACAACTAACCATTCACCAAGAGTCACAATCAGATCAAGGGGGCATTAGTGCAGCAGGTCAAGGTTCAGTTCACTACTCTACTTCAGTCAGTGTGCGCAAGTCAACGCTTCCTCTTCTTCTTGAGAGTGCGCCATTGCTTGAGGACGTACTCGATGGCCTCCTTCAGGGGCGCCTTCCGATTCTCCTTGAAGTTCCACAGCTCAGGCACCGAGTAGCGCCCGCTCGGGTTGTACTCGTTCACTTAGAGCAGCGCGTTCGTCACCAGGGTGTACACCTCTTCGCCGTACTCTTCTCTCAGTCCTTGCAGCTTCTTGTCATCCTCACATAGAATTTCCTAATACCAACGCACGCACCGTTAGATAAACGATGCTAATACATTACGAAAATGGAACATGAACAGAGTATTAACAAACAGCTTCAAAACTTACTTTTTTTAGAAAAGGGGTATTACCCCAGCCTCTGCATCAGAAAGATGCATACGGCTTATATTATTAAAAAACGAAACCAGTCTCAAAGTCTCCAATATCTGAAAGTATGAAAAGAAAACAGGATGCTCAAGCGAGCCAAATTAAGAAGCCACAACCGGCTCGCAAATAAAATAGGAGCACTACATGCCTATCATATTACATGACCGCCATCCAAACCGGTTGAAAATAACCCGAGCTACCATCTCTCATCGGGTAGACGCAGTAGCCAAACGCCCCCTGGCCTCCGTCGGAGTGAGTAGCGACCACATACGGATCAATGTTGTGGCCCTGAAGATAACCTGCAAAAAGTGAAAGTTCGTTACTCTATTAAAAACCAAATCATTTCTGCAGTTCCATACTGTCCATAACAAGGCACAAACTCCAACACGAATATGTCTTGCTAAATCCAAGTTAACCCCAGCAAGCCATGTTCCAAATAACATATTGATAGAGGTAGGTGCAGTAATATTAAAAGCAATATGAATCGAACGCCAAACAATCTTAGCCAGCGGACAATCTAGAAAGAGGTGACTGATAGTTTCGTTACGATCACAAAAACTACACCTAGCAGAACCCATCCAATTGCGTTTTGCCAGATTATCCTTTGTCAAAATGACTTGTTTATGCACAAACCACATAAACACTTTGATTCGCAAAGGTACCTTAACTTTCCAGACATGCTTCGAGCAAGGAATGACACTAGTGTTTATGACATCCAGATACATGGATTTGACCGAGAACCTGCCGTCCTTAGTCAGTTTCCAAAACAATCTATCTGGCTGCTGAGACAGCTGGACATCCATCAGCCTTCGTACAAGATGAAGCCAGGCCTCCCAACGATCGCCTATCAGCGTCCTCCGAAAGCTAATATTGAGAGGCGTGGACTGTAAGACAGTTGCAACGTAGGCTTCTCGACGTTGAACAATGTTATACAGAGTAGGATATTGAAGTGCCAGAGGCGTCTCCCCAAGCCACGTATCCTCCCAGAACCTCATGTTAGCCCCATCACCGACTAAGATTTTTTCCCTGTTAAAGAAGAGGGGCTTGACTTTCATCAACCCTTTTCAAAACGGTGAATCAGTCGGGCGCACAGTCACCTGAGCCAATGTTTTAGACTGAAGATACTTGTTTCGCAGAATCTGAGCCCAAGTAGCCTCTGTCTTGGACGAAAGTTTAAATAGCCACTTGCTGAGGAGACATCTATTCTTGATCTCTAGATTTTCAATGCCTAGACCGCCTTGGTCCTTCGGCCTACAGATGATGTCCCATTTTGCAAGCCTATACTTTCGTTTCAACTCATCATTCTGCCAAAAGAATCGAGATCGATAAAAGTCTAACCTCTTCCTGACCCCCACCGGGACCTCAAAAAAGGATAAAAGAAACATGGGCATACTGGTGAGGACCGAATTAATCAGAATTAATCGACCTCCATATGACATGAGCTTCCCTTTCCAACATCTCAGTTTCTTTTCAAAACGATCCTCGATGCATTTCCACTCCTTGTTCGTCAGCTTACGATGATGAATGGGTATACCTAAGTATGTAAACGGTAGCGAACCCAACTCACATCCGAACAATTGCTTATACGCCTCCTGGTCCTCATTAGCTCTTCTAAAGCAAAACAGTTCGCTCTTATGGAAGTTAATCTTGAGTCCAGACAATTGTTCAAATAAGCACAACACAAGCTTCATGTTTCTCGCTTTCGCCAAGTCATGCTCCATAAAGATGATAGTATCATCAGCATACTGCAATATGGATATACCACCATCAACTAGATGCGGAACCAAGCCAGAAACCTGCCCCGCATCCTTAGCCCGACCTATTAAAATAGATAACATATCAACCACTATGTTGAATAGAATCGGTGACATGGGATCTCCTTGCCTTAGTCCTTTGTGTGTCTGGAAATAGTGACCTATATTATCATTCACTTTAATCCCTACACTTCCTTTTTGCGTAAAGGACTCAATCTAGTCTCGCCAGGCCTTGTCAAATCCTTTCATACGCAAAGCTTGTTGAAGGAAAGGCCATTTAACTTTATCGTATGCTTTTTCAAAATCCACTTTAAAAACCACACCATCTAGTTTTTTCGAGTGGATCTCATGGAGCGTTTCATGCAAGACGACCACCCCTTCAAGGATATTTCTATCTGGCATGAAAGCGGTCTGGGACGATTGCACAACTGAATGCGCAATCTGCGTGAGTCGGTTCGTCCCAACCTTGGTGAAAATTTTGAAACTGACATTAAGCAAACAGATAGGCCTGAACTGCTCAATGCGAATAGCCTCTGTCTTCTTATGAAGAAGAGTTATCGTTCCAAAATTGAGCTTGAACAAATGAAGCTGACCAATGAACAAATCATGAAACATCGGCAACAGGTCACCCTTAATGAAATGCCAACACTTTTTGTAGAACTCTGCCAGAAACCCATCTGGTCCTGGCGCTTTATTGTAATTTCATTTGTGCAATGGCCTCAAACACCTCCTTCTCCGTAAAAGGAGCAGTCAAAATCTCATTCTCTTCAGTCTCAAGTTGAGGAACATACTCAACTCTTGACTCATCCAGGGACACAAAACTCTCTTCCGGATGTCCAAACAACTGCTTATAATAGTTGGTAATGTAAACTTTCAGGTTTTCCTGACCAACTATCGTCTTCAAAACTTACTGATGTGCCAAAGTATTCATATAGGAATTGCATACCATCTAAACGTTTTCTGAACCTTCAATGCTACCACAGTACACCAAAACATGGCGGAGAAAAACTGTTTGTGTGTAATAATCGGTGTAAGACACTAGTACGCCATGGAAAGTTCAGAAAAGCTCATTGTTTGCAGATGGCGCAAGAGCTTTGAGCTCCACATATCATGTCAAATTTCAACAGCCAAGACACCAGATGTGCCCATCTTAGGCAATTAAGTAACTGAGAATCAACACTTAGTAATACAAGTTGAAACAAACTTGCCTCAGCCAAGTCCGAGAAGAGAATGCCATTAGGAGGGGAGTTATTAGCCACTTAGCATTTGGCAATGTGGATATGAACCAAGAAATTAGCAATTTTTGGGAAATGATGAAACACAGCGGGTTCAAAGACTATAAGGCTATTTGAAGCCCTTAACTCAATAACTCCAATGTTTGTACTATGGCAGTATTGTACCGTTTGATAATACTTTGATCAACAGACTGGGTATTTCCGATTTTTCTTACTAATGTGGGAATTTCTGCTACTTATGTCCCTTAAGATTAATGTAAGTACATCTAGGGGAGTAGATTAAACTTGGTATCTCCAATCCTAAGCTTTCACCACAATTTACTTATAATAAACAGATGCACCATGTTAATGTTTTTAGAACAGGAAATTCATTGTGAAATTGACAACTCAAGATTACAAGGTATTAGAGAACAACAATAGTATAAAAACAAGAGTGGAGCCATTATTACCTTCTCCTTGCCGCCATATATGACAACTTTAAAAGGGTGCCATTTTGGATTTTTAATCTCCTCCTCCCACTTTGAACAAAGAATGGAAGCAGTAACTTCTGCATCTTCTTTTGACATTTTACTTTTGCAAGCAATCACAAATGATTTCAGATCAAGATCACCCATTCTTTTAATGCCTATATTTGCTCGGCCAGTTGTAACATCGCAGAAGACTTGTAGGTATGCAACAGACAGCTCTAAAGATTTAATTCAACCAAAAAAGAGACAATGCAAGCGCTCAGTCAATGATGTAACTTAGATCTATTAGCTTCTTCCTAGTATCTTGCAATTCATCATTGCTCATCCATTCCTTCAAAACCAGAATCTGGAGGAGTGATTCCATTTCATTCATTTCATCATAATTCTCTTGTAGCTCCTTCCTAAGCTCATCTATTTTCGTCTTTGATTCAGAGTCTTCCTCAGCTGGCATATCCTTAATCACTTCCAATTTTCCATGCAGCTGTTTTATTTTTAATTCAAGCTTCTCTCCGGCATCCAGGTTCTGCTCTAACTTGATATCCTCATCTAAAGCAGCTTGTTTATCCCTCTGCAGTTTGCCATTTTAAGGACAGTAAGATGGAGATATAAATTAGCATCTGAAAAACTCAAGTGAAATAGTAATACATCAAAGCACAAGAGGACATATTTTGGGTTTCTCTAGCGGACAGAGCCTAAGAGGTAGTAACAGAAAGAACACATGTGAACATTGCAAGCATGAACTGCAGTATGGAGTAACAGAGGTGACTCATAACATGTACTTTGCATCCCTAACTGGAGTGGAATAAGTGATATAAAATGATCAATCAGGGCGCAGCCTGACCTTACACCTTTTACTCACCGACCAACTTGTTTGGTGTTTTACGAACACTGTTACATTTACCCTAAAAAAATACAATGTTACATTCAAAAACCTTTGAGCTGGTGATTTGACGTTAAGGGCTAACAATTTGCAAAACTAGATAGAAGTTACAGTGCTCTTAATTTAAAAGCTGTATACACAATATCTGACTGTCTAATATCCTTGGAGGACCTGCTCCTTCAATTCCATCTTCTTGTCAACTGAGGTGGTTTTCTCACTGTACTTCCATTCAAGTTGTTGGAAATGCTTGGCCTTCACCTCAATTTGGCTGGCTAAACTGGCTGCCGGTCTGTCAGTTTTGAGGGTTCCTTCATTCTCACGTTGTGCAACAGTCTTCAGATCACCATTTTTTTGCAGATACTCCCCAATCAGCCCCGGAGCCCTTCGATCATCGGCCCTCGCAACCCACCCAAACATCTCCGGCCCTCGATACATGTGCGCCTCCCAGTCCCGTTTGCCATGTGCTTGTGCCACAAAATGATTCTCAAAGTTGAAGGCGTTGCCGAGACAAGCATCGTCTTCTCCAAACTCGACGATGGCGTTCTTCCCCGTGTGGCCTCTGTGGTTCCACAGAGGGGTGACCTTGAGCGGGCAGAAGCGCGAGAGCCGCTCTTTGAGGCGGTTCCGGCTCTCCCCGACCTGCCGGCCGCCTCTCCACTCGGTTGGCACATTGGCCAGCACGCCCATCCAGGGCCAGACCAACTGTTGGTCTCTATTCTGAACAGGGTGGGGCTCCAATGAATCGGGCAGTTGGTCCTTCAGGTGTCCATTACAATCTGAACCTTCAAGTTCAGGCTACCTCTGCTCTGGTCGCTCCTTTGGAAACCTCTTTCCTCGGGAATCCTACCAAGATCGAAAAAAACAGAGACGCTGAATTGCAGCCGCCGTGTCCCGCTCCTTGGTTTCGCAGAGAAATATCAAGAGACGGGAGCGGGGTCTGGCATCACGTACCGTTCATCAGGTGCCTTGCCGGAGTCCATGGAACCGCCTGCTCACCAAACCGCCGCCGGCCGCCGCCGCCTACCGAACTAGGGTTTAAAGGCCCCGCGAGGACCAGACCAGTCCACTGCAATGGCGCTCCAAGGAAGTGGGAGGAGGAGTGGGTTCACGAACGTGGAAGCGGATCCGATGGTTTGGGCACACCGCCGTGCCGTGCGTCGGCGCCGCCGCCTTGCTGCTGGGGCGCTGTCGACGGGCAGGGGGCAAGCGAAGCGACCAGGCCAAGGGAGGGGCGACAATGGCCAAAAATGGTTGAGCAGGGAGCGGGAGGGTCCAGCCGGACCACCTCGGCCGACCGTAGTCCATGTGTCCACGTGTTACGGCGACCCCTAAATTTTCTCCGGCATCTGTCCACCTTCATAACATCCGTGTCTGTAGACCCGGAAAGTGAATATGTCCGTCTCCACGTTACCGCCAAGCGGCTAATCGCCCGCCGATGTTGAGTCCACCAAGCTTGGCGTCGACCGGAGAGGAGGAGCGGTGGCCTTTTTGGGACCCGAGTTGTACGACCTACCGTGCACTCCTCTTCCTTGCTGCCGGCGGCGCTCGCGGACGTGCCGGCTTTGTGGCCGTGGCGGCGGAGCATGGCCTCGACGATGGCCTCCTCGTCGCTGGTCCCACCGAACACAGCCTCATCTGCCTTGTCGCCCTTCTTGTAGGCGGCCGCCACCTAGGCCATCCGCTGGCGGTACCGCCAGTGGGTGTGGCGGATATCGCGGGCAGAGCGATAGGACTCGAGCAGTGCCTCCTGCTCCGCCAGGTCCGCGTCCAGCGCGACCACCCTGCCGGCGGCGAGTTGCTCCTTCGCCTGCAGGTGCTCCTAGAGGAGGTGGTGGTTGTAGGCGGCATCGACTTGTGCCTCCCGGAACTGCTCCTCCCGCATCATGTCCATGTAATGGGCACTGGCCTTGGCGATGGCCTCCTCGTCGCTGGTCCCACGGAACACAGCCTCATATGCCTTGTCGCCCTTCTTGTAGGCGGCCGCCACCTACGCCATCCGCCGGCGGTACCGCCAGTGGGTGTGGCGGATATCGCGGGCGGAGCGATAGGACTCGAGCAGCGCCTCCTGCTCCGCCAGGTCCGAGTCCAGCGCGACCGCCCTGCCGGCGGCGAGTTGCTCCTTCGCCTGCAGATGCTCCTAGAGGAGGTGGTGGTTGTAGGCGGCATCGGCTTGTGCCTCCCGGAACTGCTCCTCCCGCATCATGTCCATGTAATGGGCACTGGCCTTGCTGATGGTCATGGTGCAGTGCGTTGGCGAGGGTGGCGGGGAGGATGAGGAGGGTGGTGTCGGCTCGTCATCGGCCGCGTCCTTCATTGTGACGTCATCGTCCTCCGACTACCTGCCGGCTAGCCAGCCGACAGCAATGGCAGCCATATCCTTCTTCTGGTCCGGCGTCAGCCCGTCCCAGAGAGCTTTGGCGGGGGAGAAATTCATGGTGGGAGTGGTGCGAAGAGGGATCAAAGGTGGATGACTGCGGCTATGGTTGGGGCAGCGGTTTATATAGCAATGGCGGGCGGTAAAGGGATAGACGGATGGAAGAGTGGTGGTTTGTTTGGTGGCGTGCTCCGGATCGCCCAAGGTGAAGGTTGGGATCGGGAGAAATCCCCTGTCGGCCGAGCCGACTCCGTCGCGGTGGTGCCTAAGGGTTCCACCGAACCTTCCTGAAGGGCGTCAGAGGTACCCTTCCTCTCTCCTCGTCGCGTACCGGGGAAAACCCTTAGCAGCAGCGTCGTCATCTCAGCGTCCCTTCTTGGAGGTGTTGATTGGTACCGGCGCTCCGGAGTATAGGAGCTTAGTGGAGGATCCCGGTGGGCGCGGCGGTCGCGAAGCTTCTTCGTTTTTGTTGATCCGCCGGTGTCGGCATTTGTTTCTTTTCTTTTTCTCTTTCGTTTCTTTTGGGCATGCCTGTGCTGCTTCCGCCACATCACGTATCTGGTTGTATCAGTGATGTTTGCTTTGTAATACAAAGCGGGGAGAAACCCTATTTCGTAAAGGGACAGACGGGTGGCGCCGGAGGAGACGTCTCGGTAACCGCATGCCATCAATATGGGCGGAAGACGGAAGGACGGGCAGCCGTCGTGTTGTTTGAACGCGCAACAGTCGCCTGCACTAAAAAGTGGCACGGGCGGCGCTCTCTCGACCGGCACACTGCTTCAATGCCGGCGCTAGTGGACGTCGCGTTCGCTCTAGCCGGTAAGGAATGAATGTGAAGATGGAAAGAGCTGACCTAGAGACAATGACTTCAAAGACATGATGCAATCTTTTTGTATCCATAGATGATGAGCCCGAGGCGATCTTTATTTTTGAAATAAATTTTAAAGAAGATAGCTATTTTTATCAGCTATAGCTCAAGTCTTTGGGTTTGTTCTGTCCGTTGTATTATCTTGTTTAATCATAAAGTCAATTTTGTTTCATGTGAAAATGACTTCTGATCAGGTGACATACGCTAGGAAAATATCAACAATTTTTTATCTAGTGTAAATTTGAAGCCAATTCATTCCTTTAAAGACCGCCCGACCCATTGAGAGTATGTATGTACCATTTTCGCAAAAAAGAGAGAGTATATGTGACCAAGTTTGGAACCCATGTGTGTTTCAACAGTTTGGAAGAGAATAGAATACGGTGATTTACCACCGAAAGAGATTGCGTATATGATAACAGAAATTGGATCAAAGACACGAGCAGCATGACATGCAGTAGCCAAACATCTTTATCTATAAACTTCATAAGTCACTTATACGAAGAGAATGGATTCAACCGGTGTAGCCAACGGCAAGATCTTACATTAGTCAAAGCACTCCAAGTGCAAGTCGCAAAGAAAAACAAAGCTATATAATTTTTTTGTAAACTTCATGAGATCTGTGCATGCACCGGTGAGGGGGTCGTAGACTTGTAGCAGCCGAGTTGACGTATGACTATTATGTAACCCATAGAAGAGCAACTTTCGACCATCACGCATCATCTTCAAAGGCTTGACGTTGAGAGAGTGTATGACTTGGCCCAGATGCGTTTGACGGAATCAGTAAGGAGCCAGAGTTTCGTGGATGTACTGTTAGCCATGTCTTTCTCCATCTGAACCAAACATACGATATCATTGAGCGTGAAAATACGTCTTTCCAACAACTCCTTTTGTAACTCGCCACCTAGTCCAGTTGGGCCTTTGAGTGACGCCTTCCATTCCTCACTCTCGAGATCAAGACGGAATATACAGTCCTCGTACACTAAGGACGTTGAAAGAAAGTGCATCGCACCATTGACCGTGACTGTCCGGTAATAGAGGGTAGGAAGTGTGGTTGAGGGAGACGGCACCTGCCTCCACTTGGTGGCGGCATCTTCCAAGGTGAGAACCATCCAAGCCTTGTGAGAACCGTAGCCCATGAGGTGGACCAACTTGTACGTGCCGGATGGGACGGCACAACCAATATTGAAGGTGAAGTCCAATCTATCGCATAACTCTGCAGTCATCATCATCACGTTCCCAGTCGCCGGATTGACCATCAAGTGCACCTACGCTCTTGATCACTCGCACAACTTTGCCATCCATGTCCATCAACAGTAGGTCGTAAATTTTGCCGTTGGCTTCCTTGCGGCCGGAGGTGCTGGCGAGGAGGAGATGTGGGTCGGCACGGGACCCGTGCACAGCGAGGAACGCCGGCCCGGAGACGAGGGCGTTCCATTCCCTCGCCACGCACCGAAATCTACAGTGAGCCTGTGCATGCTCCTCCCCTATGCATGTCGCTCTAGTGGCCGGTGGCGGGTAGGAGAATCCCGGTGCCTCTTCTCTGGCTAATAGTTTAGGTTAGTGGTTTTAGTCCTCGCGGAGCAGCATTTGGGAAGATGGCAGCGCTTGTTCGTCGAGTTGGTCTTCTTGGCTCCGATGCTCCTCAAGTTCATCCATATGGACGGAATCGACAAAGCTCTGGCGTAAATTCCTGCAGTCTCCTTGGGGCGGTGAGGTTAGGATCTCTCACCGTCCATGTGCGGCGGGAGTTATGGTGTCAGGCACTTCGGATTGATTGAAGGGTTCAATGACCATGACTACGGCTCGAGGGCATTGGTCCTTAAGGGCACGTATACGAAGACTTCCTAACTCTCATCGACAAGGTCAGGCCGGCTCCGGTAGGGGAGCGGCGACAGCCACGCATCCATGGCTCGTTTTGGCGGTAGTATTGGTCATTTGGTGGTCTAAGTATCACAGGATTTCGCATATCCAGTGACTGAAACAAACAGAAACTATTTGTACAGAACTTCAGAACTCTCTGCAGCATGAGGGCTTTGGCATGTTGCTGGGATTGAGCGCCAGTAAGAGAGGAGTTTATAACAACAATTCCATTTCTACTAATCCGCATTTCTAGTTTGGTCAAATGGCCTTCTAGCACATGTTTTCGATTGAAAAAACCTAGTTCTTGGCTGTACTGGATGTACCTATAGTTTGCGCGAACCTGTTCTGCAAGGTAATATCTCATGATTTGGCCTTTAGTAGTTGGACCTGGCAACATTAAGGCCCCGTTCTGATCTCCTCCACGATCCAGCTTCCCAAGAAGCCAGCCGAACGGGATAGCTCCGAGAATCCCGCTTCTGGAGAACGAGCAACCTGCAGTGCAAATTTCTGGACCATCGAAGCGCAGCTTCACGTAAACAAGGAGGAGAAGTTGGTTTTAATGACGTTGGGATGCCTTCCGAAGTGGCATCCGCGAAACGTTTTCTTCTCCTCATACAGTTTTCCTCTCGTGATGAACCATCGAACTGGGCCTTCGGCTCGCTTTCTGGGTTGTCAGCCCATTCTGACAGAGAGGAGCTGCTCGGTGCCGCCGAACGCATCTTTCTCCCCACGGAAGCTGGCGGCGGTTGGCTTCTCAAGAAGCTAGCTATTCTGTGAAACTGGAGAAGATCCGAACGGGCTCTAATACACACCTTTCATATCATACTTGGAGGCGTTGCTTTTTCAGAGCCTTTCTTGCAACCGTGGTGCTAACAATTGAGGGGATGCCTTAATTAATTTACTCCTGCAACATGAGATGGTTTTAGAATACTTTTTGGGCAACGCTACGCGTCCGCCGGTGGATAATTTGAAAAGATCAACCGCCTCTGCAGCCGTTAGATCTGGTCCAACCAACGGCCTAGCCCCGTCCTCATTATTGCAACTAAGTTGGTGTTGCATAACCCTCTTTGCAATAGAGCTCATGTTGTAGAAACATTCAACAGAAATTATGTTGTAGTTTTTTTCGTCTTCACTTTTTTGCAGCATAGATGATGTTGCGGAAGGGCTTTTACAACATAAATGATGTTGCACAAATTAAAGGAAGAACGGGAGCTTGGGAGGAACACAGAAGGCAACTACACTTGAGGGATCCAAATCCAGATCCTACAACATCTGAGTTGTTGTGGTCGGAAGACTGCAACAAGGGCTAAGCTGCAAAACCGTAATAAGAGATGGTGCTAGGTGAGCCCCGCATAACACGCGTCACATGGACGAGGCGGTGGACGCCCGCATACAATCCGCCGGCTGAAGCTAACTGTTTCCCTTACTTTTCTCTCTTTTTTCTGTAATAGTTCGACTTGAATCAGGGATGTCTCTCTATGTTGTGTTGTTGCGTAGGTTTGTGGTATTTCATACCAGTCCAACGCATTGTATATTGCTTATTTATTGAAAAACTGAGACACGGATAGCCTACATAATTTACACTTGATCAATTTTGTGAAGATTTCCATCCCATTCTCCAACCCAATGATCAGTGATGAACTGACTTTAATCTACTATACTAAACATGGAGAAGAAATGGATTGAACGAACTGACAAAAAAGAACGTTAGTAGCAGAGACCTCGAGGTAAAAATAAAGTTACATAAATATCCTCTAAAGCAGTACATCTTCACCTTCTTCCAAGCCTTCGGAGTTCGGACAAGTTCACACAAACTCGGTTCAAATAATGCCAAATATCATCATCTAGTCCATCAAAAATCACTTACCGAAAGAGAGAGTTGGTTCGTTCGGAGCTGGCACCAGCTAGATCTTAGGTGAGGCAAAGCATTCCAAGTGCAAGTCGCAAACAAGAACATCGTTAGAAAATTTGCCTTGAAACTTCGTGAGGTGGGTGCATGTACCGGTGAGCGGGTCGTAGACTTGTAGCGTCCGAGTTAACATGTGTGTATGAAAGCTATAGAAGAGCAACTTACGACCATCACCCATCTTCCTCAAAGGTACGTATCAGTGTATCGACAATTGAAGTCATTGGAATTATGAACGACTTGATCCAGATGCTTTTGGTACCATCATTCAGGAGCCATACGTTGATGCATAGATTATTGGTCAAGTTCTCCTCCAGTTGAACCAAGCAAAGAGTGTCATTGAGATTGACCATATATTTTGTACGCGCCATAATCTGTAACTGGTCACTTACTATGGTTGGGCCCTTAATCGACTCCTTCCATTCCTCGGTCTCGAGATCATAGAAGAATATATAGTCCTCCTTCGCTGGCATCGTGTGTAACATGCAAAGGAAGTGCATGGCACCATTGATCGTGACCATGGAGTTTGAGCAATAGTAGCTAGAGTACATGTTTGGGTCTGGAGGGGTCACCACGGCCTCCACCTGCCTCCATTTGGCTTATTCTTCTAGGGTGAATACCTTCCAACCCTGGTAAGGGAAGTTGCCCATGTGGCACAACATCTACAGGCCGGACCACGGCTGATGTGAAGGGTGAAACGTTGTCCCTTGTCCAACTCTGTGGTCAGCACATTCCCGGTCCCCGGATCGATCACGTTGTTTACAGGAGCATCGGGGGTAATGTAACTGTCCCAGGTGACGCAGACTGGGCCGTCACAGATCCTCCAAAGGGCACCGACGCTCCGGATCACTCTCACGACTTTGCCTTCCATGTCCAACAGCCACAGGTCACAACTCACTGGTGGCGAGGAGGTGCGGGTCGGCACGGGACTTGTGTGTGGCAACGAACGTCCGCCTAGAGATGAGCACGCGTAACCCCCTGGACACACACCGGATTCTGCACCCAGACTCACTGGCACCCACGAGAGTATCTTGGAGATCACGCTGCCTGGTAACCATGGCAGCATCGTAGGCAATGTGCTACCTTTTAAGCATACGTTGGTTTTCCCTTGAAGAGGAAGGGGTGATGCAGCAAAGTAGCGTAAGTATTTTCCTCGGTTTTTGAGAACCAAGATATCAATCTAGTAGGAGGCTACACGCAAATCCCTCGTACCTGCACAAACAAATAAGAACCTTGCAACCAACGCGATAAGGCGTTGTCAATCCCTTCACGGCCACTTGCAAAAGTGAGATCTGATAGAGATAATAAGATTAATATTTTTGGTATTTTTATGATATAGATTGGAAAGTAAAGATTGCAAAATAAAATAGATCGAAAACTTATATGATGAAAAATAGACCCGAGGGCCATAGGTTTCACTACTGGCTTCTCTCAAGATAGCATAAGTATTACGGTGGGTGAACAAATTACTGTCGAGCAATTGATAGAAAAGTGCATAGTTATAAGAATATCTAGGCATGATCATGTATATAGGCATCA
>LR880972.1:967463272-967484697 GCA_904067115.1 Aegilops sharonensis
GATATCAATCTAGTAGGAGGCTACACGCAAATCCCTCGTACCTGCACAAACAAATAAGAACCTTGCAACCAACGCGATAAGGCGTTGTCAATCCCTTCACGGCCACTTGCAAAAGTGAGATCTGATAGAGATAATAAGATTAATATTTTTGGTATTTTTATGATATAGATTGGAAAGTAAAGATTGCAAAATAAAATAGATCGAAAACTTATATGATGAAAAATAGACCCGAGGGCCATAGGTTTCACTACTGGCTTCTCTCAAGATAGCATAAGTATTACGGTGGGTGAACAAATTACTGTCGAGCAATTGATAGAAAAGTGCATAGTTATAAGAATATCTAGGCATGATCATGTATATAGGCATCATGTCCGCGACAAGTAGATCGAAACGATTCTGCATCTACTACTATTACTCCACACATCGACCGCTATCTAGCATGCATCTAGAGTATTAAGTTCATAAGAACAGAGTAACGCATTAGGCAAGATGACATGATGTAGAGGGATAAACTCAAACAATATGATATAAACCCCACCTGCCTCCACTTGGCACCATCTCCTAAGGTGAGAACCTTCCAAGGCTGGTGAGGATTGTTGCCCCTGAGGCGTACTACCTTGTACGCGCCAGACGGGGCCGCACAACCGACCTTGAAGGCCCCGATGTAGACTTCGGAGGATGCTCCATCATCCAACTCTGTGGTTGTCATGAGCACACTTTCGGTCACCGGATTGATCACTTTAGCCAAAAAAAAAGACCGAGGGCTTGCGGAAATCGAAGGTGACACAGACTCTTGCGTCGTCACGGCCGTAGCAGATGGTCCAAAAGGCGCCTACTGTCTTGTTCACTCGCACGACTTCACCATCCACGTCCACGTAAACGATCGATCGATCGAGCTCTGTAGGTACAGCTTTCGATCCAACGACCGTACATGTGACCAAGAATTACCCTTCAAAAAAAACGACCAAGAATTAATTAAGGTAGCACGAGGCGCTTCTGCATGCATGCGCATACGTACGGCTTTTGTTTTCGCTGGGGACGTACCACAAAAAGGTGTGTTGCGCTGCCGCCGTTCAATCAAGAAAAGACTTTTTTGTTTTTGTTTTGTGAGGATATCAAGAAAATACGTGTCTTTTTATAAGAACAACGACAACGATTGCCACGATCCCGTTTCTTCTTTCTCAAATCACAAAATTACTATTTCCCTCTCTTTTTCTTCTTCTTTTTCACCAACAAACATAGGACAGGGCCACGCCGTCCGTTGAGACTCCACTCCAATCGACACGCCGCTTCGCCCACCCAAGGAATCGTTGCCGCCGTCTTCCCCGTCTCCGGCATCGCCCCATCTCATCCTCCTCCTCCCGAACCTACGTGCCATCGCTCCGATGCCGTCCCCAGAGTGCACCCAATCCACCCCACACTCCAAGAGCCTCTGCCCAACCAACATGGCCGGCGCCACGATTCCGTCGATTTCGATCCAGGTGAGCCCTTTCTTCCTCCTTTCCTCATCTTTCCATCGTGGCATGAGCTCCTCCCTCTAATTCACGTTTTTCTATTTACCTTTCCTTATAGATGTAGCTAGGGTTTGGGTGGGGGTTGGTTCCTACGCCGATGACAGCATTGGCCAGCAGCATCACATCCCTTGACTTCCATAACCTCAGTTGCAGCTTGTCCCCTGCACCCTTCTCTGGTCCTAGATAAAACTGTCATCTTGCTTCAGATTCAAGTGGTTCTTCCCAGTTGAATAATGAGTGGTGGGTATATGTTGTATGTTATCCCGTTTTGTCTTTTCCCCGTCAATGCATTTTTAGAAGATTGCATACATGGTATTGATGTGTCGGTAAACTCCTTTTAGATGAAAAGAAAGTGACTTTTTTATATAGTTGACCTGTCAATAGTTATGTTCATGAATGTAAGAGTTTTCCGAATTTTATCTTCTCATTTGCTGTTTTGACGGGAATCGCTAAACAACAATTAGAAGAAACCGTGTGTTGCAAATTCAGAACCAATTTCTCAAAAACGAATGAGTTCAAAAAGATTATACTGAACCAAAAAGGACTAAGACATCATTAGTTAACCCTTGTTAAATTGTTAGATTGATGTTGCCTTGTTTGTATATTCTTGAGATATAGTGCAATATTTGATAGTTTGACGTGTAATTGGGTTGATTTTGCTAAACTAAGCCTCTCTTAGTATATCTAGGATTATTACTAGAACATGTCATTCCAAGTTGCAGCAATGATCTTTCTATTGATGAATAGTTCATATTTCTTCTAAATGGCAGTGCATGCCGCAGTAGCAAGGACAGACGACATCAATGTTGGTCAGCAACTAAATCGGCAAGCATCGATATTTTTATTAGGAAGGTAACACATCTTCCTATACTATATGTTTGTGTGATTCTGTTGCTTCTAAACCCAATCTATGTTGCTTCATTTCATGGATGAGGGGACGACTACAAGAGAGCTAGGAGCCTAGGAGTGGAACACCACTTCCTCCAATATTGCCGAGGTGCTCCTCTCTCGTTGCTTTTACTTCCTCCATTCACATTTAAACTTGCTAATATATTAGTTTTCTAAACATATACATGTGAGCAGGCTTCCTGATTAGGAATCACGTAACTAATTAGCCTTGGTACCCCAGCCCAATATATTCAGCTAATCAGTTGTTAACCGAGCAAAATTATATATGCGAGATCGGTTTGTGTATAATTTTTTTATAATAGTTAGATTCAAGCTTTGCCTGTTGTACTTTGGTTGACCTGTTGTGCGTTGGTCAGCAGATAAAATGTGATGTTGTCCTGTTGAGGTTAAATATCCACACTGCCCATGTACAAAATTGTTAACATGGGTACATTTGAGCTTGGACTAAGAACAACTATATGTGGTTAGCACTGGTATGTATGCTCACTTTCAAAATTGTGCATATGTTCCAACAACAGTTTGTGGAACTGGAGTTGATGGTATTGTATTTTATTTTCTGGACATATGGAACTATTAAGGAATAAATCTGAGGAGTCTTGGCAATGGCTTTGGCCTGAACAAGTTAAACGGTCAATATTTCCTGATCCATAGTGTAGAAGCCTCCTTTGTTTGGTTTTCATAGATATTGATTAATGCATTCTGAGAATATTTTGTGAGGTATCCTGATCGAGTAGGACCTCATCGAGTAGGACCTCGGAGAAGAAGGGATTTTTAGAGGAGAGGGGGAGCTACGCAGCATTGTAGAGGATGGACAGGAGGCGCGAGGGAGCTCAGCGGCCCGGCGCGGGGGAACTCACCGGCGCCGCGCGGTGCAGAGCAGCACAGCATCGAGAAGCTGCGGGGAGGTGAGTGGAGCGGCGACAGAACGAGGACTGCGGGTTTGGTCGGACAAAAGTGAAGGTTTTAAATTTTCTTTTTTGAGAAAATGCCAGGGAGACATTACTATATTAGGCAGTGACCAGAGATTACAAGTGAGTGGGAATGGATTCGTAGGAGGTGGGAATGGATTCTGGACAGTTGTACCCAATCAATTTTCTTTATCTTCTATATAAATAAATAAAATCCATTCTTGCTTCTGCTAAAAATTCATTATTTTTATTGGGTGTGTCCCATTCACCTGTGTGGGTGCGATTTTTTTATCATCAGGGCTTGTGACAGTCATGATTATTTGATGAATTTTAAAAAAAAATCATATAATTATCTATTAAAATTGAAAAAAGAATTATTCAATATGTTTAAGTTCTATAATTATGTAGGTTATCTTATGCTTCGTGGGCATTAAATTTTAAGGAGTACTTCACATGAAGTATTTTGTCTGACGCTTCTCCACAAGTATTTTTCGTTGTGTATCATTACACTTACTCTATGATGTATCATTATTTTAAAACTAACTCTAGCTATTACTTTACAAGATTATATGACAAATTTAAGAACAAAAACTAGCTATCATTTTAGTGGATTCAAAATTGAATGTTGATAATATAAGACACTGGGACTTGAAGATGACGGAAACAACACTAATTCCCAAGGATTGTATGATTCTGCATAGACCCCTAAGAACGGAAATAACATATATCGACAGAGAGTTGGTTAAGTCTCAATCGACTAAGATTTAGCAACCCAGCACGTGTAGGAAGAACAAAAGGCAAATGTAAAGACCACAAACAGGCTGCTCGGAAAAGCAGAAGAAATTAAACAGTACTGTTATAATAAATCTGAGGCACTCCGTCGATCATCCAAGGACCAAGCAATCACACAAGCACGACATTGAGATTTGTTAACGAGGTTCACCGATATGGTTATATCCCCGGGGCCTAACTATGGGCGCTCCTCCCCATGATACCGCTACAATACCGCACCCGGTCGCACTGGACACCGGCACATGCCGCTGGCTTCCCCTGCGTTCCGGTGCTATTATGTTGGCATAGGTTACATCGTGTGTCTACCCCCGCTATATATGAGAGGCCTAGGATACAAGTGTCCTACTAGGACACGACTCCATATCCTAGGTAAACACAATACAACTACAAGTCCAACAGAGTAACCTATCTCGTACACTATATTCGACACAACTCCAACAAACTCCACCTTGGCGAATATGCTCCACCATCCTGGATTTGTCCATGCGTCAAACTTTCATGTACATTGGACTTGAGCTTATCCCATGAGTACCACTGCTACTCCAAAGACTCCATGTGACTCCACCTGCAACTTGTAGCAAAAGTAAGTTCCTTGTTACTCTAGTTTGTGCTCCCATCTTCCAGAGTATCCGTCCAACGCAATCACATTGATCACATACCTGCGTGAAAATGAACAACTCACATATTGGGTGTAACACATAAGAGTTACCTGAACTCAACATCACTGCTTCATTCTTGACCTCCTGTCTGAAACTTGAAGGAATTTCACCATTGCTTGTAGCCATCCCGAGTCAAATTCGCAGTTGACTCACCACATGTATGACCACCAGAGCCCTGACCCGTCTCCATGTCCCGTGCATACCGCACGCCTCGCCACTATTACCGCGTCAAGCCTCCGTTGTCCCGGTCGAGTCTCAAGGGTCGAGAAACCACACCACTCAACCCCCACTGCAGAGTACCAACGATCATCACCGACCGATGACGAGTTTCACGCTTCCATCAGACAACTGGGCTCCAGTCCGAACTGCGTGTTACTCGCTTTTTTCCACTGAATAGGCTTCGATTCTCTGGATCCTTACTCCGTAGCCCTCAATCCAGCTCTACCTTCAACATGACTCCATGGTAGATGATCAGTCCACCCTCACACCCCGTCGACTTCAAGCTCCGTGTGTACACCACCTTGAATCAACCCAGCGTCGTAGTATTGTCGAAGCCACACAAGCCCTCAGGCCTGCGCCACGTGTTTCCACGCCCAGAAGTCGGTCACCATTAGCATCACGCACCTATGTCGTCGTTGCCAATCCCACCATCGTCTTCTGTACCAACCGACTTGCGTCGATCCATCAAACTGACAAGTCTGACCCAGCCGAACTTCCCCGACTGCAGACACATTCCGGACTCCTCAAGCCATCATGGTAACCATCATCATCCATGCATAAATGTGTACCAACAAAGAAACAAAAGCAAAGCCCCCATAGCCTTCCCGTGCGAACATAGCAAATCAGATCAACAAAGCTAAGCTAGCTCAAACTCCTTATTCATCACACGTATGCAGCTGGCCTTTCCTTTTCTTTTCTTTTTCCACGACAGTATCACGATTTGACTAAGCCTTTGTGCCGTATTTTTTTCAAACAAATCTCCGGCAACTTTGCATACTCATAGCCCTGCGTACAGCAGCACGCACCAGCAGCCGCCTGTTCACTCTAGCCCGCCGGGCCAATACCAGCGCATGTACGTAGATGGGCCCTTGGCCTAGGTCTGCTGCTGCAACTGAGTGGGCCTCCACGCCAAGGGCTGCCAGGCGCCAGCTATCCCAGTACGCGCGCCGTCGGACGCTCGTCCGATCGAACCGATCGCCACACGTCCAGCCTGCCGCTGCCACGGGCAAACGCGTGTTCCGCTGATCCGACGCCTGTTGCAACTTGCTGATCCATCGCCTTACGAAAGATTCCGATCGCATCAAGAGTTTCTGATTCGCTGCGAACATGGCGACTGCCCTGATCAAACACGAAAACACCGCGTGACAACGATCCGCTCCACCGCTCCTGTCTTGCACCGCGATTTAACTCAACGATCTTTTCGCAAAGCACTTCCTCTAGATCAACGGATGCACTGCCTCATCGAACCTTGGTCATGATACCACTTGTTAGAATAAATTCGAGGCATACCGTTGATCATCCGAGGACCAAGCAATCAATCAGTCCACCCCGCGCCTCATTTGTTGGTGTCGATGTATCGAATATTGTGTACAAGGTAGGTTACAGTTGGACTATGAGTTGTATTGTGTTTACATCAAGGTTTTGGATCCCAAATAGACCTTTTTTCTTGAGGGTCACCGGAATTTGCGGTTTCCACGGTAACCGCGAAATTCCAAAAAAAATTCAGACAAAATTAAAAATCAAAATTTGAATTCAAATATTTTTGACATCGATATAGATAGATATTTTACTCTAAAGTTTCAGTAACAATGCCTTGGCATAGTGGCTAGCGGACCGTAGCTTCTGCTTGCTCCTACGCCGCGAGTTCGACCCTTGGATGTTGCAGCATTTTTGAACTTTTTCTTTAAAAAAGAATATAAATAAGTGAGGGCAGACTCGAACCCGCGACTAGCTGGTAAGGAAAGGATGCCTTTGCCACTAGGCCACTGCCTGTCCAGTTATAAGGTGAAGAGATGGTCTCTATTTAACTATACAGTATGCGTTTGAATTCAAAATTTTCAAAATGTTCGAGATATTTTGCTCGGTACGAGTGTTTCTCGAGGGGGGACGGTAAACACGGTAACCGCGCGAGATCACGAAATTCCGCTCGGTACCCAAAACGCTGGTTTACATAGGATGTGGAGTCGTGTCCTAGTAGGACACTTGTATCCTAGGCCTCTCATATATAGCGGGGGTAAACACATGATGTAACCTATGCCAACATAATAGCACAAACGCGCAAGGGGGAGCCGGCGGCGTGTGCCGGCGCCCGGGTGGCCAGGGTGCGGTATTGTGACGGTGTCACGGGGAGGAGCGCCCATAGTCAGGCCCCGGGGATGTAGCCATATCGGTGAACCTCGTTAACAAATCTTGGTGTCGTGCTCGTGTAATTGCTTGGTCCTCGGATAATCGATGATATGCCTCAGATTTATTCTAACAAGTTGTATCATGAGCTAGGTTGTTCAGAGGTTACGATTGTTGATCTGGAGGTGAAGCAGAATTCGTAAGTTGGATCGTCCGTCATGGACGTTTGTGGATGCTTGCCAAGGAAATTCTGCGCGGAATAGCAATCGGGAGAGGATACAGATTTGTTGGACCAAAAGAATAGCGCGTGCAGTGGCTGGGGTCGTCGGATTCAATGGTAATCGTGTCGTGGAGCTTCTCGACGAGATTGATTGGTTCGATCGGTGGCGGCGGCGGCTGGTAAAACCTAGCGAATCGTGCGTGCGTGGAAGCCGCAGGTTGAGTGTTGTCCGTGCTCGGGACGGCTGCTCGCATGTGTTGGACGGAGCCCAACTCGCGTGTGGTGCTGGACCAAGACACTTATGCTGTGGAGGCAGCGTGGTACATGACAAATTGTGGCATTGATGTGTTGCTGGCTACTATGTGATCAAGAGCTGGAAAGTATGAAGAAAAAATATGTGAACCTAGTCACATGTCGTGTAGCAGATGGAGTTTGTGTTCCATGATATACATGCATGCAGGAAGGCTAGCGAGGGATATATTAGATTCTTTGGGCTAATTTCTTGCTTGGAAGATCGTGCGGAAAAAGTCAGCATGTGCACAGGACGGCTACTAGGTGCTTGGACAGGCTACAAACACGGACAAGCTGCGGAGGCACGCAGGACGACGTGTGCATAAGACGCGGAGGAGCCTGGGGCATGTCGTACAGTGAACGACTTCGGCTGGGTTGGACTGGACAGTCTGACGGATCGACGTGAGTCGGTTGGTACAGAAGAAGGTGGTGGGATCGGCGACGACGACATAGGAGCGTGATGCTAATGGTGACCGACTTCTGGGCGTGGAAACACGTGGCGCAGGCCCCGAGGGCTTGTGCGGCTTCGACAAGACTATGGCGCGGGGTTGATTCAAGACGGTGCGCACATGAGAGCTTGAAGTCGACGGACGCGAGGGTGGACTGGTCATCTACCATGGAGTCATGTTGAAGGTGGAGCTGGAGTCCGGAGGACTTCACTCGGTGTTGATTGAGGGGCTACGGCGTAAGTGCACAGAGAGTCGAAGCCTATTTCAGCGAGAAAAGCGAGTGACATGCAGCTCGGACTGGAGCTCAGCGGTCTGATGGAAGCGTGAAACTCGTCATCGGTCGGTGACGATCGGTGGTACTCTGCAGTGGGGGTTGAGTGTTGTGGTTTCGCGACCCTTGAGACTCGACCGGGACAGCGGAGGCTCGAGTTCTTTCTTCTGTGATGAACTGTCGGCACAGGTCCTACATTTTTTTCTCTATGGACCGAGGAGAAAGAGGGCTCAGCAGGAAGAGGATTGTACCATGAGAGAAGCACAGAGGCCAACCCGCTTCAAATATGGAACATGGACTCTGGAAATGCAACGGAGTTGGGTCCTCATATCGATCCGAATGAATCAGTCTTTCTACAGAGGTCAATCTTTGCCTATTAGGCAAGAGGATAGCAAGTTCTAAATTCTGTCTCGGTAGGACATGGATTTCTATTACTATGAAATTCATAAATGAAAATGAAGTAATTGACGCGGTAATAGCGGCAAGCTGTGCGGTATGCACGGGACATGGAGACGGGCCAGGGCTCTGGTGGTCATACATGTGGTGAGACAACTACAAATTTGACTCAGGGTGACACATGGCGACAGTGAAATTTCTTCAAGTTTCAGACAGACGGTCAAGAAAGAGCGGTGATGTTGATTCAGCTAACTCTTATATGTGGCGTCCAATACGTGAGTTGTTTACTTTCACGCAGACAGTGGTCGGTGTGTGATGGCGTTGAATGGATTCTCCGGAAGTTGGGAGCACGGACTAGAGTAACAAAGGGACTTAATTTTGCTCGACTGTTGACTATGGTCAAGAAAAGGAGGGACTACAAGTTGCAGGTGGAGTCACATGGAGTCTGGGAGTAGCAGAGGTGTTCATGGCGTATCTCAAGTCCAATGCACAAGGAGGTTCGATGCATGGATGAAATTAAGGTGGTGAAGAATATTCGCCAAGGTGGAGTTTGTTAGAATTGTGTCGAATATTATTGTACAAGGTAGGTTACAGTTGGACTTGGTTTTGGACTACGTGTAGACAGGGTAGGAGTTGTGTCCTAATAGGACACCTGTATCCTAGGCCTCTCATATATATCGGGGGTATACACACGATGTAACATATGCCAACATAATAGCACAGGCGCGCAAGGGGGAGCCAGCGGCGTGTGCCGGCGCCCGGGTGGCCAGGGTGTGGTATTGTGACGGTGTCACGAGGAGGAGCGCCCGTAGTCAGGCCCCGGAGATGTAGGCATATCGGTGAAACTCGTTAACAAATCTCGGTGTCGTGCTCGTATGATTGCTTTGTCCTCGGATGATCGACGGTAGGCCCCGGAGATGTAACAAAAAATCTGAGGCATACCGTCGATCATACGAGGACCAAGAAATCATACGAGCACGATACCAAGATTTGTTAACGAGGTTCACCGATATGGCTACATCTCTGGGGCCTGACTATGGGCGCTCCTCCCCATGACACCGTTACAATACCGCACCCGGTCGCCCTGGACACCGGCACATGCCGTCGTGCTTCCCCTGCATTCCGGTGCTATTATATTGGCATAGGTTACATCATGTGTCTACCTCCGCTATATATGAGAGGCCTAGTATACAAGTATCCTACTAGGACACGACTCCATATCCTATCTAAACACAATACAACTATAAGTCCAACTGTAACCTACCTCTTACACTATATTCGACACAACTCCAACAAACTCCACCTTGGCGAATATACTACACCACCCTGGATTTGTCCATGCGTCAAACTTCCATGTACATTGGACTTGAGCTTATCCCACGAGTACCGCTGCTACTCCAAAGACTCCATACGACTCCACCTGCAACTTGTAGTCCCTTCTTTTCTTGACCACAATCAACACTCGAGCAAAATTAAGTTCCTTGTTACTCTAGTTTGTGCTCCCAACTTCCAGAGTATCAGTCCAACGCCATCACACACTGATCATTGACCTGCGTGAAAATGAACAACTCACATATTGAGTATCACACATAAGAGTTACCAGAACTCAACATCACCACTACTTTCTTGACCGTTTGTTTGAAACTTGAAGAAATTTCAGTATTGCTTGTAATCTTCGGTGAAGCAATTGGAAACGAGAACGAATTGATCCAGACTGGGCGAGCGGCATGGCATATTACGACGCTTGTACGCACATACCCGCGTTGGCGCTAGGCGGCCGATAGGCGAAGAGGCGCGGGGCTGGAGGTGGACGTGCTGTAGCAATGCAGCAGATGAGCACTCGGATTAGGCTGCGCAGGCATGCATGTGAGATCTGTTTGGAACAAAAAGGAGACCGGGTCTCCAGGTATGACACGGAATATAATCAGCGGAAAGAGAAAATCTACCATGGTACACATCCATTGTGGAGAACAAGACAAGGCAAAAGCTAGCATTCGGAGTTGAGCTTAGGAGCTATGCCACGTGAGAAGACCAGGAGGTTTTCTGGATGGAAAATTACTATTAGTATGCGGAGGCTGTTCGTGTGCTTGGGCAACATCGTGTTGAAAGCTCAGATATTTTTTATGTTGAAGGTGGAGCTGGATTGAGGGGCTACGATGTCATGATCCAGGGAATCAAGGCCTATTTAGCAATAGAGAAAAAGTGATGGACACGTAGTTAGGACTGAAGCCCAGTGGTCTGATGGAAGCGTGAAACTCGTCATCGGTCGATGATGATCGGTGGTACTCTGTAGTGGGGGTTGAGTGGTGTGGTTTCGCGACCACCAGAGCCCTGGCCCGTCTCCATGTCCCGTGCATACCGCACACCTCGCCGCTATTACCGCGTCGAGCCTCCGCTATCCCGGTCGAGTCTCAAGGGTCGCGAAACCACACCACTCAACCCCCACTGCAGAGTACCACCGATCATCACCGACCGATGACGAGATTCACGCTTCCATCAGACCACTGGGCTCCAGTCCAAACTACGTGTCCCTCGCTTTTTCCCTCATTGTTGAATAGGCCTCGATTCCCTGGCTGACATCGTAGCTCCTCAATCCAGCTCCACCTTCAACATGACTCTATGGTAGATGATCAGTCCACCCCGCGCCCCGTCGACTTCAAGCTCTCATGTGCACCGTCTTGAATCACCCCCGCGCCATAGTCTTGTGTCGAAGCCACACAAGCCCTCGGGGCCTGCGCCACGAGTTTCCACGCCCAGAAGTCGGTCACCATCAGCATCACGCACCTATGTCGTCGTCGCCGATCCCACCATCGTCTTCTGTACCAACCGACTTGCGTCGATCCGTCAGACTGTTCAGGCCAACTGCCCTATGTGTCTGACCTGAGCTGAACTTTCCTTACTGCAACCATCTGCAACTCTTCACAGCCATCATTGTCCATCTTAACTGACTTGACACCCCGCAACACCTTCAAGCATACCTGTTGCGCCAACAATCTTTCACCCATGTCTGCCATAACCCAAGGTTTTCAGTTCTGTTGAACTTCTCCACCTCAAACCTGGTGCCTGATGACATCATAATTCTTTGTACGACTGACGCTGCGAAAAATTATCCGAGCTTCCCTCTCACGTGATGCCCAAGTAACAATGAAATATGTACTACTAGCAAATTCCAACCAAAAACAACCTTCTGGTCTTCACGTGTGTAGCTCCCTGGCACTCAAGTCCCCATGCTAGTACTGCCCTTTGTGTCAAATCTGCTCCTGAAGGATACACAAACGATGGATATTTTCCTTTGCCGATCTAAATCTGTAGGTTACCTTGATGTTGCACGTCTACCGGCTCCTCTAGGGACTCGGTCCCTTTTTTTTCTGAAAACAGATCTCAACATGCCTTGTAGCTTCAACGTGTCACGAAATCCATGATGCTCCTGGACGGACTTCCCGCATGCCGCCTAGCTGCTCAACTCGCGGCTTCCTGCACGCCTATGGGCCTTCTGCCTGGGGCCACGCCCACGCGTACATGGAAATTCGCTGCCGCCGCCGCTGGCTTAGCACACGCCCATTCAATCTGCATGTTTCGTCGCTGTACGCTCGCCCGATCAACCGCCGCACGTCACGTCTGCTGCTTGCACACGTATCTCGTTCTGATTTGCTTTTTCCGATCTCGCAGAGAACCACGCCACAGTCGGGTGCATCTAAACTCAATCCTTCCCCTAAATCAACGATTCACATTCTTCAGACAACCTAGCTCATGATACCACTTGTTAGAATAAATCTGAGACACTCCGTCGATCATCCGAGGACCAAGCAATCACACGAGCACGACACCGAGATTTGTTAACGAGGTTCACCGATATGGCTACATCCCCGGGGCCTGACTATGGGCGCTCCTCCTCATGATACCGCTACAATACCGCACCCGGTCGCCCTGGACACCGGCACATGCCGCCAGCTTCCCCTGCGTTCCGGTGCTATTATGTTGGCATAGGTTACATCGTGTGTCTACCCCCGCTATATATGAGAGGCCTAGGATACAAGTGACCTACTAGGACACGACTCCATATCCTATATAAACACAATACAACTACAAGTCCAACTGTAACCTATCTCATACACTATATTCGATACAACTTCAACAAGTACAAGAACATCAAACATATGACTGGGGAAGCGGTCACACTACCAGACGTAGTGCGTGTTACATCAAACAAAATCCATGACTTTACTGGAGCTACCTTGGACCCTACTGCTTCAATGGCTATATGTAATCTCAAATAGACTCTTCTGAAAATTATTCATGATGTTGTGGTTATGCTTCAAAGCTTGACTAGCGTGCCATGTCTCTCATTTCAGGAGAAAGGCATATGATCCAGACTCAGATTCAAGTTGTGATGAGGGTTATGCTAACGACATGGGTGAGAGCAAGAAATTGCATCTCTGCTAATATAGCTTGCTTTATAAAGCCAATGTATGCCGCTATCAACTGATCTGAGTATTTTCCTTTAATCTACCAAGACCATGTAATATAATGTAAGTATCTATTAAGTTAGTTCTAAATCAATCTCATGGATGGTTTGAATACTTTGGATCGCTCTCGGTTTTTTGCGCCATGGGCGCAATGGAACCAATATATGTCTTTTGCCTTCAAGTGCACGTCCAAGGGCCTATGCATAATTGTCTATTAGTATCACTTGCTTGCTGCATGCAGTATCATGAGTTGTGCTTTGGCAGCAGTAATACTTTTAAAAAAATCTTCCTTTGTCTACTGCATGTTCTCTCATTGCAACTATGCAAACTCTACTTTTTAAAATTCTTAGTGTAAAGATGCCCTATCAAGAATATTTGCTCAAATAAGTCCAAATGTATGCCAACTGGAAATGCTCTTATATATGTTTCAATCTGTATCTACATATTTCAATGCACACTCCTCCAATACCTGGATTGCGCTCGGCCTTTGCACCATGGGCGCAACAGGTCATCTAGTACCCGTAGAAGATACAGGAGACATACCCAAAAATATGGTATAGCCCAAAAATGATACACCATAAGAATATAATTAAAATGTGACATACTCAGAATTATATACCCAAAATCAATATACCTGAATGTGGAATATCCCAAATTTTAGAGTGAATTGCAGAAAACCACCACATTGAAGCCTAGGTTTGCAGAAAACACTCTTCTACGAATTTCTGCCAGAAAGCACTGATTTTGAGCTTAATCTTTTGCAGAAAACACTGACCGGCGGCTTAGGCTGTTTTAAGCACAATTATGACAAGTGGGTCCCATATTTGCTGACATGGCAAAACGGTTCGCACATATGGCGTTAGATAGTGGTTAATTCCGAATTTACAAAACAATCCCTGATATTTTGCAAAGACGCCCTTCATTCATTGTAGAAAAAAGCAATCAACTCCCCGTACTAGCTCATCTCGCCGGGCAGGCACCGAACGCCAGCCGCCCCCGCTGGCCACGTACGTGCTCCCCGCGGGCACACGTCTTGAGCGAGACAGTACGCGCTGGATGGAGCTCGCGTTGCTCACGAACGACATGGCCGTGGCGGAGCTCGGCGCAGGTGGGCTACGAGGTCGATGACGACCGCCAGATCTGACGGTTTCCGGCGGCGGGCGGCTGGACTGTCTAACACCGTGGCGTGTTGCGCGCCCCGCTCGACTGTGCTCTGCCGCCGGCCACTGCATGCGCTGCCACTGCTGCTGCTCGTGCCCGACTGCCATGCCTGCACCGCTCCTCACCGGCCTCGCCCGCTCCCTCCACCTCCTTGCGGTCCGCACCTGGCCAGCGCCGGTCCACATGCCCAAGTCTGAGGCGGCGCCCTCTGCAAGGCCGGCCCGCGCTGCAGGTTGCTATGGCATGCCTCGAGGAGGAGTTCCGCCCGCGCCTGGCCGGCGGTGAGGAGGAAGAGGCCAGTGGTAGCTCTGGCCTCGCGCCTGCCATGGCCGAGGCGCACGGCTTGACCGAAGGAGAGGAGGGGCGGCGTCGTGAGCAGGCCTGCCGGCGGCGGGGCTGCCGACGGCTGGGCGCGTGAGCACGGACGGGGAGAGGGGTGGATTGGCTGTTGTTTGTTCAGGGAGTTTTTTGGCAAAACAAAATATCTAACGACGTCTAGCCCGAACGGTCACGCCATGTCATAAAAAGGAGCCCCACATGTCATAATTGAGGTTAAAATGCCCAAAACGAAGGGTCAGTGGTTTCTGCAAAAGATTAAGTTCGGAATCAGTGCTTTCTGGCAGAAATTCGTAGAAGACTGTTTTCTGCAAACCTAGGCTTCAATGTGGTGGTTTTCTGCAATTCACTCTAAATTTTATGTATATGGACTATCGTTCCAAAGTACGCCAAAGATAGGTACATTCCCAAGACATTAATACCGTGCATACATATACTATGCATGAGAAATACATGCATAACCTATAAAAATAGTAAGGTTGTGCGTACATACCATCAAAGGAGTTTTCATTCTATGTAAAAGGAAATAAAGTAAGGAGAAATTGTATTTTATTCCTTTCCTACTTAACGCATGATATTAAGACACATAAATCATACATTTATTGGTACTTATCAATTGTCCATTTAAAGCACATATGGAAGGCACCTAATACTCCCACTTATTACAATATGCATGCATTAGTCTAAGATCTAGTGGCCACGGGGTAAGGAGGAGCATAGGCACATAGGTGTCCAAACTCCAAACTGTCGATGAATTTTTGGACTTTTTTATGAACGCTGATATTATCCATCTCCAACTATCTCATAGTCTGAAAAATAAACATATAAAAAATACACCTTTTGCATTATCATGTGCAACATATATACCACGAAAATGAATTACTTGTATGCATCTCTTCTTATTGTGTAAAACTGAATGAGTTTTCAATCCGGTACATGATATCATAGTTACGTCAATGAGTTCGTCAATCCACATTTCAAAGCATATCATTTGAAGCCATCAATTTTTATATCTGGTCTAAAAAAGTGAACGTATAGACACATATTAAAATAAAAAAGTTAAAATAACCTCATATATAATATATATATTTATTGGTCAGCTGCTAGATGGAAGGAGGTGGCCGTATTTAGTTGGAGTGAGCAGCGTCGTGCTTCTTAGTAGAGTGAGTCGCACCCCAATTTTAACAACTCACCTGTTAATCCCTTGTTGTTAATTATTCTTCAGAAATGACATGTTAGGGTATGTGAAATTTTTCACTATACAAAAAGTATGCGACTTATATCATAGCAAACAACCACAAGCAAACAACCACTCTTTTTTCTTTTATCTTAAAAATGCAATTCACTCTCTCACCACATGGCACAACGCTCACACACATGTCACTCCCCCTGGCCTGCTCTCCCCGCCAATAAGACTAACTTAATTGCCAATAATGTGTGCTACTAGTTTGTTACTTTATAGAACTGTCGTGAGGTTGACTCAGCTAATGGATAGTGTGATATGGGATGGCAGCCGACAGAGGTTAAGAGTGATGCTTTGGAAGTTGTTCAGCTATATG
The DNA here is from genome assembly GCA_904067115.1 of Aegilops sharonensis. Lineage (NCBI taxonomy): Eukaryota > Viridiplantae > Streptophyta > Magnoliopsida > Poales > Poaceae > Aegilops > Aegilops sharonensis. Next base: position 967,479,547 of record LR880972.1, read on the forward strand.
GACGTCTCAAGCCTTTGAAAGGGCTGATATTACATGTTCTATGCAAGAGGTCAAGGAGCTAAGCCAGAATTTCATTAGTTTTAGTTTATGGGATGTTGGGTGAGAAGCCAATACGGCTGCCCATCTACGTGCTTCTCAAGCTAGTGAGGTTCGTTGGAGGTGTCTTTGGATCAACTTTGTTCCGAACTTTCTCCATGATTGTATTACCCGCGAATGTATTACGTCTAAGTAATCAATAAAGCTTCTGATTTAGAAAAAAAGACGGACTTTCCTAAAATATGTTGTTTGCTCCCGAGTGCTAGTGAGCAAAGGTTTGCTCGCTAGATGCATCATTTTCTTTTAATGTATTCCCTCAAACAAAATCTGAGATGATTCTTTTATCAATACATCAACTCGCATTAAAACCTCTGGCATTGACAAACTTCTATGAAAACTCATTACTGAAAGAAAGAGTCCAACTAAATTGTTTGGACGAGTCTAGTCAGTTTAATTACACACTGGTTATTTTGCTATTATATTCATCATCACAATGTCATTACCATAATCCTTGCAGTTACTATGAAATTGATCTCTGTCTAGAATATTAATGCTCTCAATGGCTCGTGCGGTCTTTCAAGGAACGAATTCGCTTCGAATTTATGCTTGACTAAAAGTTGTTCATATGTTCCTAGCATATGTCACTGTATATTCGGACCAGTAGTCGTTTTTTATGTGAAACGAATTTACTTCATGAGTAAACAAGATAATACAACGGATTGAACAAACAGAAAGACTTGTGCTATAGCTAATAAAATAGAGTTATGTCAAGTTCTCCAAACTTTATTGTCAAAAGAAAGGCCGTCTCAGGCTCATCATCTACGAATGCACAAAGTTACATCAAGTTCTCTGGAGTCAACGTCTCTAGCTCCGCTCTTTGCATGTTCACGTTCCTTTACAACCTCTCATGAAGTAGACACTCGAGTACAAGATCACTCAAGCTTCTGTTCAACGTCATGTCAAACATTGTTTTTTGGTCCCCCAAAATAACTGAAATAGCTTCCAGTTGGCGCAGCCACTGGCCAAATCTTAGGGGAGTCAAAACACTGCCACAGACAAGATTTTTGTTGAGACAAAATATTCCAAGTGCAAGTCACAAAGACTTGCACCCAAAAGCTTGCTCGCAAATTCCAACTATTGTGTGCACTTCTTTGTGAGTGGATCATAGACTTGCAGTGTCAAAGTTGTCGATGATCTATCGTACATATAGAAGAGCAACATTCAACCATCACGCATCACCGTCAAAGCATCACCCGGTCAATGGTGGGATGAAGCCATAGGAGCCATATGTTGGTTGACGTGTGTTGAACCATGCATAAGACGTTATTAAGCTTGGTCATAGATCTTGGCCTTGTCTTCCCTTGTAGTTTGTCACCAGATCCCGTTGGGTCCTTGATCGACGCCATCCATTCCTCACTTTTGAGATTAAAGAGGGGCACATAGTCTTCCTCATAAAGGAATTGCATGGTACCATTAACCGTGATGACAGAGCTGTTGTTGTAGCCCCGGGTAGGGACTAGTTCTCAAGGAGACCGCACATGCCTCCACTTGGCGACACATTCTAATGTGAGAACCTTACAATATTTGCTCGTGAGGCTAACAACCTTGTAGGTGAGAGACGGACTGGCACAGCCGATGTTGAGATCCCAAAACTATTTCCTGGTCAACTGTGTACAGGTCCCCATCACAATCCCGTGGACAGATCGATCGCGTTGATGACAGAGTCGATGCCGGCATAATCATGGAAAATGCAGATGGGACCATCGAGGTGGTAGCCGGAAGTCCAAACACCTAGCCACTTAATAACTCTTACGATGTTGTCGTCCCAGCCTATTAGCCGCAGGTTGTTGCAGACTTCATCAGAGGCATTGGTGGCAAACAGGAGTAGCGGCTCCGCGCGGGTCCGTGCATGGCCACAAACTCCAGGCCGAAGATGAGGTCATGCGTGGGACAGACATCGGAACCTGCAGGCAGACTTCACCAACACCTGCAAGAGTATCTCGAAGATCACGTCGTCTGGTTGGTAATGGCTGATGCATTAATTTGGACTAGTACAATGCCCGTGCGTTGCTACGGGTCTTTTAACATTAATCTAGTGCTACATAAATTTATGATACGGAGGAGACGTATCAGACAACGCCCATCAGATTCAAAAACAAAGCGCCGAGGTAAATTTACATTGCACATTTACGTCAATTGGTCAACATGCTTGCCTTGACTCCAGGAATGCCTCCGGCTGATGGAGGTCGCCAGGTAGGGTTACGCTAATAGAAATATTTTGATTAGAAATCGATAGAAACTTTATGAAAAATAACGCCTAGCTTGGAGCCTTGCACTTGCAAAGCCAGAGACGTGGTCCACGTCCATGGGCGAGGAAGGGAATTGTAGGAAAAATTGGATACACTTATATTAGTATTTCAGGTCTGCCCAATACATAGTGTTCCTGATATTTTGGATATTTTACGTCAAGTTTCTTACTAAACACAACAGGCCTCTCGCAATCTAAGAGGCTTCTTTGGTTTTGGGTGGTTCAACAAGAGGTATTGCTTCAACACGCTGTTTCCCAGTTGAAGCTCTCTTCTTCCGACTGTCCTAGATAGGGGCAAGAATATGTTGAGAGATAAGAATAAATGCTAGTAGTAAATAGGACAAAATCGTAGTTAATCCAACAAGTTTCTTGGCAAAATTTCTGATCACAAAAATGGAAAATTCATGTTGTGTGATTACAGCGGCAGTACACATAGGAGTGACTCCATTCTGAAGCATCTGCCCAATACGGGGGCAAGATGTGAAGTTACATCAATATACTTGCAAACATAAGACAGAGCACAGACTTCATATCTTTGCTATCGGCTAGAGCTTCAGCTCCGATCCCTAAGTTAATATTCACATATTCTCAGTAACAATGCAGTTATGCCCAACTTCTGGTCACNTAGCCACTTAATAACTCTTACGATGTTGTCGTCCCAGCCTATTAGCCGCAGGTTGTTGCAGACTTCATCAGAGGCATTGGTGGCAAACAGGAGTAGCGGCTCCGCGCGGGTCCGTGCATGGCCACAAACTCCAGGCCGAAGATGAGGTCATGCGTGGGACAGACATCGGAACCTGCAGGCAGACTTCACCAACACCTGCAAGAGTATCTCGAAGATCACGTCGTCTGGTTGGTAATGGCTGATGCATTAATTTGGACTAGTACAATGCCCGTGCGTTGCTACGGGTCTTTTAACATTAATCTAGTGCTACATAAATTTATGATACGGAGGAGACGTATCAGACAACGCCCATCAGATTCAAAAACAAAGCGCCGAGGTAAATTTACATTGCACATTTACGTCAATTGGTCAACATGCTTGCCTTGACTCCAGGAATGCCTCCGGCTGATGGAGGTCGCCAGGTAGGGTTACGCTAATAGAAATATTTTGATTAGAAATCGATAGAAACTTTATGAAAAATAACGCCTAGCTTGGAGCCTTGCACTTGCAAAGCCAGAGACGTGGTCCACGTCCATGGGCGAGGAAGGGAATTGTAGGAAAAATTGGATACACTTATATTAGTATTTCAGGTCTGCCCAATACATAGTGTTCCTGATATTTTGGATATTTTACGTCAAGTTTCTTACTAAACACAACAGGCCTCTCGCAATCTAAGAGGCTTCTTTGGTTTTGGGTGGTTCAACAAGAAGTATTGCTTCAACACGCTGTTTCCCAGTTGAAGCTCTCTTCTTCCGACTGTCCTAGATAGGGGCAAGAATATGTTGAGAGATAAGAATAAATGCTAGTAGTAAATAGGACAAAATCGTAGTTAATCCAACAAGTTTCTTGGCAAAATTTCTGATCACAAAAATGGAAAATTCATGTTGTGTGATTACAGCGGCAGTACACATAGGAGTGACTCCATTCTGAAGCATCTGCCCAATACGGGGGCAAGATGTGAAGTTACATCAATATACTTGCAAACATAAGACAGAGCACAGACTTCATATCTTTGCTATCGGCTAGAGCTTCAGCTCCGATCCCTAAGTTAATATTCACATATTCTCAGTAACAATGCAGTTATGCCCAACTTCTGGTCACACAAGGATCATGGACTGATTACAGGTCACGGTTACAACATGAGCACAAGAGCAAGCATACACATGCCAAAAGACAGAATATGCGTTGACTGAATAACCTGCACGGAAGGCATTAGCACTACATTAATGTCCCTAAAATCTACACCAAAAATGTAGCAAAAATCCTGACAATTACTCTCTCCGTCCTATAATTACATTATGGGACAAAGGGAGTAGAATATATTGCAAAACAGAATGCCAAAGACAGTTCAGTATATATTACCAATGCAACTCAGTTATCAACAAAATGAGCTAACTAATTTAACTGGGCAAAAATGGATTTGATTGTGGTAACCAGTTAGAACACAAGGTAACAGTGTCTCACGTGCTTGAGGCTGGTGCGGGGTAGGTTGGACCTAGCGAAGGACTGGATCCATCGGTGTGATTTATACGACCATATCTATCTGCAAGGGCGAACGGCGAGATGGTCATCGAAGAAGTATTAGAGCAACAAAAGTCCTCGTGAACCTTTGGTTCTATGGAGGGCAGGTAAAAGTAAAATTTTGTTCCAAAATTATTTGATAACAAGTTAAGTTCGAATGTGAAATTTGAGATTACAACAGTACGAAAAATAACTATGAAATGCTGAGGATCATCTCCCTTTAGAAATGTCATCAATTAAGAATGCTAAAAAGATCATCACAAATTACCTGAAGGCCTTATCTCTGCTGTAAAGAGATGATTGTAGGGGCACTTATACAAAGACAATGTCTTCTCCTCAAAGTGCACGGCCGACGCGGAATTTGCTGCCTTCAGCCTGTCCTAATTTTGCCATGCACCCCATGTCTGATTATCCACAAGAGCGCTGACAAACAACGAATCAGCTGGACCATGAAACAGAGAGACAATAAATTTACGAGGAAGGTAATTTTCTGTTATTGGCAAAACATTTGATAATTGATTAAACCCAACACCAACCACTACTTTGTCGTGCATCTACTGCCAAAATCGCAGCTTCTCTTATAGATCATAAGTGTGTGTGTGTGTGTGTGTGTGTGTGTGTG
>LR880972.1:967491382-967502450 GCA_904067115.1 Aegilops sharonensis
TGTCCAGTGTATGCAAGTCATCTCTTCCTCTCCCCATCACAAGTGACATGATCAAACTCCAAAGTCGATGGATTGGATCCTTCAATGCGAAGACACCAAATTTTGAGCTCCAAGGTGCAACCTTGCAGCCTTCGTGGCCACAGAGGCCAGATATAGTGCACTTTTGAGAACGAGAAACATTCACATGATGCAGTATATTGGCCAAGGTAGCATACTATCAAATTTAGATCCGATTATATTTTTATACCTCTCATAACATAGAGATTGACAAGATATGATGATTATCACTTGAGAATATATACCAGCAACAAAAACATCCACAAAATATAAACACAAATCACTTTTAAAAAGGTAGAACTTTGAGACACAACAAAACACTATATGCCTAGATGTAAAAAAATGACAAAAAGAGAATAGGAATAAATATGAGGATATGGAGTATTTGAACCCGAGCTCACATGCTCCTTGATGAACAGTAATATCCGAAAACACAGTAACAAAATAAAAAATTCTAATTTTTTTATAAACATTTATAAAAGTTTTAACTTCTTGCAAATGTTTTGATGAAATGACATTCGTGTAGGTCTAGGCAAAAAAAATCGACGCTCCAAAAGATTTGTTCTCGGAAGCATTTTGGAGCATCGATTTTTTTCTTTTTGTCCAGACTCCACCAATGTTATTTCATCACCAAAATTTGCAGGAAGTTAAAACTTTCATCGATGTTTAAATCCAGAATTTTTTAATTCTTTAACTAATTTTTTGGATTTTACTATTCATCAGGGAGCTTGTGAACTCGGGATCAAAAGAGCACTTTCGTAAATATGAGTGGAATTAAATAGAGCTAAGAGCTAATAGCTTATGTACATCTGGAGAAGCCAATATTGTAAGTTTAGTGCAAGGAAGTTTCTGTGGAAAATGAAGTTATATAGTAAAATGATATCTTTTTACGTCATGCCGTCCAACCCCCTAACACTCATTATCATGGCTCATCCATATCTTTTGGTTTCAACAGAATAAAGTTACCGCTAATTAGAAGCTCGCCATCTTCCCTGAACATTGCATTGTAATTTCTAGATTGAAATACCTATGAGTTTGCCATTTCTTATGATAAATGTAAATTCTTAATACTGAATGACAATTTTGTTGATAATTCTGCATTTAGTTTCTAAATCAGAATTTTGCATACATACACAAAATAGTTATGTAAAATTTTGTTAAGTGACAAAACATGGTAAATGTGGAAGATGGTAGAACCTGAAGTACATGATTGGAGATAATTCAAGTGTTTATAGCCAACAATTCTGAACATGTACACACACTGCTGAACTGATAGGAAGCAAAACTCACCGGTGGTCTAAGACTTCTCATCACCAGGCACATCTCCTCTTCGCGTGAACGGCCTTCGGCGTCACCAAAGCAATATATCAAGACCTTTTGCCAAGCGTGAATTTCAATCAAAATGATTACAATGGACTTAGCTATAGAAATACCTTCCTTGGTTTCTTCCCTTAATTTGCCAGTCTGTGTGCATATAAATGTTTACAAGAAATCAAAACCCAAGAGGTATCAGCAAAAGAAGGCACTACAAACTGAGAGAAGTAATTACCTCTTCTAGTATAGTCTCAAACACTTCCCATATCTTTTGTACGAGCTCTTGCTGAACTTGAGAGTCATTATTGTCATAAAGTTCATAACTGAAAGATTCATTATGTCTCTTTGACGCTTGACTGAAAATCAATTGGACATCAGTCAAGTTTTTCAATCAATAATAGAACGACACTTGTATGTATTTGTGTGTCCCTTTTTAGTGTATCTCCAATGTATGCATGTCAACGGTAAAATGCCAATCCTAATCAGGTTAGAACTGGACCATCAACGTACCCTCTCTGATCCACAGCCTACTGATCCATCAGCGTACACTTTCTAGGTCTGGCATCAATGTACAGTCCACTTACAACATTTGGGAGAAAATTATAGTGATAATTAGACTGCCATTATAGTTTGCCGGTAACTTGCAGTCTACTTATAGTGATATCTTAAGAGTTAAAGTCTAGATGCACAAAACTTAGTCAAATTAGCACTGGAACTTACGGTGTATTTTTGCATAACTTTCACTCATATTGTGTGATTATTACAATGATATTATGACCGGAACTTATCGAGTCTCAAAGACACCGGTTTGCAGCCCCAAGTCATGAGTTGGTATATATGTACGTCGGTTGGGCTGGACACACTTGCATTCATGACAAGAATGAAAAACCTTGAAATTACAGTAAGAAAACCTTGCAAGTATAGTACCTCGTGTCATCTACGGATTATAGAGACACAGCTGAACCAACATACACACTGACTCTTCTACAGATGAAGACACACTGAACCAACATACACACTGCCCTATCCATAGTGTGAAAAAAGAAGTTCAACATCTCTCTCAAGCAAAAAAGCATTATTCTCCATCATTGTTAATTTGCAGTCTGAAAAAAGGATCAAGTAAGAAATTAGAATCAATTCTTAATTTACATCATTCTAATCTGCAAGAGAAATTCAGGCTGCTCATTGAAAGCTGGATCTAGGAAAGCAAAGGCTCTTCCCTTCCAACAAACGATTTAAGAAAACCAATGCTTTTGAATGGTTACAGGGAAGCAAACTGCAACAAGGAAGAATAATATAAAGAAAATGTATATAGAAGAAAAGAGATATAAAAAAGAAATGGTAAAGATAAACACGAACCAAGAAGGCAGAAATTAAAGTACTTACATGGAGGAAATGAGAAACAAAAAGAAAGGGCGAAGACAAACACCAACAAAGAACCATGGAGTTAGAAATCCTTCAATTCCAATTGGGGCAAAGACAAACGCCAAAGTCACAACTACTAATTGGGGGACAACCATGGAAGATCATACAAGAGACGATCCACAGGGCGGAAATCCTTCAATTCCAACGTCTTTGCTCATGCATAGTGAATTTCTTTGAGATCTAGAACCTGTAAAATCACAAAAAAGAAAAGCAGAGATCACAAATTCTTTCCATTTGACAGAGTGTATTGCACAAAGCACTCTAGTTAAAACTGGTCAGTTTTGTTTCAAAAGCACCAGGGCAAAAGAAACTAAAATTTACAGTAGCAAAAAAATACTGAAATTACTATTATCAAGACAAGCACCTGTGCACAACAAAGTTTCTGACACAAAGATAGATTCAGTATATATTGACAGCATGAATAGATGCAACACTACCCAACATAGACATTGTGATTTACAGTCTAATGACCACTGTAATTTTACTGAAATTACACTGTATTTACATGTAATTGCACTGACTGTAAATAATGTAAATATTCTAGTAAGAATGCACTGTGATTACCCATGGAAATTACACTATAACAACACTATAAATTATAGAGAAATTGCACTGTAATTACAATAACATGGTAGTGGGATTTACAGTGTACTTACCCTGAAAATTACACTGCAATTACAAGTACACTGTAAGAACACTATGATTACACTGTAATTTCAGAGGAAATTACACTGTAACTAACGAGATTACAATCTTGGAGCTGCTGTAAACTTAGATGCAACACTACATAAAACATAGAAAAAAGGTTATAACATTGATACAAATACTACCCAACGAAGACAAACCACAAAAAGAAAAAGGTTCTAGAATGCTTGGAGACCCAACATAGGCAACCCCTCCCCCCCAAAAAATCACAGAAGTAACAGAAAAAATTGAACTGTGGTTAACTCTGGAAATTACACTGAAATTACAGTGTCACTACTCTATGATTTGAGAGGAAATTTCACTGAAATTGAACAGTTATTGATCTAACTTAGATGCAACTACTACCTAAAAACACACACCCCTGCATCTAACAGCAAAAAAGGCCAGTTGAATCAAACGCCCAGGCTAGCAGAAAGAAAATCAACAGGGGAATCGGATCCACCNTTATATAGTAAAATGATATCTTTTTACGTCATGCCGTCCAACCCCCTAACACTCATTATCATGGCTCATCCATATCTTTTGGTTTCAACAGAATAAAGTTACCGCTAATTAGAAGCTCGCCATCTTCCCTGAACATTGCATTGTAATTTCTAGATTGAAATACCTATGAGTTTGCCATTTCTTATGATAAATGTAAATTCTTAATACTGAATGACAATTTTGTTGATAATTCTGCATTTAGTTTCTAAATCAGAATTTTGCATACATACACAAAATAGTTATGTAAAATTTTGTTAAGTGACAAAACATGGTAAATGTGGAAGATGGTAGAACCTGAAGTACATGATTGGAGATAATTCAAGTGTTTATAGCCAACAATTCTGAACATGTACACACACTGCTGAACTGATAGGAAGCAAAACTCACCGGTGGTCTAAGACTTCTCATCACCAGGCACATCTCCTCTTCGCGTGAACGGCCTTCGGCGTCACCAAAGCAATATATCAAGACCTTTTGCCAAGCGTGAATTTCAATCAAAATGATTACAATGGACTTAGCTATAGAAATACCTTCCTTGGTTTCTTCCCTTAATTTGCCAGTCTGTGTGCATATAAATGTTTACAAGAAATCAAAACCCAAGAGGTATCAGCAAAAGAAGGCACTACAAACTGAGAGAAGTAATTACCTCTTCTAGTATAGTCTCAAACACTTTCCATATCTTTTGTACGAGCTCTTGCTGAACTTGAGAGTCATTATTGTCATAAAGTTCATAACTGAAAGATTCATTATGTCTCTTTGACGCTTGACTGAAAATCAATTGGACATCAGTCAAGTTTTTCAATCAATAATAGAACGACACTTGTATGTATTTGTGTGTCCCTTTTTAGTGTATCTCCAATGTATGCATGTCAACGGTAAAATGCCAATCCTAATCAGGTTAGAACTGGACCATCAACGTACCCTCTCTGATCCACAGCCTACTGATCCATCAGCGTACACTTTCTAGGTCTGGCATCAATGTACAGTCCACTTACAACATTTGGGAGAAAATTATAGTGATAATTAGACTGCCATTATAGTTTGCCGGTAACTTGCAGTCTACTTATAGTGATATCTTAAGAGTTAAAGTCTAGATGCACAAAACTTAGTCAAATTAGCACTGGAACTTACGGTGTATTTTTGCATAACTTTCACTCATATTGTGTGATTATTACAATGATATTATGACCGGAACTTATCGAGTCTCAAAGACACCGGTTTGCAGCCCCAAGTCATGAGTTGGTATATATGTACGTCGGTTGGGCTGGACACACTTGCATTCATGACAAGAATGAAAAACCTTGAAATTACAGTAAGAAAACCTTGCAAGTATAGTACCTCGTGTCATCTACGGATTATAGAGACACAGCTGAACCAACATACACACTGACTCTTCTACAGATGAAGACACACTGAACCAACATACACACTGCCCTATCCATAGTGTGAAAAAAGAAGTTCAACATCTCTCTCAAGCAAAAAAGCATTATTCTCCATCATTGTTAATTTGCAGTCTGAAAAAAGGATCAAGTAAGAAATTAGAATCAATTCTTAATTTACATCATTCTAATCTGCAAGAGAAATTCAGGCTGCTCATTGAAAGCTGGATCTAGGAAAGCAAAGGCTCTTCCCTTCCAACAAACGATTTAAGAAAACCAATGCTTTTGAATGGTTACAGGGAAGCAAACTGCAACAAGGAAGAATAATATAAAGAAAATGTATATAGAAGAAAAGAGATATAAAAAAGAAATGGTAAAGATAAACACGAACCAAGAAGGCAGAAATTAAAGTACTTACATGGAGGAAATGAGAAACAAAAAGAAAGGGCGAAGACAAACACCAACAAAGAACCATGGAGTTAGAAATCCTTCAATTCCAATTGGGGCAAAGACAAACGCCAAAGTCACAACTACTAATTGGGGGACAACCATGGAAGATCATACAAGAGACGATCCACAGGGCGGAAATCCTTCAATTCCAACGTCTTTGCTCATGCATAGTGAATTTCTTTGAGATCTAGAACCTGTAAAATCACAAAAAAGAAAAGCAGAGATCACAAATTCTTTCCATTTGACAGAGTGTATTGCACAAAGCACTCTAGTTAAAACTGGTCAGTTTTGTTTCAAAAGCACCAGGGCAAAAGAAACTAAAATTTACAGTAGCAAAAAAATACTGAAATTACTATTATCAAGACAAGCACCTGTGCACAACAAAGTTTCTGACACAAAGATAGATTCAGTATATATTGACAGCATGAATAGATGCAACACTACCCAACATAGACATTGTGATTTACAGTCTAATGACCACTGTAATTTTACTGAAATTACACTGTATTTACATGTAATTGCACTGACTGTAAATAATGTAAATATTCTAGTAAGAATGCACTGTGATTACCCATGGAAATTACACTATAACAACACTATAAATTATAGAGAAATTGCACTGTAATTACAATAACATGGTAGTGGGATTTACAGTGTACTTACCCTGAAAATCACACTGCAATTACAAGTACACTATAAGAACACTATGATTACACTGTAATTTCAGAGGAAATTACACTGTAACTAACGAGATTACAATCTTGGAGCTGCTGTAAACTTAGATGCAGCACTACAGAAAACATAGAAAAAAGGTTATAAAATTGATAAAAATACTATCCAACGAAGACAAACCACAAAAAGAAAAAGGTTCTAGAATGCTTGGAGACCCAACATAGGCAACCCCTCCCCCCCAAAAAATCACAGAAGTAACAGAAAAAATTGAACTGTGGTTAACTCTGGAAATTACACTGAAATTACAGTGTCACTACTCTATGATTTGAGAGGAAATTTCACTGAAATTGAACAGTTCTTGATGTAACTTAGATGCAACTACTAACTAAAAACACACACCCCTGCATCTAACAGCAAAAAAGGCCAGTTGAATCAAACGCCCAGGCTAGCAGAAAGAAAATCAACAGGGGAATCGGATCCACCGCTACATCCATGCTACTACCACTGTAACTGCAAAAATGTCGCCAGGAAAATCCACCTCTACGACTAACATACACCTACATCTACATCAAACACAAGGGGAATCAAATCAAACCACAAGATCTATACAAAAATTCAAGGGGGAAAGGGAGAAGACCAGGATAACGTCAAATAGACACTCCATAAAGTTCATAATGGTTGATTATGTTTAAACCAGACAGATGGTTTCATTCAGTGGATTAGAGCGAACAAACACGCATCAATGATTATTAGAGGAGTTGGGGCAGGAAATCAAGTGACCAGAATTGAACTCTCTCTCTCTCTCTCTCTCAATTCAGGGCAATTCATTAATATATGTTGCTCCTTTCAGTTCAGGGCCTTCCTTTTCTTGTGCCAGCACACATGCCACCTAAATCAATATGGCTGAAATACATGCCATCACACATGCCACCTACATAGAAAAGGCTGAAACACCATTCTAAGGAATACATTACACATAATCTTGATGACAGAACTACTGCCAATGTAAAATATTTGTAAGCCTAATTGAGAACTATGTCAGAAAATAAAATAAAATAAAAATTTTCACTATTGTATTCTTGTAAAAAAATTATCACTCGTGTTCTTGTTAAACACGATGAGATGTAAACAGTCAATGAGATTATTAGAAGTGATAAAAATGGAAATGCACAAGAAGTACAACATATTAACAAAAAAATTAGAGCAAGGACTGACATGACGATAGGAAAAATGAATCAATGAGGTTATTAGAAGTGATAAAAAAAAGAAATGCATAAGCAATGCAAAATACTAAAAAGAATTCTAGAAGGTTTCACATGACTATGGGCAAATGATTTTTGCTTTCAGCGAATTTATGGAGACAACAGGTGGCTCTGAGCTTGGCAACCTAGCATGTACTGAATATATCTCTGAATGACTTACTGCAAGTGTGTGTCATTAAAGTAACAAAATTGTTCTTCACAAGCTTGATTCCTGATAATCAAGGGCCAATGCATCAGACTTATGCATAGAAAGGAGACCAAGTTGATGCAAAACTCTTACATATTACAACACCGCTGCCGCTGCAATTCAGGCAGCTCCTTGTGTGCCGCTTGTTCTTCTATATCCGCAACAAGTTCATTTGGTCCACAAATTGTTTGGCCGAGTGCACTTATTAACATTACAACACATAGGCAAGCTAGAAATCTTCGTATAAGGGGGATACCTTCTTCCTACATGAGATTAAAAAAATGTACATCAGACTTCAAAGCAAAACGATCCTTGACCATTGAGGGAATCAAATTTCAGAAGACCACCAGGGGCCTCATCTTGCTGTGACTGGTAGTGAGGAGCAGCCCCAGAGTAGCATCATGTATCATAAAAATCATGCTTGGAGTGAAAACAAACAAACTTGCATCATAATCTGCTACCAACTGTACACTGCATGTTACCTACAAAGCAAACTAAAAGAAAAGTATTTCTTGTTTGAGAACCGAAGAGACATGCACACATATCATGGTATGAAAAGATAATAGAGTTGCAATCTGATGCAATCATCAAGACAGGTTTGAGTGTCGTGAGGATGGAGTCAGAGCTTCACGGCCACCTGAAGCGAAGAAGTGCAGTCGTATTGGATTTAACAGGAGCCGGCCATCATCACCATACAGCAAGAGATGCAAGCAATTGGTCACCGGACCCATGCAGTGCCGACCATACATGCGATCGCAAACCTCACAACATGAAGATCAGAACACAAAATTTGAATCAATTTGGTCCTCTTCTCCTGAGAGAATGAATGAATGAGCTTACCACATCTGAATCTGTTGCTGCCGCTGCAAGTCAGGCTTATAGCGATAGAACTTGCAGCCCCTGCTGAACGCGAATGACAGCCATTGCACAAATCACAATTACACCCCACTCCATGAACACATTTAATTTGTATTCCAAGGTACCAGATGATGCCGACGGCAAAGGGGTCGTGGCCGTAGATGATGAAGCAGAGGTCGGCGTTGACGAAGTCCATGAAGGCGCCGAAGATGGCCACTGGGTCCTGCCCTGCCATGTCGGCATCGCCGGGGAAGCCAGGAACGCATGGTCAAACGTACATTAGCAGGAAGCACACACAGCCGCAGGGCACATCACGTACACATGCTGGGTACAAACGAACAATCTTATAGTACACAAAAAACAGAGCAAGGATAAATAAGTTTGCTTTCTCAAGAAATAAATTAGGGTTCACAGAAACTTCTCAACGTGATTTTGTTGCACATTCTCGGATAAAATTTGCAATGACCATTGCTCTGCTTTGAGACTACAGAAAGCAAACACAAAGCAAACAGAAAGTGAACATACCCGTTCCTCTCGATTCAGGGCACGCCGCCGCTCCTCACTGGCCGCAACGCCGCCACGCCCTGCCATTGGGTTATGCGATTGCCTCCGTGCCGTCGTCCCACGGGTCAGGGGGCACGCACTTCAGGGGCTGCTCGCTGGCCGCAACGCCGCCACGCCCTGGGGTTACGCCGCCAAGCCCTTGCGGCGGTCCGCGCCGTCGTCCCACGATTCGGGGCCCTCGACCAGGGCACGATCGATGAGTTCGACGGAGGCAGCAGATCACTAAGTTTTGGCCCCTATGCGCCTCGGATGTGACGGCAACGGCGGAGCACCGAGGACTCGCGGGCGTCGGCCAGTGCCCGGGGCGCTTAGGAGTCGGCGTCGTCGGGCAGGGCGAAGAGATCGGAGAGAAGAAGAGAACGGCAGCGCGAGGAACCGAGGACGTGGGAGCGGTGGAGGTGGCTGAGCGGGAGGGAAGCAGGGGCGGCGGCGGCGGCGGCGGAGCGAGAGATGGGGGCAGCGCGAGGGGTGGATCGAGAGGAGGGTTTTTTTTTCGTGCGAGGGAGGCTAGGGCATCGTCCGATTTTTTGTTCGCTAGTCATAGTTGTCCCTGGTCAAATTTCCTATGTTATATTTCGTAGATTTTTTTAAGACGAAAAAAAATCAACGGAGGTGGGACGAAAATTGACCGGCGGAGACTACCAACTGGTCCATTAGGAGTAGAGACTAGAAGAACGCCCGTGCGTTGCAACGGGGTCACATTAATTTTAAGAGTTCAATATTAATATACTCATACATATCAAGTGATATTGGCGACCTTTTTTATCATCAAATTCTCACACACTCTCTCTCCCCCCCCCCCTCTTCCACACTCTCTCTCCCCCTCTCCCCTCTCTCTCTAACACACACACACATATCCATCTTATTGGATACGCGACCATAATCCATTTATTTCACACACGCGCGCTAGTGCATAACAATATGGATTATGTGTATTATATTTGCCGCCACAACTGAGGAAATTAATTTCATGTAAATGGGTCAGCCACAGCTCCAANTGGATTATGTGTATTATATTTGCCGCCACAACTGAGGAAATTAATTTCATGTAAATGGGTCAGCCACAGCTCCAAGAATACGTGGAGGAGGTGGCACGGGTCGGCATCGACGCCGTCCGGCGCACACCACGGGCCCGCTTCCAAGTGCGTCTGCGCACCGGCCACCCACGCCGGATCCTTCAAGTGCCGCTTCCACCGCACCAACTCCCAGGGCCAGGGAAGCCGCCCTTCTTCGCCCCCTTCACGGCCGCGGCACCCGGCCTCGCCGTCCTAGTCCCCCGGCACCGTCGCGACCCAGTGACGCAGCCCAAGCATCGGCCTCGAGAATCAAGAACGCTCGACAACGGAGAGGGAAGGGAAGATCATATACATGTCATAAGAAAGAGAGTTTATTTACTGCTCCCTCGATGTATTGTTTCCTTTGTTTGGAGATTGATTACCATCCGTGAGTTAAGGTAAGGTTAATGTGATTGAGCGACTTTTCTGAAAATCAATTATTTGTTTTCTAATTAATGTGATTGAGTGATTTAAGGTAAGGTTAATTAATTTAGATTTGATCTTTAGAGATTGTTCGTGATTGATTCTACATTACCAAATAACTTGCGCCAGTATGGAAAGTTCTGATCTTTTCAGATTTCTTTCATTGTGTGAGAGGGTGACGCGAAAATAAACCGATGAAGTGGGAGGAGGGGACGAAAAAAATCTACAAAAAAA
>LR880972.1:967502771-967518009 GCA_904067115.1 Aegilops sharonensis
GGAAGGGAAGATCATATACATGTCATAAGAAAGGGAGTTTATTTACTGCTCCCTCGATGTATTGTTTCCTTTGTTTGGAGATTGATTACCATCCGTGAGTTAAGGTAAGGTTAATGTGATTGAGCGACTTTTCTGAAAATCAATTATTTGTTTTCTAATTAATGTGATTGAGTGATTTAAGGTAAGGTTAATTAATTTAGATTTGATCTTTAGAGATTGTTCGTGATTGATTCTACATTACCAAATAACTTGCGCCAGTATGGAAAGTTCTGATCTTTTCAGATTTCTTTCATTGTGTGAGAGGGTGACGCGAAAATAAACCGATGAAGTGGGAGGAGGGGACGAAAAAAATCTACAAAAAAACCAGCGAAGGTGGGAGGAGGTAGCAAAAAAAAATCATAGGAGTGGGACGAATGACATAATTAGTAAACAATTTCAGCGACAAAAGGATAAACAAATTGGATTTTTAAAACAAAACCTGCACCTGCACAAGTGGCTCACTCTTCACTTTTTGACAAAAAACTTCCGAATAGCAATCTTGGTGAGTGATCCCGACCGGGTTCGATCGGCATGGCGTGTCGTTCCTCCAGGAGTGGGTGCTGAGAGGAAGGATGGTGAACCACCATTGTCAATCGGCCGGAGCTGCATCGTCATTTGGATCAGAGCATGGACGAAATCGAGATGGTAGAGGTTGAGGAATTTGTAGGACGTGAGGGTTTAGGGTGGGCATCACGAGAACTCACCCATATCTTGGGAGACGGCAGACCCGAGGTGCAGTCGTGTTCGTGCTTCAGGGGCTGCCACGTGCTGTCCTCGCCGCCATCGCCTGTCGATGCCACTTCAGCGCCACGAGCATGGGACTGAGGGACGGAGGGAAGAGAAGGGAAGGAAGCGAGCTAATGACGTACCTATGTTTGGTATGTAATACCCTCCATTAAGAGTAGATATTTTCTTAAAATCGGTTATTTTGTTTCGTAATTAATGTGATTGAGCAATTTAAGGTAAGGTTAGTTAATTTAGATTTGATATTTAGAGATTGATCGTGATTGATTCTTTCATATAAAGACATTACTAAAAATAACTTGCATCAGCATGAAAAGTTATGATCCGTTAAGATTTTTTCGTTGTGTGAGAGAGTGACGAAAATAAAACGGTTGAAAGTGGTGGGACGAAAATAAACTGTACGAGGCTACCAACTGCTCCATTAGGAGTAGAGATAACGACGGGAGTTTGGGCGTGTGCGGGACTCGATCGCGGGGTTTTTCTTGGTTTTTCACAGCTGAGGGGGAGGTGGGAGGAAGTACCAAAGAAGTACCAAAAAGACCGGGTGAGGTGGGACGAAAATAAAACCCGGAACACGACCTACCAACTGAGACATTAGAAGTAGAGATAATAATTAAGATGAGCCCTCTAAACCGGAAAGAAGGGAGTATTATGTTACTGCAAACACCTCTCTTCTTATTATTAAGTACATACCACAATATCAAACTTGTATTGAAATGCGCTATGTTACTCCCGCTATGACCAGCCTAATGAACAAATGAATGACGATAACATTAATTCCCCTCTGAAGAGCCGTTTATCAAGTTTGTCCGCCGCGACGGCCTGCGTGCTTCATCTCGCGATGACGTACGGCGGCCATCACCACGGAATGGCGTGCTTCAGCTTACCAGAAAAGCAATGGTTTTAGAAAGAATTAATTGCGTGGGTGCGCCTAGCGAGCATTGAGAAAACGAGCCGCGACCGGACATAGTACAAATCTCAAGTTGGTTGATTATATTTTTAGCTAGTACATCCGTAGTTAAATTAGACACTGGTTATTTTTCTATTATATTCATCATCGCAATATCATTACTATAATCCTTTTAGTTAAGAAACTGATCTCTCTCTCTTTTAATGTTGATGCTCTTAATGGGTCGTGCAGTCTTTAAATAAACAAATTGGTTTCAAATTTACGCTACATAAAAAAATTGTTGATATTTTCCTAGCGTATGGCATCATGTAATCCGACCAGTAATCATTTTTCATGGGAAACAAATTGATTTTATGATTAAACAAGATAGTACAACGGACGGAACAAACTGAAATACTTGAGCTATAGCTGGTAAAAATAGAGGTATGTCAACTTCTCTTTGGATAACCGGTATTTGAAACAAGTTTTAGTAAAACCAGTTTTAAGAGCATTTTTAGGAAAACCAGTTTTAAGCTGTTGTTTTAATTAAGCTGGTTTATAGAATACTTTGTTTGGCGTCTCTTTCAAGGTCATCGTCAACCTTGAGAACGATTCCAGGCCGTTCACAAGAGAGGCAAGAGGGGAGGCACCGCGCCCAGCACGTCGACCACGGTACAGTTTGTGCTGCTTCCGAGTTCCGACGGGCCTTTCATGGACATGGAGTTGGGCGCTCGACCACGCCATTTGCATCAAATTGCTGGCCGCTGCTGCCCTGCTGGGCTTAGTGTACGCGGCCACGGGAGCTCATGCGCCAAGCCACCGAGCTACGCCGTGGTGGCCTTGAGCGCCGAGGAGATCGAGGCAAAGACGGAGACGCACAACGTGCTGCGTGGAAAGGTGCTATGCGCGGTCGACGTGATGGAAGCCGCCTGTTCCTCGCGTCCGACCAGGCGGGGACGCCGGGTTTGTCGGCGGCCACAACGTCGTCATCGGCGGCACCACCACTGCCATCAACCCCACCGTGCTGCACTCCATCGGCCTGTGATGCGATTCCATATATGTGTGTGTCGCACGCCGATTGTTTCATCAGCTGATCTACGCGACGCAAAAGAGCGCACCGGAGGCCGCCTGCGCCGAGGTAGGTGTTATCGAGGCTGAAAGGCGCGAGCACGGGACATACCTCGAGTAGCTGCTCCATGAAGAGGTCAGGCCATGGCCTACCCCAGCCGCTGCTTCACTGACGGTAAGAATGGTGGGCTCGCCGGCGGCACCAGCGTGCTGGATTTGCACTACATCGTCGACGGTCGAGGGAGCGGCAGCCGGGGCACTCACACCAGCACCTGGAATCAACTGACCTTGCTGTATTGGACGCCGCTCGCCGCCGTTTTCAGGAAAGCCGTCTACATCTCATCACATACACGGCGGCGCAGCGGCACCGCGGCTGAGCACGCCCATGGTCACAGGAGAAACACCGATGTTGTCCTCACCTAGGAGGAGCAACCACGGCACCTGAACGGGGCTTTCCTTGTCGTAGTACACTTACTTAAACGCTACCCACTCGGCGTAGGTCTCATGGAAGCTAGAGTCTGTGATTGAAACGAACCATAAACTAAGCTGGTTTGTAGAAAAACGGAGATTAGTGGTTTTTCCAAATACTCGTTTTTCTGGTTTATGGGAAACCAAGTTTTCCTTATCCCGAGATTTGGTGGACCAACCAAACATAGTTTTAGGTGGTTAGAATCCTAAACGTGATTAGTGGAAACAGGTTTGCTATAAATCCCGTATCCAAACAACCCCTAAAGTATATTTCAAAGATAAAGCTGGCCTCGGGTTCATCATCTATGGATACAAAAGGTTACATCATGCCTTTGAAGTTTTCGTCTCTAGCTCCACTCTTTGCATCTTCGCATTCTTTCCTTACCAACCTCTCATGAAGCAGGCGTCAAGGACAAGGTCACTCAATCTTCCGTTCAACAACATATCCAACGTTGTTATTTGGTCCACCAAAAAGCCATTTATAAAAGAGAGAAAAAGGTTTCAGTCCACGCAGCCACGGGTGAAATCTTTCGTGAGACAAAACACTCGGAGCAGCCACTGGCAAGATCTTATTTGAGACAAAATTTTCCAAGTGCAAGTCACACAGGCCAGCACCCAAAAGGTTGCTTGCAAATTCCAAACGCTGTGTGCACTTCTCTGTGAGTGGATCGTAGACTTGCAATGTCGATGTTGCCGACAACCTATTATGCACACTAGTCATCAACCCGTGCGTCTGCACGGGCTAGAAATATAGAAACCAAATTTATACTCCAACATTATAGTCTCCAAGTGCACACTAATCATAACATTTGTTTAGATCATTTAACGAAGTTGACATGCAAAAAATGTCTACCTGGAAAATATAGAAAACAAAGTGTGGTGAATTAGACACATGAAATACGTGTGGCACACTTGGAAATATTGCATTCCAGTATATATTTAATATATGGCGGGGAAAACGTCGAGCATTGAACTTATACCAAGAAGAAAATCCTGACCAGACAATGGATAATGAAAAAATTATACAAAGTTATTCCATCTATATTCTGCGAGACTACTCCTCTCACAGTCACAATGAAAAGGGCATCAGAAATCTCCTTGCAATATTCCTTCTTCCTTTACACTACTATAGACGTGTAAACCATGATAATGTGATATTCAATTATTGACTTACTCTTCTTTAACCATGTAGTACACATCCACTCAAGCAGCACCCAAACTGGGTAAAAGCAATGAATTTTTCAGAAAAAATAGTGTTAAGCAACAGCAAGCAGGAGGACGATTGGGGTGTACTGCGGCTTAAAAGCTTCCAAACAAATCTAAGTATCTAACAAAATAGACATCTACTACATTTCTGCTATGTCTGAACATGTAGACTGAGATTCAAAGGCTAGAGAGAACACAATCAGGAGAGCTGGACCTGATTTGTTGCAATGTACCTTAAACTAAGATTCAAGGCCAGAGAGGAACACGATCAGGAGAGCCGCAGCTACATTGTCATACATGATTTATTGAATGGTATCTGCTAAGTAATAATTATGGGAAATAAATCACGTACCTTTTGTTGCAAAATAATAAACACATACTTAATTATTGTACATGTAATTTATAGGGAGTTGAGAAATTTAAGAACGAAAAAATGCTCCCCTGGAAAGTAGGTGTAGTAGCGACCAGTGTCAAAGTTGAATGCCATGGAGTAGTCGGAACTTCGACGTGGATGTGTTTTTATTCAATTGTTAGACGTGGGGCTGGGAGCTTTCTTTTTATACGTGATGGTTTCATTTTTCTTGGTAGAACATGGACGTGAGTGTGGAGGACTCTATTTTTTGTACATGTATGTGGTGTATTTTTTCTTTCAATGGCTGGACGTGGTTGCTGGGGAATTTATCTTTTGTGCATGATGGATTTAATTATTATTTTCTGAAACTTGGAGCGTAAGTGTGGACTCCTATTTCTACATGCACGTGGTGTTTTTTTTTCTTCCATGGTTGTACGTGGCTGCTGGGGACTTTTGTTTCAATACGTGATGTATTTAACTAATTTTCTTCTGAAACTTAGAGCGTAGGTGTGGAGGAGTCCTTTTTATATATGTACATGGTGATTTTCTATATATGTAGACGTGAGTGTTGCGGATTTATTTTTTTGTACGTGATAGATTCATTTTCTTTTTTCTAGAACTTAGACTTGGGTGTTGCAGACTCCTATGTGATACTGTAGGTCTGTTTATAGGGTACATGTAGGTCTATTTCCTTTTGATCTATGTATAAATAAAGGAACGCTACTCTAATAAATCGTAACCATTAAATTTATAATCTAACGGCTAAACTAATCTTGTTGATGTGGATTAACGTGGAAGCTCATATGATGCCTCCAACCTCCAATTAGTAAATATAAGATAGAAGAGCAACTTTTCACCATCATCCATCTCCGTCAAAGGCATCACCCGTTCAACTCGGGAATCCGTTTCTATTGCGTACGCCTTTTCCCAAACGCCTTTGGTGGGATCATTGAGAAGCCATATGAGCCATATGTTGTTCGAGGTTCGTTGAACCACGCATAGGGTGTTGTTGAGCTTGACCATACAGCTTGTCTTTGTCTTCCTTTGTGGTTTTCCACCAGATTTCATTGGGCCCTTGATGGACACCCTCCACTCCTCACTTTCGAGATCAAAGCGGAGTATAGAGACCTCTTCCACCAGCTCTGACATGGACGCGGAAAGGAAGTGCATGACACCGTTGACAGTGACCGCGGAGCTGTTGTTAGGGCTGTTGGCGGTGACTGGTTCTGGAGGGGACGGCGCTTGCCTCCACTTGGCGTGGCCATCTTGTAACGTGAGAACCTTGCAAACTTTGGTGGTGAGCCAGACGACCTTGTACGTGCGAGACGGGGTGGCGCAGCCGACGTTGAGATCCCAGAAGGACTCCCTGTTCCACTGCGTAGAGATCCTCGTCACAGCCCCGGTGGGAAGATGGATGGCGTTGATGACCGACTGGACGCCAAGATAATCATTGGTGATGCAGACCGTGCCGTCGAGGCGGTAGCCGTACCGGGCCTGTTGATAACTCTTACGACGTTGCCGTCCGTGTTCATCAGCCGCAGGTCTCTGGTGTTCTCATCGGAGGAGTCCGCAGCGAGGAAGAGGAGCAGCGGCTCGGTGCGGTCTCTGTGCGCGGCCATGAACGCCGGGCCGGTGATGAGGGCGTCCCACCCGCTGGACACGCACCGGAATCTGCAGGCCGACTTCACCGGCACCCGTGAGAGTATCTCGAAGACCACATCTTCTGGTAACGGCGGCAGCATCGTCGGCGAGGCCATGGTACAAGCAGCCGTGAGTTGTTGAGGAGGGAGGGATCGAGAGAAGAATTGCGTTCAGGTAGTCAATATTTCAGGTCATATGCCTCTTCATATGTATTCTGGAGATTTTATGACTTCTTGGTAGTAGAACTAGACCCCGAAAAGGACCCCAGTTCTTGAGGAGGGACGAGAGAAGGACAGCGAACGTACGATCTCCTACAGTCCAGACTAACGTGAGATCATCGATCTCTGTTAGAGTTAAGCACGATCTAAGATTGGACAGCACGTGCATGTGTGTCCTAGTTTGGTTAGTGTTGTATAAACCGATTAGGATTAGCAATACTACACCGAGGCGGATAGCTAGTAGTAGTCTATCTTATGCATATATATATGCGTGTACCCCAGCCCTGTAATCACAACGAAAAAGACCATCGAAGCAATAAAAAGAAAAGGCTCGACACGGGCCTTTAGCCATCAAATCGATCCAATATTGTTCCGTCCACGTTCGCCAAGGTACGAAGGGTTCCGTCCAGATAAGTTGCTACGTTCCGCCAAGATCGTATTGACCCTGTACGCTTGCATGCCGTTCTAGCTAGCTACGAAATCCATCAAGCTGCTAGCTTGCTTGCTAGCTTTGCACACACGTGTTTCGGCTCCTGGGTAATTTGATCTACCGATCAAAAACCAACAATTGGTATCTAGAGCCTCGACGATCTACGATGACGGACAGCGACGCTGAGTCGATCAAGTCCGGCAACGGCGGTTCCAAGGCGAACAAGAACGGCAACAAGGTGAAGAAAGGCGGCAAGTCAGCAACCAGTGATGGCGGAACGGGCGGTGCCAACGTGCGGGCGCATCGCAACATCCCCATCCAGTACCCGATGCTCACCGACGCCAACTACGGCGTGTGGGCGGTGAAGATGAAGATCATTCTCCGAACCCTTCGAGTGTGGGAGGCCATCACTGACGACGACGTCGACGAGGAGTGCGACGAAGGTGCCATGGCCGCCATAGCCCAGTCTGTGCCGGATTCCGTGCTGATGACATTGGCGGAGTTCGAGACAGCAAGAGAGGCGTGGAACACACTCAAAGAGATGAGGATCGGAGAAGATCGCGTCACCAAGGCTCGGGCACAAGTGCTGAAGCGCCAATTTCACAAGTTGCAGATGGAGGAAACTGAATCGGTGAATGACTATGCCATGCGTCTGACTACTTTGGTGGGAGAAATCCGCGCACTTGGTGCGAAGCTCGAGGAGACCGAGATTGTGGAGAAGTTTTTCAGTTCGGTGACTGATAAATTCACGTACATCATCGGCACGCTCGAGCAGCTTTACGACATCGACGACATGACCATAACGGAGGCGATCGGACGCTTGCGGACATGGGAAGAGAATGCTCGTGGTTGTCGGAAAGGCAAAGGAGGAGGTAATGACCAACTCATGTACTCACGCGCAGATTGGGAGTCCCCAAGTAGCAAAGGAAGGCGCAACGTTGGCGAAGGCTCAAGCAACGCAAAGCGCGGCGGACAAACCGAAGAAGGCAAAGGAAAAGGCAATCCACAAGGTCGTGGTAAGGCGGACCGATCTAAAGAGCGGAAGACACGGAACTTGGATATGTCCGAGGTCAAGTGCTATAACTGCAACGAGATGGGTCACTTTGCGAAGTATTGTCCGGAGCCTAACAAGAGGGAGATCAAGGCAAATTTGGCGAAGCAGGAAGACGAACGTCCAGGTCTTCTGATGGCCGAAGTTTGTGATCTCGTGGAGCCTAACAAGAGGGAGATCAAGGCAAATTTGGCGAAGTAGGAAGACGAACGTCCAGGTCTTCTAATGGCCAAAGTCTGTGATCTCGTCCAAACAGCGGTTGTGAAACCAAACCCGAAAGTGCTACTTCATGAGAAAAAAGTAACACCAAAATTATCCGGGAGCCAGAACGTGTCGTGGTATCTCGACACGGGTGCCAGTAACCACATGACGGGGTGCAAGGAGAAGTTCCTCGAGCTAGAATATGATGTTCAAGGCTCGGTCAAGTTCGGTGATGGTTCAAATGTGGAGATTTGCGGGCAAGGTTCTGTCCTCTTCGAGGGTCTCACAGGAGAACATCGCATACTCACGGGAGTGTACTACATCCCACGGCTTCGCAACAACATCATCTCTGTCGGGAAACTTGATGAGAATGGATGCAAGGTGAATATCGAGAACGGAGTGATGACGATCTTCGACAACCTCCGAAACGTGCTAGCGCGTGTGAATCGCACGCGGAACAGGCTCTATATTCTCAACCTTGATCAATCTCAACCGGAGTGTTGGCTCGCCAAGAGTGATGATGATTCGTGGTTATGGCATGCTAGATTTGGACACGTTAACTTCTACGCCTTGAAGAAGATGTCGAAGATGGAGATGGTATCTGGGATGCCGTTTATCGACCATGTTGATCGAGTATGTGACGGGTGCTTGGTTGGAAAACAGCACCGCAGGCCATTCCCTGCTCAGTCTACCTATCGTGCAAGTGATGCACTCGAGCTGCTCCATGGTGATCTATGTGGCCCTATCACCCCAGCAACTCACGGAGGAAAGAAGTACTTCTTCCTTGTGGTAGATGACTACTCGAGATACATGTGGGTCGTTCTCCTACGATCTAAAGATGAGGCGTTTGAAGCGTTCAAGAAGCTGAAGGCTGCAACGGAGATGGAACACAAGCTGAAGGTTCGCGCTCTACGGACAGATCGCGGCGGAGAGTTTACGTCAAACGAGTTCAACGACTACTGCGAGAAGATTGGCATAAAAAGGTTCCTCACGGCACCTTATACGCCACAGCAGAACGGTGTTGTTGAAAGGCGCAATCGAACCGTCGTTGACATGGCGAGAAGTTTACTCAAGAGCAAGAACTTGCCGGGGACTTTTTGGGGAGAAGCTGTCTCGACGGCGGTCTATCTTCTCAACCGGGCTCCAACGAAGGCGGTGATCGGCAAGACTCCGTATGAAGCAATTTACGGACGTAAGCCGAATGTGTCTCATCTACGGACGTTCGGGTGCGTGGCACATGTGAAGACGGCAGAGCCGCATCTCTCAAAGCTTGCCGATCGCAACACCAAGATGGTGTTCATCGGATACGAGAGGAGTTCCGGCACCAAGGCATACCGCTTCTACGATCCACGAACCAAGCGTCTACGGATTTCACGCGACATTGTGTTTGAAGAAAACCAAGCATGGAATTGGAGCGCAGCAGCCGACGATGCTCCAAACGGTAACATATTCACAGTTGAATTTTCAACTGATGATGATGCAGGCGAGGATGTCCAGGTGGTTGGCAAGACGCACAACCAAGGTGACCACAATGGTAGTGATCATCATGGTGCCGACACCGACGACGACGCGCATGGGTCGCAAGGTGATAGCGACAACGACGTGCACGACACGGGCGGAGATCTCGAAAATGAGGCGCATAGTGATGATGACAATCAAGATGATGGTCACGATCACGACGACTACGCCAACGACGCGGATGCCAACGACCCGGCATCTACCACGCTCGAGACTCAACCGTCTTCCTCAAGTGCATGGACGCCGACACAATTTGTGTCGCCCCCTTCGCAAGCCACGACGGATTCTTCCGGGTCTCGTCGCTACAAGCCCCTCAAGAAAGTCTACAAGTACGCAAAGCCAGTTACACTCGAGTACTCCGATTTGTGTTTACTCGGAGTTGAGGAGCCGGCGAACTTCGTAGAGGCGAGCAAAAGTTCAAGTTGGATGCACGCCATGGATGAGGAGATGAAGGCGATCGAGAGCAATGACACGTGGACTTTGGTAACCCGACCTCCGAACCAAAAGGCCATAGGTTTGAAGTGGGTTTACAAGTTAAAGAAGGACACGAAGGGTGCCATTGTGAAGTACAAGGCAAGACTCGTTGCAAAGGGCTACGTACAACGTCAAGAAGTTGACTATGAGGAGGTGTTTGCATCGGTTGCTCGAATCGAGACGGTGAGAGTGCTCCTAGCTTCGGCAGCACAAGAGAATTGGAAGGTTCATCATATGGATGTTAAATCCGCTTTCCTCAACGGCGACCTCAAAGAAGAAGTGTACGTGGAACAACCCCTCGGCTACGAGAAGGAAGGGAAGATGAAAAAGTTTACAAGCTCAAGAAGGCACTTTACGAGAAGCGAGCGCCAAGAGTTTGGAACTCAATGTTAGACCGAAGTTTGGTCTCGCACCGGTTCAAAGAATGTCCCCTTAAGGATGCAAAAGACAGTCTACCAAGCACCGAAGAACAGGTGAAGGTTGAAGACGCGATCAAGAAGGACAGTTGGCATCAAGCTATAGATGAGCCTACAATGGCAAAGTCGGTGACTGGGATTCTACAAGGAACGACGAAGGCAATACCTATGGGTAGTAGAAGTCGCATTTGGGATCCAGATCGAAATGAGGATGTCGTGCTTAAGGGGGTGAATGTTAGAGTTAAGCACGATCTAAGATTGGACGGCACGTGCATGTGTGTCCTAGTTTGGTTAGTGTTGTATAAACCGATTAGGATTAGCAATACTACACCGAAACGGATAGCTAGTAGTAGTCTATCTTATGCATATATATATGCGTGTACCCCAGCCCTGTAATCACAATGAAAAAGACCATCGAAGCAATAAAAAGAAAAGGCTCGACACGGGCCTTTAGCCATCAAATCGATCCAGTATTGTTCCGTCCACGTTTGCCAAGGTACGAAGGGTTCCGTCCAGAGAAGTTGCTACGTTCCGCCAAGATCGTATTGACCCTGTACGCGTGCATGCCGTTCTAGCTAGCTACGAAATTCATCAAGCTGCTAGCTTGCTTGCTAGCTTTGCACACACGTGTTTCGGCTCCTGGGTAATTTGATCTACCGATCAAAACCAACAATCTCTAGTACACGCGCACAGGCTCGTCGGTCTCCGTCCGGAGTCCGGACTCCTTTTCGAGTTCTAACGTAACTCTATACGATACGACTGCTACACATCCGACTCCTTTCTGAGGTCTAACAGCACACAAACAATCTAAGAAAAAAAGCCATGAACACGAGAACTTACGTATTTGTATCATCACATGGCCGACGCGATGATGCTGCCGTTATCATCACATGGGCTCGTGGGTTCCGGCGAAGTCGGTCTGCAGATTCCAGTGCATGACTAGTGGGTGGCATGCTCTCATCTCCACACCGGCGTTCGTCCCCGCACACAGAGCCCGCGCGGAGCCACTACTCTTGTTTCTGGGCGCCTTCTGCCATGGTACCTACAACGAGCTGCGGCTGGTCGACACGGATGGCAACCTAGTAAAGACGATTAAGAGGGGAGGTCTTTCGACTTGCAGCTGCCGCCTCGACGGTTATGCCTCACCGATGATTATTGGGTCACTTCTGGCAACTACAATTATGCCATCAACGTGATCGATATGGCCACTGGGAATGTGATGAGGGGGGCCTCTGCAGAGTTGAACCGTGAATCTATTGTCAATCTCAACGTCGGTTGTGCTGCCCCGTCTGGCACGGACAAGTTAGTCCGCCTCAAGAGCCCAGGTGCTCAACAGCCTTGCAAAGTTCTTACATTAGAAGATGGNTTGAGGAGGGACGAGAGAAGGACAGCGAACGTACGATCTCCTACAGTCCAGACTCACGTGAGATCATCGATCTCTAGTACACGCGCACAGGCTCGTCGGTCTCCGTCCGGAGTCCGGACTCCTTTTCGAGTTCTAACGTAACTCTATACGATACGACTGCTACACATCCGACTCCTTTTTGAGGTCTAACAGCACACAAACAATCTAAGAAAAAAAGCCATGAACACGAGAACTTACGTATTTGTATCATCACATGGCCGACGCGATGATGCTGCCGTTATCATCACATGGGCTCGTGGGTTCCGGCGAAGTCGGTCTGCAGATTCCAGTGCATGACTAGTGGGTGGCATGCTCTCATCTCCACACCGGCGTTCGTCCCCGCACACAGAGCCCGCGCGGAGCCACTACTCTTGTTTCTGGGCGCCTTCTGCCATGGTACCTACAACGAGCTGCGGCTGGTCGACACGGATGGCAACCTAGTAAAGACGATTAAGAGGGGAGGTCTTTCGACTTGCAGCTGCCGCCTCGACGGTTATGCCTCACCGATGATTATTGGGTCACTTCTGGCAACTACAATTATGCCATCAATGTGATCGATCTGGCCACTGGGAATGTGATGAGGGGGGCCTCTGCAGAGTTGAATCGTGAATCTATTGTCAATCTCAACGTCGGTTGTGCTGCCCCGTCTGGCACGTACAAGTTAGTCCGCCTCAAGAGCCCAGGTGCTCAACAGCCTTGCAAAGTTCTTACATTAGAAGATGGCGCCAAGTGGAGGCAAATGCAGTCTTCTTCGGAACTAGTAGTCCCTACCATCTATAACCACAACCCCACGATCATGGTCAATGGTGTCATGCACTTCCTTTACCAGTCGCACTTGGACAAGGACTATCACCATATAGTTCGGCTTGATCTTGAAAGTGAGGAATGGATGCCGTCGATCAAGGCCCCGATGAGATCTTCTGACCAACTACACGGGAAGACACAGACGAGATGTATGGTCAAGCTTAATGACACCCTATGCATCGTTCAAGAGGGCTCAATCAACACATGGCTCATATGGCTCATGAATGACCCCGCAAAAGGCACCTGGACCAAGGCGTACACCATACCAATGGCTTCACCATGTGATTCGGTGATGCCTTTTAGGGTTATGCGTGACGGTCGAAAGTTGCTTTTCTATGTGTACGGTAGCGTAAATTTGTACACAACGGCAGCTTCGGCACTACAAGTCTACGATCCACTCACGGGAAAATGCACACACCACCTCAAGTTTGCGAGCAACCTTTTGGGCCGTGTTGTTCCCTGCAACTTGCACTTGGAAAATTTTGTCTCGCTAAGATCTCCTTGATGGCCACGCCGAGTGTTTGTCTCGTCTAAGATTTTGCCACTGGCTACACCTGCTGAATCCTATTTTTGTGTTTTGCAAGTGAGTTTTGGCTTACCAAATAATGATTTTGAGATGGCATTGAATGGAACCTTGTATGACCTACCTTGTTCTCGACATCTACTTTGTCGGACGTTGGAGAGGACGTGAAGATGCAAAGAGCGGAGAGAGGCAATTACTTATACATAATTTGTTGTAACTTATTTGTGCATCCGTAGATGGCGTGCATTATGAGGGAGTCCTGGATTAAGGAGTCCTCGGGCGTCCGACCTGTTGGACATGGGCCGGACTGATGGGCTGTGAAGATATAAGACCAAAGACTCTCACCCGTGTCCGGATGGGACTCTCCTTGGCGTGGAAGACAAGCTTGGCGTCCGGATATGAAGATTCCTTCCTTCGTAACCGACTTTGTACAACCCTAGTCCCCTCCGGTGTCTATATAAACCGGAGGGTTTAGTCCATAGGGACGATCATAATCATACAGGCTAGACTTCTAGGGTTTTAGCCATTACGATCTCGTGGTAGATCAACTCTTGTAATACTCATATTCATCAAGATCAATCAAGCAGAAAGTAGGGTATTACCTCCATAGAGAGGGCCCGAATCTGGGTAAACATCGTGTCCCCTGTCTCCTGTTACCATCGACCTTAGACACACAGTTCGGGACCCCCTACCCGAGATCCGCCGGTTTTGACGCCGACATTGGTGCTTTCATTGAGAGTTCCTATGTGACGTCGAAGACAAGATTGATGGCTCGCCTTGTTATCAAGGACAGTATCACCTCCGGAGGAGCCCTGGCCTCAGGCCAAACCCTCCGGCTAGGCGGCTTTACCATGACCGCCGGTACGGTCGTCGAGCCGAAGATGACGTCTCGGGTCATTGAAAATCACCTCCCTGTTGACTCTGAATACTCCAAACTGATGGATCCAACGGAGTTGTCGTCTTTGAACGAACTCCTAGATCGCATCGCCGCCTTGGGGGTCGCTACAGACTACGATCGGATTGGGCTTAAACCCGATCAGAGAGAAATCAAATCTCCGTCGATCACCCATCAGATAGCGGTAGTAGAGGAGCAAAACGGCAACTCTTCTCTATATAGAGGACGAACTATATTTGGATTTACGAGCTCGAAGGGTCCGGACACCGTAATCGAGCACTCAAGATGCCTGGGCCCAATGGTATCATCACTCTTTGTAACACCCCGGAAGTAACTTTCCATAATTGTAACTCCAACGCTTGCCATTTTCGGCATTGTGATATGATATTCCCTCCGTGGTTGGGTTTTTCTTCATTTTGCATTTTGTCCATGTCATGCATTTTATATCATGTCATCATGTGCATCGCATTTGCATACGTGTTCGTCTCATGATTCCGAGCATTTTTCCCGTTGTCCGTTTTGCAATCCGGCACTCCTATCTCCCCCGGCGGCCCCTTTTACGTTTTTTCCGTGTGCGGGTACTAAACCTTCTCGAAATGGACCGAGGTTTGTCTAGTGGCCTTGGTATACCACCCGTAGACCACCGGTCAAGTTTCGGGTCATTTGGAGCTCGTTTGGTACTCCAACGGTTAACCGCACTCTCGCAAAGGCCTCTTTTAAGTTGCAGCCCAACACCCCTTCAAAACAGCCCAATAACCCATCTAAGTCACTTCCATACTCTCCGTCGTTCGATCACGATCGTGTGGGCGAAAACTACACCTCATTTGGACTCTCCTAGCTCCCTCTATGCCTATTTAAGCAAACTCCCCCCGTCCAAATTCGCGGATCAAACTCCC
>LR880972.1:967564514-967581446 GCA_904067115.1 Aegilops sharonensis
TCTCGCTTGTGAGAGAGGTTATTAGTCAATGGGTCTGAACCTTTCAGATCCATGTGTGCTTTACAAATCTCTACGTCATCTTGTAGATGCAGCTACCACGCACTATTTGGAACTATTCCAAATAACTGTTCTACTATATGAATCCGGTTTACTATTCAGAGTCATCCAGATTAGTGTCAAAGTTTGCATCGACGTAACCCTTTACGATGAACTATTTTACCACCTCCATAATCGAGAAAAATTCCTTAGTCCACTAGTCACTAAGGATAACTTTGACCGATGTCCTATGATCCATTTCTGGATCACTCTTGTACCCCTTGACTGACTCATGGAAAGGCACACTTCAGGTGCAGTACACAGCATAGCATACTGTAGAGCCTATGTCTAAAGCATAGGGGACGACCTTCGTCCTTTCTCTCTCTTCAGCCATGGTCAGGTCTTGAGTCTTACTCAATACTCACACCTTATAACACAGCCAAGAACTCCTTCTTTGCCGATCTATTTTGAACTCCTTCAAAATCTTGTCACGGTGCGTATTCATTTGAAAGTACTATCAAGCGATTTTTGATCTATCCTTATAGATCTTGATGCTCAATGTTCAAGTATCTTAATCCAGGTTTTCCATTGAAAAACACTTTTCAAATAACCCTATATGCTTTCAAGAATTCTACATCATTTCTGATCAACAATATGTCAACAACATATACTCATCAGAAATGCTATAGTGCTCCCACTCACTTCTTTGGAAATACAAGTTTCCAATAAACTTCGTATAAACCCAAAATCTAAGATCATCTCATCAAAGCATATATTCCAACTCCGAGATGCTTACTCCAGTCCTTAGAAGGATTGCCGGAGCTTTGCATACTTGTTAGCATCTTTTAGGATTGACAAAACCTTCTGGTTGTATCACATACAACCTTTCCTCAAGAAAATCGCTGAGGAGACAATGTTTTGACATCATATCTGCAAGATTTCATAAATAATGCAGGAACTACTAATATAATTTCAACAGACTCTTAGCATTGCTACGAGTGAGAAAGTCGCATCATAGTCAACTCATTGAACTTGTCGGAAAACATCTTAATGACAAGTCGAGCTTTCTTAATGGTGATACTTACCATCATTGTCCATCTTCCCTTTAAAATCCATCTGTACCCAACAGCCTTACGACCATCAATTAGTTCTTCCAAAGTCTATACTTTGGTTTCATACATGGATCCTCTCTCGGATTTTACGGCCTCGAGCCATTCGTCGGAATCCGGGCCCACTATCGCTTCTCCATAGCTCGTAGGTTCATTGTTGTCTAGCAACATGACCTTCGAGACAGGATTACCGCACCACTCTGAAGCAGTACGCGTCCTTGTCGACCTATGAGGTTTGGTAGTGACTTGATCCGAAGTTCCATGATCACTGTCATCAGCTTCCACTTCAACTGGTGTAGGCGCCACAAGAACAACTTCCTGTGCCCTGCTACACACTAGTTGAAGTGACGGTTCAATAACCTCATCAAGTCTCCACCATCCTCCCACTCAATTCTTTCGAGAGAAACTTTTCCTCGAGAAAGGACCCGATTCTAGAAACAATCCCTTTTCCTTCCGATCTGAGACAGGAGGTATACCCAACTATTTTTGGGTGTCCTATGAAGATGCATTTATCCGCTTTGGGTTCGAGCTTATCAGCCAGGAACTTTTTCACATAAGTGTCGCAGCCCCAAACTTTATAAGAAATGACAGCTTAGGTTTCTCTAAACCATAGTTCATACGGTGTCATCTTAATGGAATTGTGTGGTGCCCTATTAAAGTGAATGCAGTCGTGTCTAATGCCTAACCCATAAACGATAGTGTTAATTCGATAAGAGACATCATGGTATGCACCATATCCAATAGGGTACAGTTACGATGTTTGGACACACCATCACACTATGGTGTTCCAGGCGGTATTAGTTGTGAAACAATTTCCACAATGTCTTAATTGTGTGCCAAACTCGTAACTCAGATATTTATCTCTATGATCATATCAAAGACATTTTATCCTCTTGTCACGACGATCTTCAACTTCACTCTGAAATTACTTGAACCTTTCAATAATTCGGATTTGTGTTTCATCAAGTAAATATACTAAGAATCTACTCAAATCATCTGTGAAGTAAGAGCATAACGATATTCACTGCGTGCCTCAGCACTCATTGGACTGCACACATCAAATGTATTACTTCCAACAAGTTTCTCTCTTGTTCCATCTCACTGAAAACGAGGCCTTTCAGTCATCTTGCCCATGTGGTATGATTTGCATGTCTCAAGTGATTAAAAAACAAGTGAGTCCAAACGATCCATCTGCATGGAGTTTCTTCATGCGTATATACCAATAGACGTGGTTCGCATGTCTCAATCTTTTCAAAAACGAGTGAGTCCAAAGATCCATCAATATGGAGCTTCTTCATGCGTTTTATACCAATATGACTTAAGTGGCAGTGCCACAAGTATGTGGTACTATCATTACTATCTTATATCTTTTGGCACGAACATGTGTATCACTACGATCGAGATTCAATAAACCATTCATTTTAGGTGCAAGACCATTGAAGGTATTATTCTAATAAACAGAGTAACCATTATTCTCCGTAAATGAATAACCGTATTGCGATAAACATAATCCAATCATGTTTATGCTCAACGCAAACACCAAATAACAATTATTTAGGTTTAACACCAATCTCGATGGTAGAGGGAGCAGGCGATGCTTGATAACATCAACCTTGGAAACACTTCCAACACACATCGTCATCTCACCTTTAGCTAGTCTCCGTTTATTCCGTAGCTCTTTTATTTCGAGTTACTAACACTTAGCAACCGAACCGGTATCTTAATACCCTGGTGCTACTAGGAGTACTAGTAAAGTACACATTTAATACAATGTATATCCAATATACTTCTGTCAACCTTGCCAGCCTTCTCATCTACCAAGTATCTAGGGTAGTTCTGCTTCAGTGACCGGTCCCTCATTACAGAAGCACTTAGTCTTGGGTTTGGGCTCAACCCTGGGTTTCTTCACTAGAGCAGCAACTGATTTGTCGTCTCATGAAGTATCCCTTCTTGCCCTTGCCCTTCTTGAAACTAGTGGTTTTACTAACCATCAACAATTGATGCTCCTACTCGATTTCTACTTTCGTGGTGTCAAACATCGCGAATTGCTCAAGGATCATCATGTCTATCCCTGATATGTTATAGTTCATCACGAAGCTCTAATATCTTGGTGGCAGTGACTGGAGAACCATCACTATCTCATCTGGAAGATTAACTCCCACTTGATTCAAGTGATTGTAGTACAGACAATCTGAGCACATGCTCAATGATTGAGCTTTTCTCCCTTAGTTTGCAGGTTAAGAAAATTGTCGGAGGTCTCACCTCTTGACGTGGGCACGAGCCTGAAATCTTAATTTCAGCTCTTGGAACATCTCATATGTTCTGCGACGTTTCAAAAAATGTCTTCGCTGCCTCAATTCTAAACCGTTTAACATTACGCACTGAACTATCACGTAGTCATCAAAACGGGTATGTCAGATGTTCGCAACATCCACAAACGATGCTCGAGGTTCAGCACACCGAGCGGTGCATTAAGGATATAAGCCTTCTGTGCAGCAATGAGGACAATCCTCAGTATACAGACCCAGTCCGCATAATTGCTACTATCAACTTTAAACTAAAATTTTCTCTAGGAACATATCTTAAACAGTAGAACTAAAGTGCAAGCTACGACATAATTTGCAAAGTCCTTTTGACTATGTTCATGATAATTAAGTTCATCTAATGAACTCCCACTCAGATAGGCATCCCTCTAGTCATCTAAGTGATACATGATCCGAGTCAACTAGGCCATGTCCGATCATCACGTGAGACGGACTTCCGCAACGGTGCACAGTTAGGGGGAACACTTTATTGAAATTTTAATGAGGGATCATCTTATTTATGCTACTGTCGTTCTAAGCAAATAAGATGTAAACATGACAAACATCACATGCAAATCATAAAGTGACATGATATGGCCAATATACTCTTGCGCCTTTGATCTCCATCTTGAGGCACGACATGATCACCTTCGTCACCGGCATGACACCATGACCTCCATCATCGTGTCTTCATGAAGTTGTCTCGCCAACTATTACTTATACTACTATGGCTAACGGTTTAGCAATAAAGTAAAGTAATTACATGGCGTTTTCAATGACACGCAGGTCATAGAATAAATTAAGACAACTCCTATGGCTCCTGCCGGTTGTCATACTCATCAACATGCAAGTCGTGATTCCTATTACAAGAACATGATCAATCTCAAACATCACATATATCATTCATCACATTCTTTTGGCCATATCACATCACATAGCATACCCTGCAAAAACAAGTTAGACGTCCTCTAATTGTTGTTGCATGCTTTACGTGGCTGCTATGGGTTTCTAGCAAGAACGTTTCTTACCTACGCAAAAGCCACAACGGTGATATGCCAATTGCTATTTACCCTTCATAAGGACCCTTTTCATCGAATCCGATCCGACTAAAGTGGGAGAGACTGGCACCCGCTAGCCACCTTTATGCAACAAGTGCATGTCAGTCGGTGGAACCTGTCTCACGTAAGCGTACGTGTAAGGTCGGTCCGGGCCGCTTCATCCCACGATGCCGCCGAATCAAGATAGGACTAGTAACATTAAGCAAATTGAACAAACCAACGCCCACAACTACTTGTGTTCTACTCGTGCATAGAATCTACGCAGTAGACCTAGCTCATGATGCCACTGTTGGGGAACGTAGCAGAAATTCAAAAATTTCTATGCATCACCAAAATCAATCTATGGAGTAACTAGCAACAAGAGAGAGGGGAGTGCATCTTCATACCCTTGAAGATCACGATACGGAAGCGTTTGCAAGAATGCGGTCGGTGGAGTCGTTCACTAAGCGATTCAGATCGCGGCCGAATCCGATCTAAGCACCGAACAACGGTGCCTCCGCGTTCAACACACGTACAGCCCGGGGACGTCTCCTCCTTCTTGATCCAGCAAGGGGAGAGGAGAAGTTGAGGGAGATCTCCAGCAGCACGACGGCGTGGTGGTGGAGCTTACAGTTCTCCGGCAGAGCTTCGCCAAGCACTACGGAGGAGGAGGAGGTGTTGGGGAGGGAGAGGGCTGCGCCAGGGGAAGGGTGAAGCTCCCATGCGCCTCCCCACTATATATAGGGGTGGAGGGGGCTGGTTTATTTCCCTCCAAGTCCATTGGGGCGTTGGCAAAGGTGGGAGGAAAGAAATCCCATCATTTCCTTCCCCACCGATTGTTATCCCCCTTTTTTAGGGATCTTGATCTTATCCCTTCGGGATATGATCTTATTCCTTCTAAGGGGGGATCTTGGTGCGCCTTGACCAGGGGTGTGGGGCCTTGCCCCCACTACCCACGTTCATGTGGGTCCCCCCATGCAGGTGGGCCCCACTCCGGAACCTTCTAGAACCTTCCCGGTACAATACCGAAAAATCCCAAACATTTTCCGGTGGCCAAAATAGGACTTCCCATATATAAATCTTTACCTACGGACCATTATGGAACTCCTTGTGACGTCCGGGACTCCGAACAACATTCGGTAACTGCACACTAATTCCCATAACAACTCTAGCGTCACTGAACCTTAAGTGTGTAGACTTTACGGGTTCGGGAATCATGCAGACATGACCGAGACAGCTCTCTGGCCAATAACCAACAGCGGGATCTGGATACCCATGTTGGCTCCCACATGTTCCACGATGATCTCATCGGATGAACCACGATGTCAAGGATTCAAGCAATCCCGTATACAATTCCCTTTGTCAATTGGTACGTTACTTGCTCGAGATTCGATCGTCGGTATCCCAATACCTCGTTCAATCTCGTTACCGGAAAGTCACTTTACTCGTTCCGTAATGCATGATCCCGTGACTAACTACTTAGTCACATTGAGCTCATTATGATGATGCATTACCTAGTGGGCCCAGAGATACCTCTCCGTCACACGGAGTGACAAATCCGAGTCTCGATTCGTGCCAACCCAACATACACTTTCGGAGATACCCGTAGTGCACCTTTATAGCCACCCAGTTACGTTGTGACGTTTGGCACACCCAAAGCATGCCTATGGTATCCGGGAGTTGCACAATCTCATGGTCTAAGGAAATGATACTTGACATTAGAAAAGCTTTTAGAAAACGAACTACACGATCTTGTGCTATGCTTAGGATTGGGTCTTGTCCATCACATCATTCTCCTAATGATGTGATCCCGTTATCAATGACATCCAATGTCCATGGTCAGAAAAACATAACCATCTATTGATCAACGAGCTAGTCAACTAGAGGCTTACTAGGGACATGTTGTGGTCTATGTATTCACACATGTATTACGGTTTCCAGTTAATACAATTATAGCATGAACAATAGATAATTATCATGAACAAGGAAATATAATAATAACCATTTTATTATTGCCTCTAGGGCATATTTCCAACATCATGCATGCAGATTTTTTCACACGGGGTGGAGTGGTGGGACCGCCGGAGGGAGAAGGAGAGTTTAGCCGGCATATTGTTTCCACACATGGAGAGGAAAAGATTTGGAGACGAACGGGCTTCCTGCAGGTATGGGGAACGGTGCATAATAAGTCATCTTGCATGCCGGGCTAGGTATAGTCTCAAGTCATTAAAAACATACACGCCCCACACATGTTCGTATTTCAAGGTGCACTAAATTATTGCATGTGATGATTAAGGCTGGCCATAATGGTGGTATCTTAGCTGGTATCATGCACACGGGAATACTAGCAAACATGCTGATGTGGCAAAGAATTAAAGAAGAGAGGGGGGTTAGAGTAAGTAGTGTTCATGCATGCATTGGTAAACACATTTTTTTGTGAAGAACGACAGCACTAGTTGTGAAATTTTTGAATCGAGCCCTTTAAACTAGAAGGGAGGTAGTGGTACTCTAATAGCTAACCTTGTTGTGATGACAAGATAGGACATGGCACGCACCTGGACGGAGGAACTAGTCTGCATTGTGCATTTAAGTTTTGTCTGAAGTCAACATACCTCTACTTTCACCAGATTTATAGAAAAATGTATCAACATTCACAATGTCAAATCAATATTTTTACACTCACTATAAAACGTAGTTCTTATACTCATTATAATCAGTATTGTAGATATTGTTATTTTTAGTATAAATTTGGTCGTGGGATTTCATTGATGCCTGTCAAAGCATGGAGGAAGCGGAGCATAGGGCTTGCATTGCCGGTCTCTACATAGGTATTTCTCTTCATAATCCTATAAATTTAGAGACTGATTGCGCTTTTGTGGTAGCGTCTCTTGCATCGGGGGACTATGACAGGTCTGCTATGCGTGACCTGAAGATGAAAGTGTTGAGCATCTCGAAGTTGATCAACAATCTTCAGTTGTCAAAGATTAGCCGTTCGGCCAATAAGGTGGCACACTTAATCGCTAAGTATAGCTTTGACAATAGATTAGATGGTATTCTTGTAAATAACGTACCGCCCTGTGTAGTGAATATTGTATCGAATGAGTGTACTGGTGTGGCTGGTTAATTAATATAAGGTGGTGTTCAAAAAAAGTATAAATTTGGTCAAACTCTTTGCAAACGGTTGACGGGAGTAAAAAGGACCAGAGGGAGTATCATGCATGCGGAGTTGGCAAAAAAAATTGCTCATTTATAGCCGGTCGAAGTCTCAAAGGGCGCGACCGCGCAACGGAGGTGAAGGTCGTGGGAGGCGCGCGGTTGACGGAATTAAGTGAAGTTACATCCACGCGCCGGCATGGCGTGCGAACAGGCAGAAGCTATACCGTCAGGCCTATGATATGGGTCTAGTAGATATGACATCTAGTGGGTCCCGCATAGTTGTCGAGAACTCTTTGGGGGCTTGCAACCGTTTATCCAACGGGCAAGCCAGCAACCCCACGTCGTTCGCATGCCCTACTCGTCCCCGTCTTCTACCTTACAACAGTTTGCTCCCAGTCGTCCAATCCTTTCACATTAGTTCGCTCCCAGATTTTGCGGGGTACAACAGTTCAACTTCTCCTAACCCTCCTCCAAAATCTATGGCCTCCCAAATCTCCATGGTCGCCGCTGAGTACCAGGTTAGAGCCATCACCGACGATCAGTTCATCGTCATCTACGCTCGTGGATCCGCGACGGTGAAAGCATGGCTTGCTCGCTTCCTACGCATGTTCAACAGTTCAACGGATGAGTGGGTCGCTGGGCTAGATGTTGAGTACACCATAGTCCTGGGACGAGAGGAGGATCTAAAGGACGAAGAGAGGAAGAAGCCCGCCATGATCTAGGTTTGCGTACATAACGTTTGCTTGGTCTACCACATATGCCATGCCGACGTTGAGTGCCAGGATTTTAAGAACTTCCTCAAGGACAAAAGAGTGAAATTCGTTACTGTAGGCTTTAAGAACGATAGGGATGTCCTGTGTCGGATAGGTCTCGTTGTAGGCTAGCACTTCGATCTCCAGAAGGCAAGCCTTGTGTCCTCCTCTCAACCTTCAATGTTGACCCTGGTAGCAGCCATGATTGATCCATCGTATGCTAAACTGAAGAAACCTTATCACGAGTTTCATCATGCATGGGAGTCGAAGACATTAGATGAAGATCACATCCTGTACGCAGCAATGGATGTCTACCTTTGTTTAAATATCTACAAGGGTTGGATGAAGAAGCAGAGCCCAGTGTCCGGTTCAAGCAAAGAAGCGTCAGCAAAGAGGAAGAGGAAGAGGGACGAGACGAAGTCGAGGACGTGGACTCGGACTCCGAGTAGGGGTCAGTGCCGTCGCTCATGCTGGTTCTACTGCAGTGTTAAGCGGACTAGTTGCTTAGTTTATTTTCAAGGGTGTGTTGTGCTGAGGCCCCAGCAGAACTATGTTTAGTATGTTCTTTCTCATTATTTAACTCTTTAGTACGTACAGTAGTACTAGTACTATGTCTTACTACTGTTCTTCTTGCAGTTGGTACTACTGCTCGTATCTTCGTGTTCCTACTGTACTTAATACGTTCGTACTAGTAGTATAATTTG
Source organism: Aegilops sharonensis (assembly GCA_904067115.1). Classification (NCBI taxonomy): domain Eukaryota; kingdom Viridiplantae; phylum Streptophyta; class Magnoliopsida; order Poales; family Poaceae; genus Aegilops; species Aegilops sharonensis. The sequence continues at coordinate 967,573,612 of LR880972.1, forward strand.
GGTCAGTCGATTTGTGAAAGAAGTTCCATGGAGCGAAGGAAGAAGACGACAGAAGAGGTGGAAGAAGCCCTTCTAGCCATCCATGTTTCATCAAACGGCTCACATGAGTCGACTGACCCAAATTGCTCCTTCAGATTGCAGGATCCACGTGGCATTCAAGGTCTCGAAGGTAGATTCTGCGTTTGCACCCGGTTTGCGGGCTCGACGCGCGCGCGACCGGCTTTCGCCGCGACATCCACCATGCGCGCCTCCTCCGCGCGGGCGGAGACGACAATGACACACTAGTTCCTCCTCGCCGGCGTGCTGGAGCACGCGCTCGTCCTCCTCTTTGTACGTTGCGTGCATAGACGGGGCTCCACCAGCTGCTCGTGTGCTTGGTAGCGCGGCGGCATCGCGAGGAGGGACTGCAGACGACGTGAGCGGGCGAGCCTTCGACTTCATGGCAGAGGGATGGCGGCGGCACGACGGTGATGGGCGAGAAATTGTTGGCCGGAGCAGGCGGGCGCCGGCATGCGCAACGGCGGCGGCGGCATATTGATGTGTGCTCATGTGGGAGCTTACTTTAGTTTTATATAAGGTTGGTCAAACTTAAAAGAAAACCGTAGTAGTACACGTAAACATTAGACTTAGGCAGCGCTTTTATTAGTTAGTACCACAACCATGATACGGAATCCTGTGCAAGCGCTGAACCGCGGCCGCGCGGTCGATCAAACGGTGCGTCACCGTGTCGCGCTCAAAGGACATCCACCGAACCTTTTTGTGTGTGTGAAAACAATCCTCGAATATTACTCAACTTTTTTTTCCTGGGAAAGTTCTTGACTCTGCAATATTTCCATATATTTGAATTTAGCTCTAGTTCGTGTTTATTTGGATTTGGACGTTTTAGGTGCGCCCTTGTTTTTCTAATACTGATTTTGTGTGTGTGACTGAGAGAGAACGTGTGCACGTGTCCATATGTGTGTTGTGGCGGAAGGGCAATGCGGGGACGGTGTGCGTGTGATAAAGACAAAGAGAGATGTGAATGTGCAAATGATCATGCATGAGTGAGACATAGACAGATGCCGATCCGTTGTGTATACATGAGAGAACGGTCCTCTAGTTTACTTGTGTGTGTGTGTGTGTGTGTGTGAGAGAGAGAGAGAGAGAGGGAGAGAGAGACAGAGAGAGACAGAGAGAGAGGAGCATCCGTAACACAACAACCATCTCTCTCGATTGGTCCGTCCCTCGCACGGTCGCATGCAACACATGCATCAACGCACACATTTTGACACCCTCACCCGGCCCCTGCCCACCTCAAGGCCCGCACAATCTCTTTGTGAATACCCATTTCTCTCCTTAGGTTTGTTTTCTATCAATATCTCTCTCTCTCTCTCACACACACACACATAGACATATGCAGCACAACACACACACACACACACACACACACACTCCCCCGAGCACACAATTCATCCCCATCCAAGGTTATACGGCGACCACTCTCGCTTGTGCTTCTTTGCACCCCAACATTCACAACACCTCAATCTTTAAAGAGGGCATCGAGCAGATCGAAGACGGCAACCACCCCGCGCTAGAGAATGCAGGGTCATTTGGAAGTAGGGTGATGTGACAACGGTTGACTGACTCCTCCCCCCACCCTCTCTCTCTCTCTCTCTCTCTCTCTCTCTCTCTTGCACAAAATAACCAATCCCTCTCTCCCCCGCACAAAATTGTCAATCCCTCAACCCACGAGATCCTTCCCCTCTCTTCCATGTTTTTCCAGCTCTCTCATCAAACATGTTGTCTCTTCTCCTTCAACGTATACAGAATCCGTATGCACACGCATCTCACGTATATTACATGTCTCCATCTTTCTCACAGACCTAACTTCTTCCTCTCTCTTTCTCTCTCTATCTCTCTCTCTCTCTCTCTGTCTCGTTAGGTTTGTCTCCTACTCTCTCGTCCACATACATACAATCTTTCCCGCCCTATCTGCTCCATCTTCAAAAGCTCTCTCTGCACATTTCATTCACACATTGGGATATGTCAAAATGTTGCTTCTATAATGGTTGATGTAGAGTTATGGTTGTTTTTGTTGCATCCTACAAAGTAATAACTATGAAATGCATTTAGATTCTCATTTGACTGGGATTATGTGAGTTTGAGCATGTTGTGAAGTACTATAGACCTTGTATACATCTTTGGATTCGACAATGATTGTAACTATTGAATTGTATAGACCATTATATTCGAAGTCAATAGCCTAATATATTTACTTCACAATTCCAACAAATGATTAGTTCACTACAAACTAAGAAAACAAAATGTGTACTCCCTCCATTTTTATTTAAGTCCGCGTATTAGCATTGGTCAAAGTTAAGTTCTGTAAACTCTCAGAAAGCTTATAACAAAAAATATTAACATATACAATAACAAATAAATACCATTAGATTCATTATTGAATGTACTTTCACATCATACATATTTGTTATGGTAAATGTTCATATTTTTCTATAAACTTGGTCAAACTTTAGGAAATTTGACTTCGGTCAAACGTAATATGCAGAGTTTACTACTACTACTCGCTAGTTGCTTAGCCGAATCACTCAACACGCCACACGGGGAGTCCAGTGTCACAAAATTTTGAGGTCGGCGGGAAAATCTCCCGCGACCCTGATTCGAGCAATGGGAAGTTACCATCATAGCCTTTGGAACAGGCCTACGGATGATGCTTGGTAGGGGGCTGTTTTCGTAACTTCAGGTTCACCCTACCCAGCCAACCCCACCCCGGCATCCAGAGTAGTACACCTGAATACTCCCCATTTTCTATCCCCACCGCAAAATAGACTTCTCCACGGCACCGCAGCCTTCGTGCTCCTCCCCTTTATATCGGCGCACTCGTCCACCGCAGCGCATCTGCCTCATCGACGACCTCGTACGCCGCACTGGAGCCGGTCCACCGTCGTCGTCGTACACGGAGCCTCTTCCCCGGCATCGTCTTCCATGGTCTCGGATCTGCTTCCCGGAAGCCGACGCTTAGTTAATACTTGGCTGGACTTAGTTCGGTGATCACCGGAGCAGTCCTCACGGTCTACTTCTTCACCCTCTCCTTCTTCCACCGGCATTGGGTCATCGGAGCCATCATAAGCATAGCTAGCTGCTTCTTCACCCTCTCCTTCCAGACCATCGGTGTCGTTGAGATACATCAACGAGCTAACGGCATCACTTCCTTCTGCGATTATGTGCCTCAACAACGCTTCTGCTGCTTCATCTCGGGGCGAGGTGTCCATAGTTTCTACAAATATTTACAACATGGCAAATTATTATTCAAACATGACAGATATGGATATATTAGTGGCAAACGTAGAACTAGCTAGCTAATCACAATAAGGAATCATATTAATTAGTGGCCTTGTGCTGCTTCTCTAGGGTTTCGGGTGGCCTCGACAACGCTTCAAGGGTTAGGGGCTGGCCTCGAGAACGCTTCCAGGAGGGGGTAATATCGACCCCCCCCACGTGTTGAAGCTATCGGGAGGGGGTATATCGACAACAACAACGACGACACTACATCTATGTCCCACAAGTGATGTGGGCATCGACGCATGCGTCACTTGTGGGACGTGGATGTAGTGTCCGACACCGACGGCCACATGTATCTCACACCGACAATACTTGCTATTTAATTAGGGTTTCCTCTACCGCTCGGCGACCCTCGACGACCCTCGTTCCCGATAAAAAAAGAGGAAGAAGAAGAAAAAAAAGAGGAGAAGAAAGAATAGAGGAGAAGAACTCCTCTATTCTTTCTTCTCCTCTTTTTTTTCTTCTTCCTCTTCTTTTTTTATCAAGGGGTCGAGGATCGCCGAGGGGTCGAGGATCGCTGAGCGGTCGAGGCTCAAGGGGTCGAGGATCGCCGAGTGGTCGGGAGGTTGCCTAGTGTCAAAGGATTCAACAAAACCATGTCTTCATCATTAGGCGAAAGTAACAAGTGCATGATGGTACGAAGCTCTCCAAAGTTATTTTGGAACGGAGTCCCAGATAGGATAATTCGCTTTTTGGTACAAAGTTCAGCAAGAACCTTCCGAATATCGTTATTTGGAAGGCCTTTGCCGAAATTCGTACAAAAAGGCAAATTATCCTATCCAGGACTCCATTCCAGAATAACTTTGGAGGACTTCATACCATCATGCCCTGGTTACTTCCGGCTAATGATGAAGCCATGGATTTCTTCAATACTTTGACACTAGGAAACCCCTCTCGACCCCTCGAACCTTCGACGACCCTGGAACCCTCGACCCCTAGACGACCCTGGAACCCTCGACCCTCGATCCCTCGACCCTATAGAACCCTCGAACCCTCGACCCTGAAACCCTCGACCCTTGACCCCTTAACGACCCTCGACCCTCTACCCTAGTTCCCGACCCTCGACCCCTCGGCGATCCTCGACACCCACGTTCCCGATAAAAATTAAGAAGAAGAAGAAGAAGAAGAAAAAAAAAAGAGGAGAAGAAGAAAGGAATAGCTAGAGGAGAAGATCGAAGAAAAAAAAGAAGAAAAAAAAGAGGAGAAGAAGAAAGGAATAGTGGAGAAGAAGAGAAAATAGAATATTCTATTTTCTCTTCCTCTCCACTATTCCTTTCTTCTTCTCCTCTTTTCTCCTTCTTTTTTCTTCTTCTTACTTATTTCTCCTCTTATTTTCCTCTCCTCTTCTTCTTTCTTTCATCTTCTTATATTTTCTTCTTTCCTATCCTTCTTGTTCTAAAATTGTAACTTTTGCATATATAAAACTTTTCTAAAATTGTAACTATCTATATATGAACCAAAAAAACATCACATACATCACATACACACATACATTATAGCCACATACACATATACATCACATATGAACAAAAAAAATAAACTAATAAAAATAAAAAAACATATTGCAACATATGAACAAAAACATATAGCCACATACATACACATACATTATATATATATGAAAAAAAATTAAACTAAAAAAACATACATTATACAGCATATACAGAGCATATACAGAGCATTATACATACATCTTAATAAAAAATGAAAAATAGGCCGCGGTGGTCGGCGACGGCGACGATGCTTGGCGGTGGCGCTTACGGATGGCGTGCGGGGACGGCAATGAGAAGGAAAGGGGAGGAGGCAGGGGCTCACAGCGCGGGGAGGGGTCGAGGTCGCCGGCCGGAATCGGGGCGACGCAGCGCAGCGGTGGCGTCGAGGCGGCGAGGTCGGGGCAGCGGTGGAGCGGGGCGTCGACGGCGTCGGGGCGGCACGGTGAGGCGGACGGCGACGGCGTGGGGTGGCGCGCAGCAACGGGGGCGGGGGCGACGACGACGGCGGCGACGGGCACGGGCGACGGCGTCGGGGCGTGGCGCAGGGGCGCGGCTGGCGACGGCGTGGGCTCGAGGGCGGCGGACGGCGTCGGCGTGGGCTCGGGGGCACGAGCGACGGCGACGGCGGCGGGGCAGCCTGGCGGCGTCGAGGAGGTCGGCATCGTCGGGCTGCAACTGGCGATGAAATATGAAAAAACGCTAAGTGTTTGCTTATATAGAAAAGCCTTTGGTCCCGATTCGTGGCACAAACCGGGACTAATGCCTCCCTTTAGTTCCGGTTGGTGCCACGAACCGGGACCAAAGGCCAATTTTCAGCAGCCCAAAGGGCGGGAAGCGGCGGCCTTTGGTCCCGGTGGTGGCACCAACCGGGACTAAAGGGGGGCATTGGTCCCGGTTCGTGGCACCAACCGGGACCAATGCACCCTTTAGTCCCGGTTGGTGCCACCAACCGGGACCAAAGGCCTTCTGCTGCCCCGTGCCCAAAGTTTAGTCCCACCTCGCTAGTTGAGAGGGAGCCGCACCTGTTTATAAGGTGCGGTGCGGCTTCCCTCTCGAGCTCCTCTCTAAAGCAGGCTTTCGGGCCTAACTCCGCAATTTGTGCCTGTGGGCCTACTAGGCCTTCCGCGGGCCTGAATCCTGGCCCATAGGGTTTCTAGTCGTATTCAGGCCATGGGGGCCCAGTAGGTGGCACTTTTTTTTTGCTTTATTTTTTATTTCTTTTTGCTTTTAGTTTTAGAAAAATTATAAACTTTCTGTTAGTGCCATTAGTTTTAAAATTTGAAAACACTTTTTTTGTTTACTTTGTTGCTTTATTTATTTTATTTTGTTTCTACTTACAACAAAATACTTATTGTTGCTATTTTTATTTTTTTTCAAGTTTTTTCACATTTTAAAACTAATGGCATTAACAGAAAGTATATATTTTTTCTAAAACTAAAAGCACTAACAGAAAGTTTATAATTTTGCTGACCTAAAAGCAAAAAGAAATAAAAAATAAAGCAAAAAACCAAAAGAAAATAAATAATGCAGAAAACAAAACAAAAAAACTTGAAAAAAGTAAAAATAGCAACAATAAGTATTTTGTTGTAAGTAGAAACAAAATAAAATGAATAAAGCAACAAAGAAAACAAAAAAAGTGTTTTCAAATTTGAAAACTAATGGCACTAACAGAAAGCTTATATTTTTTCTAAAACTAAAAGCAAAAGGAAATAAAAAATAAAGCAAAAAACAAAAAAAGTGCCACCTACTGGGCCCCCACGGCCTGAATATGACTAGAAACACTACCAGGGGACAGGATTCAGGCCCGCGGAAGGCCCAGTAGGCCCACAGGCACAGATTGCACAATTAGGCCCGAAACCCTGCTTTAGAGAGGAGCTCGAGAGGGAAGGCGCACCGCACCTTATAAAGAGGTGTGGTTCCCTCCCAACTAGCGAGGTGGGACTAAACTTTGGGCGCGGGGCAGCACAAGGCCTTTGGTCCCGGTTGGTGGCACCAACCGGGACTAAAGGGGGCATTGGTCCCGTTCGTGGCACCAACCGGGACCAATTTCCCCCTTTAGTCCCAGTTGGTGCCACCAACCGGGACCAAAGGCCGCCGCTTCCCGCCCTATAGGCTGCTGAAAATTGGCCTTTGGTCCCGGTTGTTGGCACCAACCAGGACTAAAGGGGGGCATTGGTCCCGGTTGGTGCCACGAACCGGGACTAAAGCCTTTTCTATATAAGCCAGCACTTAGCATTTTTTCAGATTTCATCACCAGTTGCCGCCCGACGACGCCGCGGACCTCCTCGACGCCGCCAGGCTGCCCCGCCGCCGTCGCCGTCGCCCGTGCCCCCGAGCCCACGCCGACGTCGTCCGCCGCCCTCGAGGCCACGCCGTCGCCGGCCGCGCCCCTGCGCCACGCCCCGATGCCGTCCCGCCCTCGACGCAATCTGCCCCGACACCGGCGCCGCTCCCCGCGCCCCGACGCCGCCCGTCGTGCCCCGCCGCCCCCCTGTGAGCACCTGCCCTGCCCTGCCCGCGCCCCTGCCATGCCCTGCCCTGCCCCACCGGCGCCACCGCTGCCGCCACGCCCCTGTTTTTTTTAGTTTAATTTTTTTCATATATATATATATATAATGTATGTGTAGGTATGTGGCTATATGTTTTTTTTCATATGTTGCAATATGTTTTTTTATGTTTATTAGTTTATTGTTTTGTTCATATGTGATGTATATGTGTATGTGGCTATAATCTATATGTGTACGTGATGTATGTGGCTAGAATTTGCTAAATATATATGTTTAAAATGTTTTTTTGGTTCATAGAAAGTTTTTTGTTCATATATAGAAAGTTACATTTTTAGAAAAGTTTTATATATGCAAAAGTTACAATTTTAGAAAAAGAAGGATAGGAAAGAAGAAAATAAGAAGAGGAAAGAAAGAAGAAGAGGAGAGGAAAAGAAGAGGAGAAATAAATAAGAAGAAGAAAAAGAGAGGAGAAGAAGAAAGGAATTGTGTAGAGGAA
>LR880972.1:967604300-967614533 GCA_904067115.1 Aegilops sharonensis
GCCATGGAGAGAAGGAATCCTGGCTCTTCGACGGTGGCGGCAAGGGTCGCCGCTCGACAACGCGTCCTTCCTTCTCCTGCACCTGCGGTGGCAGAGCCAGCCGCGAGGGGAAGGGGGAGGGGGCGAGGCCGTGGGCGAGGCCGAGGCGCTCGGGGAAGAGGAGGACGGGGAGGTGCGCCGGTCTCGCCTACGCCAGTAGTCCCTCCCCCCATGGAGGGCCATGTTGGCGATGACCCTTGCGAGTTCTTCGTCAGGCTGCGCCGGCCGCCTCGTCGTCGCCTTCGTCTCCCGACTCCATTCGCGAGCGAGATGGAGCTGGATCCGCCGGAGTCATTGCGGCTGCACATGAGGGGTTGTTGGATCAGCGGTACGCGAGTTCGCGTCGACTTCCCAGCCCCTCACGTGATGTATCTTTGTCGAGGATGGAAGACGTTCGCTCATATCCACCGCTTGACGGCGGGGCTCACTCTCCATTTCAAGCTGATGGAGGGCGGCCTCCTCTCCGTCAAGGTCTTCGGGTGCTTCGGGACTCGGGCAAGGTGCTACGTGGAGAGCTCTTCTGATAGCGAAGGCTCCTCCTCGAGCAGGAGTGGCGAGGAGGACAGCAGCAGCGACGATGAGGGTAGCAGGCGGCAGGATGACGGGTCCGACTAGGTGTCGGGCGCCGCTCCGTGCGGCACCGGCGACCCCATCATCCGTGTCGCCGGCTTCCTGAACTTCTTGGGGCTGTCTCCTTGGGCGGCTGGCGTTGGGAGGCTGTGGAAGAGGAAGAGGGCGGGCGGCAAGGCCGGTGAATCAGAGTACGCGGGCACCGACACCTTCGACGTGTGCTGACGTCCTGCCGCCTCGTCTTCGAGCTCTGCTTCCGGCGTCGCCATCACCATCCAGCCTTCGGACGGCCACTGAGATGTTCTCTTGGTGTCTCCTGCCACTCGTAGCTCGCCTAGGCGCCCCTTTTGCCCTTTTCGCCTCCTTGACCTGCCTCCTGAGGAGAGGGACAAGAAAGGGGTTATGGGCACCTTATCTCTTTTTAGCTTGTAATCCTTTGGGCCTTAGCTGAATTTAAAACTTGTAATCCCATCATTCATGTTTTTCATTCCTCATGGACTGTATCTGAGTGGAATGTTTTGAATGAAAAAGGGATGCTTGCCGGGTCATTTGTTTGCGGGTAGAACCCACGACAAGGAGAAAATCCTTGATATCCCTAAGATAAACATTTCCTTGCCCGCCAACAGGCCCTGCCGTCTTCCCACTTCGCTCGACCTTTCTCACGCTTTTGGTGGAGGCATGGATGAGGTGGGTTCAAGCTCCTCGTTTCATCCTTTTGCTATCGCGACTACGACCAAACCTGGCCCCAGGAACGAGCCCTAGGGCCTAGAGTTTCAGGGGAGCACGATAGCTTTGGGAAGAAGTGAGGTTTCAGATACCTCAGTCCATAAGGGAATGCATGATAAGGGATGAAGAACTTATCTAGAACTGTAGCCCCCGGCAACTCTGGTTTGCCGTGGGGGAGTCTTTGCACTTGCAGCCCCCGGCAATACTTGCTTGCCGGGTTTAGATGTCGGTCTGCCCCTCTTCTCTTTTTCATCCTCAGGTGATCCGGCAAGGATATCTGTGAGTCCTGTGAACCAAACAAGACAAAAGAACGGCAAAGAGACGCACACTCGACCTCTAAGCTAGGGGTTAGTCGCCGCTAAGCACTATCAACCCTAACCAAGGACGAGACTTGACCTAGCATGCATGTTATAACTTAGGGCACCAGCGCTTCATTTATTTATGCTCAGGGTATGCGCCTGGCTTTGTACAAAGGGTTACATGCATCATCGGCAATGCTTGTACAAAAGGTGGCTTGCCGGGGGGGCTAGCAAGCCGCGCCTTACGGGTAAAACTTGCGAAGATGCTCAATGTTCCAGGAGTTACTCACCGGAACGGCATCTTCGGTCTCCAGGCGGACTGCGCCGGGCCTGGTGACTCGTATTACCCGATAAGGGCCTTCCCACTTTCGCGTCAACTTGTTGGAATTCTTGGCCGATTGAACGCGCCGAAGGACAAGGTCGCCTTCCTCAAGGCTTCGGGCATGAACCTTGCGGCTATGGTAGCGGCGCAAGGCTTGCTGGTAGCGTGCTGCTCTCACAGCCGCCCGAAGACGATCTTCCTCAAGGAGCACTGCGTCATCTTGCCGCAGTTGCTCTTGCTCAAGCTCGTCATAAGCGAGCACTCGAGGTGACCCGTATATGAGTTCAGTGGGGAGAACTGCTTCTGCCCCGTATACCAGGGCAAAAGGTGTCTGGCCTGTGGCTCGATTTGGCGCCGTCCTGATCGACCGAAGAACCGCCGGCAACTCATCAATCCAGCGCCTTCCACTCTTGTGCAGCCTGTCAAAGGTCTTGGTCCTTAGGCCTCGCAGTACTTCAGCATTTGCCCTCTCAGCTTGACCATTGCTTCGCGGGTGAGCAACGGAAGCGAAACAGACTTTGCTGCCGAGGTCTTGGGTATATTGCATGAAGGTGTGGCTTGTGAACTGTGTATCGTTGTCGGTGATAACCCTGTTGGGTACGCCAAAACGGCACACTAGTCCCTTGGAGAACTTGACAGCTGACTGAGCTGTGACATTCCTCACTGCCTCCACCTCCGGCCACTTTGTGAACTTGTCGATAGCAACGTACAAGTACTCAAAGCCCCCGGCGGCGCGGGGGAAAGGGCCCAGTATGTCGAGCCCCCAGACCGAGAAGGGCCAGGAGAGAGGAATGGTTTGAAGGGCTTGAGCTGGCTGATGAAGCTTCTTTGAATGGAACTGACACGCTTCACACCTGGTGACTAGTGTCGTCGCATCCTGGAGGGCGGTGGGCCAGAAGAAGCCTTGCCGAAATGCCTTGTCGGCAAGGGCCCTTGACCCAATGTGGGATCCACATATGCCTCCGTGTATCTCCGCCAACAGCTCCAGTCCTTCCTCTCGAGGGATACACTTCAATTTCACACCGTTCGGCCTCTTTCTGTACAGGACGTCATCGACGAACTGGTACATGGTAGAGCGACGGGCTACTTTCTCCGCTTCTTCCTGCTCCTCAGGAAGTTCCCCTGTTTGGAGGAATCGGACGGTATGTTGTGCCCACGCCGGAGCCTGGGGCTCGACGGCAAGGACTAAAGGCATTTCCTCTGCTATAGGAGCGGCTGTCTCGACGGCAAGAGCTTGACGCTCCGCCGAAACCAGTCGTCCCGCGGCGGGCTTAGTATCCCCGGCAACATCCTTGCCGGCAGCTCCGGGGAGCTCGGCGGGAAAGTACTTGCCGTGCCCTGATTTCCTCCTCTTATTCTGCTCTGTTGATGGATCAGCGGATGGCTGAGTTAGCTGAAGCACAAAGGTACCTGGTTCCACAGGTAGCTTGAGGGCAGCGCGTTCTGACAGGTAATCGGCGATATCGTTCTCCGCTCGGGGAACGTGTTCAGCCTGTATACCGTCGAAACGCTCTTCCAGCTTTCTTACTTCATCGACGTAGGCCTTCATCAATGGGCTCTGATAATCCTTGTTGACTTGCTTGACGACAAGCTGCGAGTCCCCCCTGACGATGAGTTTCTTGATTCCAAGGTCTGCCGCGATCCTAAGACCGGCAAGCAGCCCTTTGTACTCTGCTGTATTGTTTGTTGACACTTCCCTGGGGAAGTGCATTTGGATCACGTACTTGAGGTGCTCTCCGGTGGGCGCGACAAGCAGTACGCCAGCCCCGACGCCTTGTAAGGAGAAAACTCCATCGAAGTACATGATCCAATCACAACTTGCCTCCTTGCTGGGGAGAGCAGTCTCTTGGGCTTCTTCGTCAGGCGTTGCGGTCCATTCTGCAATGAACTCCGCTAGGACTCGGCTTTGAATCGTCGAAGTACTTTCAAACTTGAGGCCAAAGCTGGACAGCTCAAGTGCACATTCCACAATTCTTCCAGTTGCATCCGGATTGTGCAGTATCCATTGCAGAGGGAAGCGAGTGACGACAGTGATCTCGTGTGCCTGGAAGTAGTGACGCAGCTTCCTCGAGGCCATAAGAAGGCCGAAGAGCAGTTTCTGCACGCCGGAGTACTTTGATCTAGCCACCTGCAGGAGGGAACTAACAAAGTAGACCGGGTGCTGCATCATTTTCTTCTTCGGCGGCACGTCAACTGACTGTGTCGTCTCTGCATTAGTGGTGTCGGGCTCTGCCGCTGCCATCACCCCATCGTCAACCTCTCTCTGCGCCACTAGTGCGGCGCTGACCACCTGGTCTATTGCCGCCAGGTATAGCAGCAACGGTTCTTGTGGCCTAGGCGCAACTAGTATTGGCGCGGAAGAGAGGTATTTCTTCAAACCTTGCAATGCTGCTTCGGCTTCTGGCGTCCACTCCATTGGGCCCGCCTTTTTCAGGATCTTCAAAAAAGGAAGGGCGCGCTCGGCAGACTTGGAAATGAACCTGCCCATGGCGGCGACGCAACCAGCAAGCCGACGCACATCCTTGATTCGCTTGGGTGCTTCAATCTGCTCTATAGCCTTGATTTTGTACGGATTGGCCTCTATCCCACGTTGTGACACCAGGAACCCGAGAAGCTTCCCGGACAGGACGCCAAAGACGCACATCTCAGGGTTCAGCTTGAGATTGATCTTGCGCAGGTTTGCAAATGTTTCTTGCAAATCTGGTGTGAGGGTTGCCCTGTCCTTGGTTTTGACCACTATGTCATCCATATAAGCTTCCATATTTCTATGGAGCTGGGGTTCAAAACCAATCTGGACCGCCCTTGCAAACGTCGAACCAGCACTCTTCAACCCGAAAGGCATCCGCATGAAACAATACGTACCACATGGGGTGATGAATGATGTCTTCTCTTCGTCTTCTCTTGTCATGAAGATCTGGTGGTAGCCGGAGTAGGCGTCGAGGAATACAACAGATCACACCCAGCTGTGGAGTCAACAATCTGATCGAAGCGCGGCAACGGGAAGGGGTCTTTAGGGCAAGCCTTATTGATATCTGTGTAATCAATACACAGCCTCCACTTCCCATTTTCCTTGCGCACCACGACCGGATTGGCCAACCACGTTGGATGGAACACTCCTCTTACCAAACCCGCTGCTTCCAGTTTCCGGATCTCTTCTGTGATGAACTCTTGTCGTTCCAAAGCTTGCTTTCTGACCTTCTGCTTGACGGGTCGCGCATGAGGGCAGACAACAAGGTGGTGCTCAATCACCTCCCTGGGAACACCGGGGATGTCGGAAGCTTGCCATGCAAACACATCGACATTCGCCCGCAGGAAGGTGACGAGCGTGTCTTCCTATTTGTCATCAAGGGTGGAGCTTATGGTAAAATCTCCTCCCGTGTCGTCCTCATTGACAGAAACCTTCTTGGTTCCTGGCGGTATGGCCCTGGGCTTCTTGCTTCCGCTGGCGGAGCCCTCCGGCACGTCCTCGGCGGCAGCGCTACACTTCGAAGAGGTGCGCTTGCCAGAGTGGGCGCCCGAGGTCGCACCGGTCTTCTTCTTCTTCCCTCCCGGGGTCCCAGCGGCAGGAGCAAGCGCCCTAGCGGTGGAAGCTGCTGCAACTGCTTGCTGGTATAGCTGGTCAGCGCAAATAAGCACATCTTTCTTGTCGGAGGGGATGGTGATGATCGTCACAGGTCCTGGCATCTTCAGGGTGTTGTAGGCGTAGTGTGACACCGCCATGAACTTGGCCAGCGCTGGGCGGCCAAGGATCCCGTTGTAGGGCAAGGGGATCTTGGCAACATCAAAGACGATCTTCTCCGTCCTGTAGTTCAGGTCGCTTCCAAAAGTCACGGGCAACGTGACCTTTCCCTTGGGTTGGCTTCTTCCCGGGTTGACCCCCTGAAACGTGCCTGTCTCTTCGAGGTCTCCATCAGGGATCTGCAGTTTCTCGACCACGGCAGGCGAGATCAAGTTCAGACTAGCCCCGCCATCGACTAGCATCTTCGTCACATTCAGGTTGCGTATTGTTGGTGAAACCAACAATGGCAAGCACCCGACCGCAGTAGTGCGATCAGGGTGGTCCTCAGTGTCAAAAATGATAGGTGTGCTGGACCATTTTAGCGGCCTTTGGGCATCAAACGACGGCTCTGCCGCTGTAATCTCTCGCGCCCACTGTGTAAGCCGGCGGTGAGAAGTGTGCAGCGAGGGGCCGCCGTCGACGCACATGGCCTCTGTAGCTTTCTGAAACTCTTGGTCGCCGGATTCGTCGTCCTCTTCGTGATTGTCGTCTTCTGGCTTTCTGTCACGGCCCCGGGCGGGCCTCTCCTGTTGCTTATCCTTGCCGCGACGGCCCGCCTGGTCGTCACTCTTCTTGCCGGACCCCTCAACATCGTCTGGGCCCTTCTCCTTGTCCTGCCTCTCATACTCAGCCCTCTGCTTCTCAGCGAGGAGCTCAACCTGTCGGCAGTCCTGGAGAGCATGGCCTTTGGTGCGATGGATCTTGCAGTATCGCTTGTCGGAGTATCCTGGCTTCTCGGCAGCCACCAAGGCCCGGCCGGCGACACATCCGGCAACCTCCTTGTCGGGGTCATCTTCCTTGGTTTTCTTGGTGGAGCCGGCGTCATCAGATCCCTCGACGGCAAGCACGGCTTTTCCTTTGCGCTTCCTGTTGCGGCGTCGGCCTTTCCTCGCCGGGGCGGCAATATCCTCATCTGAGGAGTTGGTTTCCACGCCGGCATCTTCGCCGGGGTACTTCCTTCCCTCTTCAGCTCGGGCACATTTGTCAGCAAGAACATAGAGTTCTGCTACATCTCTCACCTTGTTCATTGCCAGCTCTTCGCGCATCTTGCGGTTACGCACGTTCTGATGGAACGCGCTGATGATGGCGGCAGGGTGAACATCAGGGATATTGTACTGTACCTGGCTGAACCTCTGTATATACTTGCGGAGACTCTCGCCTCCCTTCTGGGGAATGACGTGCAGGTCGCTTGCTTGGCCATGGGCTTGGTGGCCTCCAGTAAAGGCGCCCACGAACTCATGGCACAAATCCGACCAGGAGGAAATAGAGTCTACCGGCAAGTGCATCAACCATGACATGGTGTTGGGTTTAAGAGCCAACAGAAAGTAATTCGCAAGCACCTTATCATCGCGGGCTCCGGCAGCTTGCATCGCGATGGTGTAGACACTGAGGAACTCGGACGGGTGGGTCTTGCCACTGTACTTTTCGCCCACGTCGGGTTTGAAGGTGCGGTGAGTGGGCCACTGGAACTGCCGCAACTCACGGGTAAAAGCCTGACAGCCTACCTCGTAAGGTAGGCCTCCAGGGCTCCCCGGTGCCGGGTGGCTCACAGCAGGCCCTGCTCGCCTATCTGATTGGTGGCGCGCTCCGCGCCGGCGCTCGATAGTGGTTCGAGCGTCTTCATGTTCTCGTTCCCGAAGAACTTGGCGCTGGTCACAGTGGGCCCGCGGGTCGGACGATGCTACGGAGATCTCGTCGCCCGTAACATCGCGACGGGCTGGCGTCCGCAGTACCGGGCAAGGAGGTGGCGAGTGCACCGTGGTTGCGGCGCCGCCGGCTCTCCTGCAACTGGTGCGTGGGACTCCGTCGGAGCGTCGACCCGGGGGCTCCACCGGACTCAGTTCGTCTTTGTTGGCCACCGCAACAAGGCTTCGGATAGTGGCTCTCCATTCGTTGAGTTTCCCCGTAGTGGGAGAGAAATCGAGGAGCAACTGCGCGCGCGCCAGGGCTTCTGCTGGCGTTGGTGGCAGCGAAACCTGCACGGATCGCGACGCGCTTCGACTTCTGACCATGTCAGAAGGAGCTCTATCACGACCCCGCGGTCGCATGCCATCTTCACCAGCGCCTCGGCGAGCGGGCAGGTCTTCTAAATCTCGGGAGTGGCGCTCGGGGCTCTTCCCGCGGCGACGCCCGGGGTCCTCGGCGTGATTACGCCGTTTGTCCCGCGCCGCTTGAGAGGAGCGCGCCGTCGGCGCCGGCGTGGGAGTCTTGGAAGCCCTCGCGTCACCTTCGGGCGGGGTGGCAGCGATCTTGGAAGGCCCCGTGCCACCCGCGGGGGACCTGGCTCCGTCTTTGGATTTGGCGGCGTGCGGCCCGTTACCAGGCGCACGAACATCGCCGCCTCCCAAACTTCGGCTGTTGGGACGGTGTTGGTGTTCGCGAACGGCGCCCCGGGTCCTTTCTGCGACCGGTCCGCTGCTCGCCCGCATCGGGACGGGATGTCCGGCTTCCGACGGGCCAACCGCCACCGTCATCTTCTTCTTGGGCGTCATGACGATGAAGAAGCGTCGAACTAACTGCTAGAGCCGATTCTCACCACTGCGCCCCTACCTGGCGCCCCAAAGATGTCGGAGTAGGAAGGACACCTATGGGATCACAAGAATCCATACTACGGTTGCGGGGCGCGGGGTCGTGAGAAGAGCGGATCAAACAGATAGCACACGGTCTCTTTATCCAGGTTCGGGCCGCGAGGATGCGTAAAACCCTACTCCTGCTTTGGTGGTTTGTTTATCTGTGTTCTTGAACTAGCAATGGGGCGTGAGGAGCTCCAAAAAGCCTAATCCTCCTCCTAGTCGCCTTGGGCCTCCTTTTATAGGGAAATGGGTTGCCATAGTGGCACACAGGAGGTGGAAAGGGTACAGTGATGCGAGTTTATCCCTCGCGTTACATGACAAGGTGCCTTTAATGCATCTTGCTTAGGTGTCCTTGCTTTATCGGGGACGGGGGAGGGCCCTGTCTCGTCCGTCGCCGCTCCCTTTCGTGTCGACACGCGCCCCGGCCAGCGGTGCCCGTGGTGCCATGTAGGCGGGCAGGCAGCTGAGGTGGCGCAGCGGTGGGTCTCCACGAATATCCGCTTGCCGCCACGCAGGTGCCTGCCCAACTGGTTGGTTCAGCAGCTGCATGCGAACGGCGGTGAAGGTTTGGTTGGCGTGGGCCCGATGGTGGCCCTATGGGTGTCCTTGGCAAGGGTCTCGCCGTATCCCCGGCAAGGGTCTTGCCGGGGCCCCGGCAAGGGTCTTGCCGTGGCGCCTGTTGTCATCCCCGGCAAGGCTCTTGCCGGGGGCCTTGCGGTCCTCCTTGGCTGGGATCCCGCCAAGGGTCGTCATCTTCTATAGTGTGTATCTGATCTTGAATGTCTTCACAAAGATCTGCATGCCACCACGGGGATGTCTCTCGAATCCTTGCCCCATGGGGGTAGTGGACTCAAGGGTGACTCGCTCCGTAGGTTCGGGACAAGTTGCCATGGCAAGGGTCTTGCCGGGTTTGCTAAAACCGCTTCCCGGCAAGGGTCTTGCCGGGGGAGTCCGCTTCGTCCCCTTTGCTCTTCGTGGTCTTGGTCTTGGCGTTGTTCTGTTCCTCTCGAGCTTCGGCCTTACCTTGGTCACCTCCCTTGCCTTGCTCAGTGCGGTGGTGCCCGCGGCTCAGACTGCCCGTGCATAGTTATAGGGGTACAAAAAGTGAACCCCTCTTTTTGTACACCAACATGTTGTCCTGTATCACTGTACTTGCATACATACCTGGTTCATTATGTGACAGCTGTATGCATGATAGCTTGCTTATGAATTGTTCGCTCCAAATTATCTGATCTGTATGAATGGTTACATTAGTGTAGAATATATCCAATGCCAATGTTTTTTTTAGCTCTGCATTGTTCTTGTAAGTACATGCTGTCCTTTATCAGTGTACTTATAATGACAGGTAGTTGTTCATGTACCATCACTCTGCAGCTTATTTTCCTTTGCCCTCCATTTTCTACACATCAGATCTATATTTACTCTTACCATAAGGTTGGTACTGACAAAGTTTAGCTGTGCATTGCTCTTGGCTGTACCTTTTGCCTGTATCGATGCACTTACATTTATAGCTACTTGGTTATGTAGCATCACTCTTCATCTTATCTTAAATATTCTCCATTTTTTCGTATATTATCACATCTATATTTACTCTTAACAAAATGTAGAATAAAGGCAATGCTTTTGAAGAAGATTCTGTGGTAAACTTCTTGAATTGCCCCCCCCCCCCCAGCGGCATGGACAAGGCCTTTATAGAGCCTGTCTTCACCAATAATGTAAGTTTGTCCATCTCAAGCCTTCAAACTTTGTTGTATATATTTGGTTAGGCATGATTGCAACAGCTGTTTATTTTTGGTGTTTGCATCAAATTGCTTATTTAAAGTTTATTATGTAGTTCATAAACAAAAGTTTGTCCTTTCTCAATTTAAGTTTTCAGTTGTACAACCAAGTTCCTTCTTCATACCATGTAAATTAAACTATACAGAG
>LR880972.1:967683434-967716801 GCA_904067115.1 Aegilops sharonensis
CCCATAATTTCGCCCATAGATCCAGAGCATGGTGTTCTCCACTCCATTGCCCGACGAGCCCACCTCCCCATCATTCTCTGCCGCCAGTTAATCAGTCTCTCCCTCAAGCTATGCTCATCAATTGCCAGTGCATCGCAACATCGTGGTCGATGTAGGCGGCCATGGTGCCTTGGTTAGACACGACAAGTCGCGACAAGACTCACCTTTGGTGCAACAGTCATTGTTGTCCATGCTCTTGATTTGTTGATTAGTCCATACAACAGTGGCGAAACCTAGGAAGTCAGTGAGCACATAGGTGTCTAGTCATCTTGTTTCTAGCTGTGGCTGGCGGAATAAAACTCATAATGTACCAACCCAAATGTCTATCGTGCATGGATTACTTTCTAACTGAGTGTAGTGAGCATATAGGTGTCTAGACACATGTTTCTAACTATCCTAATAGTAATCCATGCACGCTAGACATTTTGGTTGGTACATTATCAGTTTTATTCTGGCTAACACGAGGAATAATGCCATGGTCAACAGAGTAAGGTGAAAAGTGGACATTGTAAACTTAATTACTAGACTACTACAGGATTAAGAATGAAATGACAGGCACAATTCCCTTGCAATGGGTTAGCATCTGCTGCATGTGATGGTGGGCGTGTGGTATAGGTCTAGGACTGGCACCCTCTCCCGATCTCCTCCTCCTGATCTTTCTCTCTTTCCTCGCCGCTCCCGGAGGCCACTGCTGGACAAGGCCGCGCAACGCTTGTGATGGAGGCGGTGGGGATCTGATCCCCGGCGGTCTCATGGGCCATTAATGCGGGATCGTCTACGGTTGCAGTGCGATGTGTCAGGGATGCGACCCTGTTCTCCTGCGTCTGGATCGTTGGGAGAGGTGTGGTGGTGGGATCTAGCATGAATGGATAGCTATGACTAAAGATTATTATTCAACAAAGAAATGAATTCCTAGAAAGTGGAATTTTATTCAAAAAAAAAAAACTCTACAGTTATAATTGTGTTGACATATAGGAGTATTTGGTAGCAAATGGCTTTCATTCATGTGCTAATCCACCTTCCTACTAGCCAAAATTGCTTTTCACTCATGTAGTGGTGTCGTGGACGCATTTCTTAATCCATCCAATGCGTTATGCTGCCGAAATTTCTAGCAAAAATTAGCATGACTTGTCGAAATTTTGTCCTTGTTTGTAATGAAACAAAAGCTTTAGGTGCTTCCTGCAAAATTGTAGGGTCTTGGCTGCAAGCTTATGTTAGGGATGGAAAAAGGAAGGTTGGCCGTTTATGTTCTAAGAGAGTAATTAACTCTACTATTTATTCACTTATTTCAGCAAGCCCCAACTACTGAACGTACGCTTTCCAGGAGGTGGTAATCTCTGGGCCAATGAGAACCCTAGTTTAAAAAACCGGACCGGACCGGCGGTCGAACCAAGAAAAACCGGAACCGGCATCCTCAGCGGGTTTTAAGCTTGAAAAACCGTTTTGCAATTAGACCGGAAAATCGGTCGAACCGCCCGGTTTTCTGGAAAACCGGTGAAAAAACTGGGCCATTGAACCGGGAAAAACCAGGAAAAATGTTTTAATTGAAATTGGGAGAAGTGGAATTCGATTCCAGGTTGTGTGAGCAGTACCCGGGGCCTACCCACCGCCCAATAACCAACTTGGCTATGCTCCTTTGTTGTCCACTACATGGAAATAATTTCATTTGACCATTGTTTCACACTATATTAGCACATACATTACTCAACATATATTATTTTATTGCTTAAAAAACCGACAATCGAACCGGTGAATTGGCGGTCCGACCAGTAAAAATCTGAACGACAACCTTTCCAGTTTGATTTCTGGTTCGGTTTTTAAAACTATGATGAGAACCACTCCAAGCTGAAAGCGTTGCCTGGCATTTTGCTTTGCCTGGCAAGATCCGAAATGTTGTTTGATTGCCCCTATGCTGGGCAGTCCTGCCCCTATATTTGTGGCATGGCAGCCTGATACCATGAGGCACAAAATTCTTTCAGTGCCCCTGTTTCACTGACATTACCGCTAGATCCCTGTTACAGTTCCTGCAATCCACCCTCCTGTACGTATGTCTAAGGGAAAACAAGAGAAAATGAAGCGCAGAATGGCCGACAAACAAGGCAACAACACATTCTTGGGTGGGGGCGGGCGTTGTTGGTTTTGGGACGTGAGTAGATTAGATTACACCATTAATACTAGATTAGCTTGCTTCTAGCATAGCACTCAGTTAGTCTCTGCGTAATAACAATGAGAAGTTGGCATTTTCTCATGGCCAATTTAGTATGCACGAACAGAGGCAATTTAATTTGGAGATCCATCGCTGGAGAAAAAAGATAGAAATAACAGTTACCTCATGAATCATGCTTAGCATATACTGTAGAAAGGTCATTATAAAGAATCAGTAGGTTTGAAACTGTAACCCTGAAATTCTAAAATTCTGAAACTCTGAACCTGTAACTCTGAACTTTCAGGCATCTTAGCAAGCATGCCATGCATATCCTGGAAAAAGTGTCCTGCCAAAAACAATCAGTAGGTCTGAATGAAAATTGCATTATCTCTCAAATACAACAGAAGTTCCTCCTATATTTCGAGTTGCATGTGTTGGACCTATCACATAGAGCATCATGAGCTCATGTGTCATGAATGGCCAAATCCAGGGTCTGTTCGAACCCATTCAAATGGTTTGAACACAGGGGTGATATCAATTGGGATATTGTGGATGTCAATTGTAAACCTGCAATAGTAGTGCAAGATATTCTAAGATTCTAATTTGTTTTAAGCACCATGAATTCATCAATACAAAGCTCTGTGTTTGCATTATTATAAAGATTAATCCCCCGCAAAAAATATATATTATAAAGATCAATGTTCTGTCAATAATTAACATCAGTAGCTATATAAGTGTTTCTTCTCATCTTCATTTGATTTTGTTGCAATGGAAATGGAATTTTGTTTACTCCTACATGAAAATATGAAATGCAGGTACCGTGCATGTGCACACAGGAGACATTAATTATGTGTGGAATCATGGTCCATAGTGTGGCAAACAAGGATTCAAGTGCTTTTATAGTGGGATCAAATGCAATGAGGAACGTTCGAGCAGAAAAGTACAAGAGCAAAATGAAAGAAAAGAAGCAGCGTCCCTGTTTGAACATGACCTACTACAGGAACTGAAGGGGCCTGAACCAATTAATGTTGGCCCAGATGGCAATACCAAATGATGAAGAGATACAACTACTACGCACTCGAGTTATCAAGGAAAATTTTGAATTATCAGCAGGAAGTGGAGACAAGAGGTGGCACATTTGAACATGGATCTGGGAGTGGAATTGTCAATCGTCGTGTCGGTCCGATGGTCAAATTTGTTAGCAAAAGGTCTGATGGTAGCGGGAAAGTACAACAAAGGATTGATGTTTCCATGGACGAGACCAAAATTTAAAAGGTTGGCCAAGCTTGGACGAAGTGGGTCCATGCAAATGATATACCTGGGCGAAAAATCAACTGCGCAGCATTTTGGCCGGCGCGCCGGCGCAAAGTGCTGACCTTTTTGTTTTGATGTTTATTATTGTTATAGTGATGGATGTTTGCTTACTTTACGAACCTCACTAGAGGCAGTGGACCTTGTATTCCAAATTTGCCTGCAAACGGGTATTTCAAAATTTGTCTGAGTATTTCTGGTCATGGTTCGATTGTTTCTGCCCAAGTACCGAGGTGCTGCGACTATGTCCAGATACGTTTTTCATTACTATAATTCGCTAATACTATCAGTTTCGAAATAAGTCATGGTTGCTTCAGGATCGACCATGTTTTATCTTTCTGGATGGAAAGTATAAATCGACGATGTTTGTAGTTTCGAACTGATCAATGCAAGGCTTAATTCATGTCTAGTTCAAAACACACACGCACGCACGCACACACGCAAGCGCATGTTGAATGGGTGCAACACACTCCTTGGTGAAGCAATCTTAATTTCAGTATATTGCAGGTCTGAAATTCTGTAGTAACAAAATCATCAAGTAGCAACTATACTCTATTTACGAAAAATATGTTCAGTAGATCATTGCAGTTCATTAAGCTTTGCTGGCAGCAAAATTTTACTAAATTTCATTTAAATTTCGGTGAAAATTCATTTCAATATGGGGTCTTGTTTCGGTGTGAAATTTCAGAATATTTTTTCGAAATTTCAGATATTTCCATTGGTCCCGAAATTTCTCCCATATAGAAATATTTTTCCTTGGTAATAATATATTGTTAGCTATATAGATAGAGATGGACCAACTGAATCCTCTTCTCAGTTGGATTCAATAAGATGAGAACGCTTGTGAGCATTGTCTCCTTCTTCTGCTTCGTCATCACTTGCAAAGAAAACATCCTCTTCATCACTTGCAGAGAAATCATCCTCTTCATCACTCGCAGAGAAGTCATCGTCTCCGAGATTGATCAGAGCCTCGTCTTCTTGGTCAGGAACGTACGGAATGTAGCCATCACCTATGAGAAGAAGCCTTTCCTCGGGGGAAGCAACACGGAGTCGGCGTTCGCTGGGGTCCATATCCGCCCATAGCCGCATGGGGTGTCGCATGACCTCTTCATTGGCCTTCTCCCTCGCCTCGAGATAGTCCTCATCGACCTCGTAGTAGCCATCATTCTTCAGTCCACTGATGACCTTCTGCCGAAACACCTCGAACTCCACGTCCATCTTGGCAAAGTAGGCCGCGTCCTCCTCGTGCTGCCGCTTCTTCTCCGCGATCAGCTCCGGCGGGTCGTAGTCGGCCAGGCAATCCAGGTAGTCGGCGCTGGGGAAAGGCTCCGGCTTCAGGGCGACTATGGTCATGATCTCGCTCTTCGTCAGCCGACGCTTAAATTTGCTTCCGCCTTGTGCTGCGGCTGCTGCTGGGGACATGGATGCACTGGCACCAGCCTTCTTGGGGACGACGGCTGACAGCTTCGCCTCCCTCAGCATCTTGTCGACCGCACCCTCCCTCCTCGTTGATTCGAGCAGATCCAACGACGCCGGATCCTCTTCTCCCGCCGCCGCAGAAGAAATCGCCGCCTCCGCCTCCTTTTTCTTACCCACCTATGGCCTTGGTAATGATCGCCGAGTGATTCCTCACCTCTCGACGGTGGATTTCGAGGTTGATTGGTTGGTTGCTTGCGCTGATTTGGGGATTGGGAGGAGATCGCGGCGCCGTCTCGATCTATATAAAGAAGCGGGAGAGGAACCAAGTCGGTATCGGCCTGCCCCGTGCCCCCGTTTACCAGGCACCAGCCCCGGACTCCGAACTCGACCAGACATCCAGTCCACGACGACACGCTGGGCAGGGCTCCTGCCTGACACTTCTTTTATCTTCTCTTTCCTTTTCCTTTTTCTAGCTAATTTTCCTTCGACTTTCTTTTACACTTTTTTGCGGGAATGAGTGTATATATTACCTACCAATAGAGATACAATCGCGAACCAACCTGTAGTTGAGATGGTTAGGTGGACAGTGGTATCCATAACCCAACCCACCAGGGTTCAAATCCTGGTGCTCGCATTATTCCTGGATTTATTTCAGGATTTCCGGCGCTTTCAGTGGGAGGAGATGGTGACTTACTGATGCTCAAAAAAATAAAATTTCCGGCGATGCGCTTTCAGTGGGAGGAGATGGTGACTTACTGATGCTCAAAAAAATAAAATAGAGATACAATCAGAGTTCATGGAACTCTTTCATGGACTGATGGATGTATGCCGACGGCCTGGGAAAAACCGTCGGTGCAGCATATAAATATCTGCAGGCAACGAAGATTGATGATTTAGAAAGTATTTGCAATTGCATTTCAATAACCATGAAAAAACCGGAAAGAAAAACCACAAATTTGAAGTTAAATTATTGTTGGACCTTGAAACCCTAGAGTCTCTTGCTTGAGTTCTTTTCCTCAGCTACGCCCAAGACTAATTGCGCCTCCACAGCTGAGAAACACCAACGCTACTGGCTGCCTCGCCATGGACCAATGGGTAATTTCTTGGACCGAGACATGCAAACAACATTGCAAGATGCATTTGAATTGGCATGTTGTATGTGTTGCTTTCCAAATCAATGCATTTGAACATTGAACTGACATTGAATTAGAAAAACTATGTATATCTATGGATTAAACCCAAATTGATGCATTTATATATCAGCTTTATTTCATGCTATAGAGAA
This sequence comes from Aegilops sharonensis, assembly GCA_904067115.1. Lineage (NCBI taxonomy): Eukaryota > Viridiplantae > Streptophyta > Magnoliopsida > Poales > Poaceae > Aegilops > Aegilops sharonensis. Next base: position 967,689,635 of record LR880972.1, read on the forward strand.
ATAAGATGCAGATATATATGGAAGGAGTCGATGAAGCAAACTATTGATTATGTATTATTTTGAATCGCTTATTATTATTTACATTTTTTGTCATGTTATTATCTATTTTGTTCAACCCTTAAGCATTGATCTTCTGTTCTATATATATTGTGCATTAGATAAAATTTTGTATGCTTTTGCATGAATTATTTCTCAGCTAGCTATGGGGTATTTTTTTGGATAGTTCTTTAGTACTATTATTTTAGGGCCTCATTTTGTATTCCTTCTCGGGCCCCAAATTCCTGACGGTGGTCCTACTGTCGCACACGTTTTCTAATTTCTACGTGTGTGTGCGCGCGCGCGCGATAGGTGCTCCTATCACACAAGCTCTTTAGTAGTGCATGGTGTTCGATGTGTCCATCAGGGCATCTCCAATAGTCGTAAGATAGGTGTTGGTTAATTTGCCATCTAGGACATAGTGATGATGTGGCATATACTAAATATGGAGAGAGAACAAAGTTGTATGTAGATTAACCAACAACCTTTGCACAAGCTCCAAAATGAAATAGAGAGCAATCACATTTATTTCTCACCATCTATTGGATAGCTTACATACAACCTATTAAAGTAGTTGTATGATAGCTTGTTGGTTGATGATATGGACATTTTACCAACAAGGCTAACATACAACCTGTTGGAGATGCCCTCAGCACCGAAGTTTCTCTCCCAGAAACATGTGTGCGGTAGGGACTTGTTGCACACATTTAACGATGCCAAGACATGTGTGCTATTGTGAATAATCGCATACGTTAGTCATCAGTGAAACGTGTGTGCTGTAGGTTTCCATCACACAAGTTTTGTTTTTTGTAACCGTGTGCACCGTAATGACCTGTGGAACAGCTGGATTTTCCCAACAATTTAATCCGTGCAATTTATAATTCTCCAGAACTTGAATTAAAAATTCTCAAATTTTAAACAACGACCGACATAGATAGGTAGACCGATGAACATCATACACAGATTTGGATTGATCTTTCTGTAGAAATTATAGGATGGCTAATAATTCTGTTGTATTGATCTGATCCTTGTGTAAGGTATATATAAAATTACAAGAGGGGTAGAGACTTGGAGTACAAGACAAGTTATGTGGTTTAAACTAATTCTATCTCTATCTCCTATCTCTAACTTAAACCCAATTATATTTCTAACATTCCCCCTCAGTCGTAGCGGGAGTGAAGTGGACGAGTACGACTGAATTTGAAGTCTTGCGCTTTCGTCGTCTTCTCCACTGCGCCATCATCAACTGCGTCTCTGATGGGTTGGCACCAAGGGCGGTGACTGCGTCCACTTCTAGTGCCTTCCTGCCTTCTCCTTTATTCCCTCCCGCAGTCACAGCGGGAGTGGCGTGGACGACGACGCGGACGCTGTTGACTGGAGTTGTTGCCGATGAGTTGTTGTAGACATGGCCGTGTGGTCGATGTCGAGGTAGCCAGTCATGGTGATGTAGCCGTGGTCGAGGTAGTCGTGGTCGATGGTGTGGTCGTCGTGTATGACGAAGCCGCACAAAGCCGGAGGCGCAAAAAATAATGCGCTATGATGGAGCTGCAGACGTGGACGATGCACCTTGCGGATGTCAGAGGGTGCCGTCGGCGATGAGTCCGCCGGTTTTGCCAAGACTGAAGGAAGCCCATCAAGCACACATCGGTTTTGCCAGAACCATGTGGCTGTGTGAGGTCGTCACTGTAGTGACGCCGCGTCGATGCAGTCGTGCCGTCGTGGATGACGCGGTCGATGCCGTCGTCGTGACGCGGTCATTGCCGTCGTCGAGGCCACATCTTGTAGAAAAGTCTGTCAGAGGACGCTAGGTGCCCATCTTGTGGACGAGGCGGCGGCGGTGTGTTGATGAAGATGTTGATGAAGACCACGTTGATGAAGACCCCTGGCGATGAAGTGTCGGCCTTGATGTTGCAGCGGCATGTCGACGCTGTTGCGTCGCTGTAAGGCGTCCCTCTGCGGCGACAAAGTACCGATGTCGTGCCGTGCTGAAGAAAGTATGTTGGCTCATAGCCCGGCGTAGTCGTACAGGTTGATGTAGTTCGGCTCGGATCGTCGAATATTGATGCAGATCGCTCGGTGTAGATCGATGTGTCAGATTGGTGTAGATGTCGATGCAGTTACAGCAGGTCGGCTCGGTGTAGATGTGTTCGGCTGGCTGCACCCCTCCGTGTTGGAGTAGATGTGCCGCAGGAAATGCTGCTGATTGACGCCGCGTGCGTGAGATGCTGATGCTGGACATCGCACGGGTCGATGAAGCTGAAGACGCGTGGAGCCGGGTCCCGAAGAAGCTTGATGCCGATGCTATCTGGTTGGAGCTCGATCGTAGCATGCTCATATCCATCAGCACGCACTTGTCGTGCCGTGCATGTATGTGAAGCTTGATGGTGCATCTACGTGATGAATTACTGGGAGTGACTCGTCCTGTACCTGGAACTGCTGCTGCTTGAGGGCGCGTGTGCGTGCGAGGCCGTCCTTGGAGGTCGTGCGGGTTGATGGAGCTGCAGACATGTCGAGCCGCGTACTGGAGGTGTCGGCCCGGAGATCTGCGTGTGAGAGTCCGCCCTCCCGTGATCCAAACGGTAGTGATCTTGATCGCTGCTGCTCGCCGATGCGCCGTCTCCGCCTGAGAAGCTGCAGCCTGGGAAGCCGCAGTCTATCGGTGACTGCGTCGCCCCACGGTCGACAACGTGCCCTGCGTCTTGTGCACCATTCAAAGCTTGATTTTCACCGGAATTTTGAGGGTAGATTTAGGGATTTTATTTTGTGGCTAAAAGGAATTGATCGAATCTAGCTAAGGAATTGATCTATTGTTTGTGAACTCAAAAAATTGAATCTAAAACTACGTGACCGATCTAATCTTTGATTGATCGGATGCCGCGCCCCCGAGGAGAGGAGATTGATCTCCCCGAGGGCGGCGCGCTGCGGAAGTGGTGAAAGGACCAAGGATCTAGCGACGTTGGTCTAATGGCTCTTATACCATGTAGAAGTGCATGCTCTAGCCAATGCAACCAAAGGATCTACGACGTTGATCTGACCCTTGTGTAGGGTATATATAGAAGTACAAGAGCGGTAGAGACTTGGAGTACAAGACAAGTTATGTGGTTTAAACTAATTCTATCTCTATCTCCTATCTCTAACTTAAACCCAATTATATTTCTAACATCCCCCCTCAGTCGTAGCGGGAGTGAAGTGGACGAGTACGACTGAATTTGAAGTCTTGCGCTTTCGTCGTCTTCTCCACTGCGCCATCATCAACTGCGTCTCTGATGGGTTGGCACCAAGGGCGGTGACTGCGTCCCCTTCTGGTGCCTTCCTGCCTTCTCCTCTATTCCCTCCCGCAGTCACAGCGGGAGTGGCGTGGACGACAACGCGGACGCTGTTGACTGGAGTTGTTGCCGATGAGTTGCTGTAGACATAGCCGTGTGGTCGATGTCGAGGTAGCCGGTCATGGTGATGTCGCCGTGGTCGAGGTAGTCGTGGTCGTTGGTGTGGTCGTCGTGGATGACGAAGCCGCACAAAGTCGGAGGCGCAAAAAATAATGCGCTATGACGGAGCTGCAGACGTGGACGATGCACCTTGCGGATGTCAGAGGGTACCGTTGGCGATGAGTCCGCCGGTTTTGCCAAGACCGGAGGAAGCCCATCGAGCACACATCGGTCTTGCCAGAACCATGTGGCCGTGTGGGGTCGTCACTGTAGTGACGCCGTGTCGATGCAGTCGTGCAGTCGTGGATGACGCGGTCGATGCCGTTGTCGTGACGTGGTCATTGCCGTCGTCGAGGTCGCATCATGCAGAAAAGTCTGTCAGAGGACGCTAGGTGCCCATCTTGTGAACGAGGCGGCGGCGGTGTGTTGATGAAGATGTTGGTGAAGACCACGTTGATGAAGACCCCTGGCGATGAAGTGTCGGCCTTGATGTTGCAGCGGCATGTCGACGCTGTTGCGTCGCTGTAAGACGTCCCTCCGCGGCGACAAAGTATCGATGTCGTGCCGTGCTGAAGAAGTATGTTGGCTCATAGCCCGGCGCAGTCGTACAGGTTGATGTAGTTCGGCTCGGATCGTCGAATATTGATGCAGATCGCTCGGTGTAGATCAATGTGTCAGATTGGTGTAGATGCCGATGCAGTTACAGCAGGTCCAGCATTTCTGATAAGTTCCAGTACAGGACGAGTGAGTGGGAGCACTACAGCATTTCTTGGAGGGTTACCATATGATATTTTCAAATGTTTTTTTTTACATATTTTGAACCATTGAAATGCAATGACCATCGCTAAATGGCCTATGTTTTGCCGGAGTGTTGATTAATTTCCGTTCCTGCAAATTTCAGGCGCTCGATATGTCTTTTTTAGCAAAGGTCATGCCGGATTTTTTGGGTTTTGCCGTCGAGTTATAATCTTTGAATTTTGAACACAGGAGATGTCTGATGACGATGGGATCCCGGAGTGCGGGTACTGCTACGATGACCGTGGTGTGTGCGACAGGTTTCCTCAGCTGCAAAATGATAGGTTTTTCACCGTGAAGTTGGAAGAGACCTTCGATGTTTGTACGGTACGCAATGACAAGCATTTCATCATAATAAATATCATCACTTGTGCTTCTTTTGTTCAACGTGTAATTTATGGATTTTTTTCAATACGACTAGTACATCCCGTGCCATGCTAGACCATATGTATTGGAGAAGCTTGGTTTTGGTTGAGATGACTTTGAGAATGTGGAGACGAGGAGGGCTCACTTAAGAACTAAACATGGTTATGAGTTTCTGGTTAAGTTCTACAATGTCGTCGATTGCTCCCATTTCGGTTGCTCTAATTGGGAAGCTCTCTGCAAGGCATATGGATTTGAGGAGGGAATGCGAATAAGATTTGATATTCGTCCCGAAGATTATGATGACGATGATAATATCGACATCTGGGTGGATGTGGATATGCCTCCCGTTTTACCTAGATGTGAGTTTGTCAAACTAATTTCTTAAGTTCAGTAATTTATGTTGTTAATTTAAAAATATTTGGTGCTCGCCCGTACTAAACTTATTTATTTATAATTGTCATCTTATTTCTTATCTTCAAGAAATACTCGGAAGGTAGTAGACAACACATACTACAGCTATGATTCCAAGCTTAATTGTGAGGAGAAAGGTTATCTTGTCTCATTCATAGAAGATGTTGAGGCCTTCAAAACCAGTCACTCTATCAGCCCAAATTATACTAGATACGTGCCAGTAGTCCATAAATTGCTTGATGGTAACTTCATTGCCAAAAACTTGGTAAGATTTTGTTAATGATGGTAACTTCATTGCATACATTATTCTTAAGTAAACTACATTGCTAACTATATATGTTACTATTTCGGTTTTGAACAGAGGCTCCCGAAGCAGGTTGTGCCTGACATATGCTATGTACCGAAGGTGATATGCATATGGTCAGCTTACGACCAACTCCTTCGGAGGCTTACCATACTGCATACTCGATTTCCTCAAATGATGGAAGGCTCAAAATCAAAGAATGGAGCAAAGTGATGAATGCGCACACGCAAATAATTAGAGACAAAATGAATGTGCACAAGCCACAAGTTGGAGATAGGTTTATGTCCATTCTCCATTATGGTGAAGGACCGGTTTATCTGTTTTATGGTATTTTAGCTAGGAGAGAGGAGTAGGTCCTAAGTATTAAGAACAATTAATTAGTGTTGATTATATATGACTACAATGTCTTAGACTTGATGGTGATGCTGAGTAGGAGTAGTGATTATGAGTACTATGATGATGATGATGATGAGTTGTTATTATAACTAGTGACGAAGTTGTTATATGATGTCTCATCATGAACGAAAATGATGATTATGAGGAGTTATATGACAATGATATATTATGATGATAAGTTTTTAATGATATTGTGATGATGATGATAAGTTATTATGTCATTGGTTGAAATAACCGCGGATTAGTTTCAAATGGATGGATCCAAAGTGATCCGCACTTGAAACTAATCCAAAGTTCTTTCACCTAGTGATTTAATAACTCATTATGATGTTAAAACAATCTCTAACTTGCTACTATATGAAAAATTGTATACAGGTGTATGAATACGACCTAAAATAAAAAAGAAATGGAACTACGAATAATAGTAGTAGCCATTGTTCTCGAAAGCGCTACTAGTAATTAGCATTAGCGTCCGTTGGGGAAAGCGCTGCTACTAAGTAGATATAGCAGTAGCGCGTGCCAGCAGGCGCTACTGCTAAGCTTTAGCTGTAGCGCCTTATCAGTAGCGCGCTTCCCCGCACTACTGATAGGCCAAAAACCAGCGCTACTGCTAGGCTTTTCCCTAGTAGTGCCGGGTCGTGCAACGAACCGGTACTAAAGAGAGTGGTGGCAGGATGTTGTCAGACTAGGGCCCGTCCAAAACCTTTAGTACCGGTTCTTGCCACGAACCGGTACTATAGGTCATCCTACATATAAACCCTTCGTCCAACTCGCTCTGTTCTTCCTCCTTTCCCCTCTCCTCCTCTCTGTTCTTCCTCTCTTCCCCTCGAGCTCATCACACATTTTGCCCAAATTTTGTCAAGATTTGAAGGCCCCCATCCATTCAAGTGATCACAAAGGTTAGCAACTTTGTCCTTTCATCTCTCATTGCTAGATTAGCTCTTGCAATGCTTTATATAGTGATTAATTTGTGGCTTTTAGTAATTTGGGAGGAATTATATGTGGTAGTTTATTTGAATTATATGCAAATTGAGCTTAAAATAACTCTTAGTTTGCATATGTAGGTGTGGTTTACTTAGTGCCTTCCCGTCTCCGTCGTAACCACCGTCGATCGTCCGCACCGACCCGTCGCCGGCACCACCTTGTGGTGAGCCTCTTGTTCTTATCTTTTTTATATAAAAAAAATCATGTTTGTGTGATTCAGATATATAGTTACTTGTATAATTATCTTACCCGTACGTTGTTTGTTATACATAGTGCCATGGTTTTGATATCCGTCCCTGTCGGCCCTCGTCTGTGTTATGATTCGGATGTGGTATATTCTCTTTTAAAACTATTTGTTGCATTTCATGTTTATGACAAATTGTGCCCATCAAGTTGACATAGATATTTTTATCTAGGAGGTATGTGAACCGGAAATTCCAACCGACCCTATTGTCGAGAGGTTAAATTTAGTTGAAAGAGAAAACGAGTATTTGAAAGAAAAATTGAAAAGAATTGAGGGGGAGAAGATGGAATTGGAGTTGCATATTGCCGGTGTCGTCGATGATCACAAGATCAAGATGGAGAAAATGCGGTTGAAGATTAGAAGGATTAGAAAATATGCCATTGATAGTGTGGCTTGGTATCATTATGCTGTTGGATCAATTGTTACCTTAGTTGCAATCTTCATCGCATTTGTTGTTGCATTTAAATGCTTTAGCTAGAGAGTTATTTGTATGTTGCATTTAAGTGTTGCATGAACTTTATGTATGGACTTGTATTAATTTGGTCTATTCGGTGGTGTGTAAGATGCGCCGGCAATGGATGTATGATGACCGATGCTCTCCCCAGTTCGTTGATGGCGTGCATACTTTTCTGATTGCGGCTCAAGCAAACAAGCGGGCGGATGGTTTTATGCCTTGTCCATGTGATGGTTGTAAGAATGATCACAATTACTCTAACTCAAGAACCATTCACGTCCACCTGTTTGAGTCCGGTTTCATGCCCCGCTATATGTTTGGACCAAGCACGGAGAAAGAGGGGTTATGATGGAAGACAATGAAGAAGAAGAGGACGACGATAGCTATCCTGGCCATGTGTTCCCTGAATACGATGATACAACAATGGGGGAAGAAGCTGAGCCGGCCATGCGGGAAGAAGCCGGACATCGTCGATTTCTTCCGAGTAGGCATCCCGTAAGACAGAAAGGCAAGCATTTCAAAGGTGAGGCGGATCACCGGACGAAGCCTCACCACCGTACTGGTGCTGATGTACATGATATGGTCAAGGATTTGAAGGTAATCTTTGGAAAGGGTCCTGGCGGACAACCTGTTCCGAAGGACGCTTACGGACGCTTACGATGATCCGCCTCATTTTGCTCCGTATGTAGTCACTTGTTGGAATCTCTAAAATGACTTATATTTGGGAACGGAGGGAGTATAAATTCATTCACTCATTTTGCTCATTTTGCTCCGAATGTAGTCACTTGTTGGAATCTCTAAAATGACTTATATTTTGACCAGCACGCTTACATTTTAGACTATAAATTCACTCATTTTGCTCCGTATGTAGTCACTTGTTGGAATCTCTAAAATGACTTATATTTGGGAACCGAGGGAGTATAATACAAGTATACACAAGTTTACCAAAATACAAGATATATATTATCTTGAGTTAGTAAGTACAAACAAAATCCAAAATTAATCAATTAGTTTGGACAACAAGAGATCACTATTATAGAGATGCTTATTACAGCCAGCGATAATAAAGTTTTCTTCAAAATGAAGTTCAGTTTCAGTTCTGAACTACTCTTGCTTTCCTTGTTTGGCGCTTTATGCGGTCTAGGCACAATCTCCCTCCCATCGCCAGTACCCACTGTCCTATAACAACTTCTTCTGAACTATCACGACTTCACAAACGGTTTAGTCTCTCTCGCATTTTGGAAAAAACAATCGCTAATTTTTTTAGCAAAACAATTGAGCAAAGTGGTGATTGCTAGTTGGCCAACCAGATCGTGTATTTGTGTTTTAATTCATCTGTCCAGTCAGCTTACAGTTCAGAAATCCGCAATCGATGAATCAGGCCCACCATTAGGAAGCAACCAGGCCTAACACGCACTCAATCTTAATGCTTCTGATTTTACATGTACTAATACTAGTTGTATTTGTAGAAAAAATTAGGTATGGCAACCGCCAAACCTTGCCAGACTGCTGGCACCGCCCAGTTACTCTGCTCCTACCATGGAGCAGAGCTCCTACAGTTTGCACAACCGAGCAACAAACCTTTAGACCGATTAACCCACAAGAAATCAAACTATGCCTTGAGGTTGAGATCAAAAAGTTTCGGTAATTTCTAGACCAAGACCTGAGAGAGTACAAAAAATTTGTAGGAGCAATACGAACCTGGGGCACACCTACCCTAGGCAGGATGGCTGTACTAACATGCTTACTCTGCTTAATCCACCTGTAAGTTGAAGACAAAATTGGTCGGTGTAGAACACGGTTCCTCCGACCTTCCCGCCCAATCGCCGCCGTTGGCCCCAACGCACACGCCGGCCGGTCTCTGCCCCCAACCTCCACGGCCTCCAGCCGCCCACCGCCCACTGAGTCTCCTTCAGACCGCCCACAAAGACAATCGATCCCTGTTCATCTGATTGAGGCGATGCACATCAGCGGCCAGGGGTTGGAGGGATCCCATTAGATGGATTGGGATGGATTAGGAGGTGGAAGAAGAGGAGAAGTGGAGAGATGGCGGCGTGGGTGAGGAGAAGTGGGGAGAGGACGGCGTGGCAGAGTGTATTACGGGGATTTTTCTTTCAATAATAAGAGCGCTGGCGGTATTTCCTGGCGGCAAATGGAAATTAGTTGCGCCAAATGCCAAAATGATTTTCTCTAAATGAAATGCGGGGAAGTAAGTCTGTATCATTGGAAAAAGCCTATTTATCGAAAAAATAATTGAAAAAAGCCTATTTATTTCTGTTGTACATAAACAACCAAAAAATGGGCCAGTCACCTACTCTATTATTATTATTATTATTATTATTATTATTATTATTATTATACGTTATGAAATGTTTTCTCCTAGAAAAAGTACAATTTCATCGTATTATAATGCATAATGAATTTTTGGGTATAAGGGCATCTTCAATGCCGACCCTCAAAAACATCCGCATACGTCCGGACCGCGCGGCCGAGATGTTGTTTTGCCGTCCGATGAGGTGTTGTATCGGTCCGCTCGATGGTCCGGACACACTTTTTCCGCAAAACCCGGAGACAAAGTGTGTGTGTGTGAGGGGGGGGGGGGGGGGGGGGGCGGCGGCGCGCCCCGTCCCCGCTCGCCCCCCCCCCCCCCCACCCCCCCCCCCCCCCCCCCTCCCCCCCCTGCCCACCCCCCCCTCCCCCCCCCCCCCCCCCCCCACCCCCCCCCCCCCCCCCCCTCCCCCCCCTGCCCACCCCCCCCTCCCCCCCCCCCCCCCCCCCCACCCCCCCCCCCCCCCCCCCTCCCCCCCCTGCCCACCCCCCCCTCCCCCCCCCCCCCCCCCCCCACCCCCCCCCCCCCCCCCCCTCCCCCCCCTGCCCACCCCCCCCTCCCCCCCCCCCCCCCCCCCCACCCCCCCCCCCCCCCCCCCCCGCGGCCCGCGGCAGGCGTCCGGACCGCTGCCACGTCCGCTTCTGACTACCCTGGCCCACCCCAAAATCCAACATGCCTCTCATGCGCTTTCCATTGAACAACCACGTTGCTTGCCACGCTGTATTCATGTCGGCCCAGAGCATGCAGCAGCTGGCATTGATGCCCGCGATTTGACAGAACAGGAGAGCGGCACTGATGGACGTGACCGCTCGGGTGTCGCCGCTTCAATGCGACGCTGCGCCGCATTGTAGCGAGCTGAGTGCCCCTTCGCATGGCCTAGCCACGGCTATTTAAGTCGTGCGCCAGCGATGCATAGAGCCGCACTCCCCCTCCCCGAGCACCATCTCCCTCTCCCCTCCCTCTCACCATCCATGATCCCTTCTTCCTCCGGCCACGAGGAGGACCAGAAGCTGCAGTAGTGGCCCCGTCTTCTCGTGAAGGCCACTCTAACGGATGAAGAATTCGTGCCGTCAGATGGGCCCTGCACCACCATCGCCAACACATGTGAAGGAGGATCCACCGTCCCCGATGCGCGTCCGCGCGAAGCGGGAGTCAGCAATCCCCCAGCGCCTCCGCCGCGTGAAGGATGAGCCCGCATTCCTCCAGCACCTCCGTAACGTGAAGGATGAGCCCGCGTCCCACCAGCGCCTCCGCAACTTGAAGAATGATCCCGCATTGACAGATCCTTGTTGCCGCCATGCCGTAATCACTGCCCCATAAAGGAGGAGCTTCCACCCGCGTTCATGAAGGCACGTGGCCGCATCCTCCACTACTTCAGAGGAGTTGGTTATGGCTGTGCCTCGGGCTCGCTGGTCATGCGTACGAGGTGGTCGTCGGAGCGGCGGAACCAGGAGTACTGGTGGATCTGGACAGAGAACCAGGAGTGGCAAGGACCGGGGGCGGGAGGAGGAATGGAGGAGGTACGATGGCGTGCTGGCGCGCGCATTTAGAGGTTGGTCAACCGGTTTTGACAGAGTCAAAACTAACTAGGCAGACAACTAAGCAGCCCACGCACGCGAAAATTGCCATTTCGCAATTTTAAATCGGTTTGAAAAAAAAAACAATGAAGTGATTACATTGTTGTCCTTGTGTCAAAAATTCTTAATCCATTTGGATACTTTTTTGGGTACAAATTTTTGGCCAAAAAAGTGGTGAATTGGTTTTTCAGTTTTAATTATTATTCGGTTCAGCCAAAATGATTGAAAATTTCCCAGAATAATAATCATATAGTTGTCGTTCTGTGTAAATTTCATAATTTTCTGGACACTTTGTTTTTCCGTTCAAGTTTTAGGCCAACTTTTGGCTGAAAATGAAGAATGAATGGTTTTCTCAAACGGTGGCTCTAAATTTGATGAAAATGACAAAATAGTAATCATCAATGGTTGTCCTTGTGTCAAAATTTCATCAAATTCTGGACACTTTATTTTCGGTTCTAAATTTGGCAGCTGCTACTGAAATGGTAGCAAAATGCTGCCAAATTTGGTAATGTTGGACCCACCATTTGGATCCCAGAAAGGTAAAAGAAATCTCCAACCCGAACAAAATGACTTGGTCCATGGACATCACAGAATGTTTCTGTCTACACTGCATTGCCACTTTGCCACTTCTGAGTTCTGATAGTCAACAGTCTTAGAAAATTGCACTTGTAACATTGTGGCAGCACATTTACAATGGCCAGACAAAAGCACATCAGTCTGATAAAACCCATATTAATTCCAATTAGCAAACAATTAGGCTGTTGACTTTTTTTGGCTGAACTAGACTATTAACTTGGCACCACCCAATTATGCAGTCATGAAAAAGATGAGTGTCGAAGGCATGATCTTAAAAAGAACAATTCACAATTGTATATTCAACATTTCTCAGCCATGTAATATAACAATACCAGAGAACTGCAACATGTGGGAGTAATCAATAAACTAAAGGTGATACTTCACTTTCCCGAACAGAAATTCTGCATAATCAACTTGCAATTCACAACCAAGTACAAATGGGGCTGTGCCCTGAATTAGTACGAAAATAATACAAAAACCATAAACTATAATAAAGCATTCGGATTGTGTGCTCGTAAGCGCTACTAAAACCATAACTAAAATTGTAGTTGCATGCAAAGAACCACAACAACAAAGAGCTTCCACCATACTTCAACCTGAACCAAAAGCACAATGCTCTAATCTGTTTCATCCGATGATTCTTCAACACCCATGTCAAAAATATCACGAGGCCTGACTTCCACTACTACATTCCATAGTTCAGCTTTTGGATCTTGAACGTAGAGAACTTGCTGCACATGGGAAGAAAATACAAAAGGATCATCCTCTAGCTCATCTCTTATGTGTATTTTCCGAGACTTGTTCACAAGAGTGAACCCAAACTCATCCATTTGAATGCCAACTTTGTGTTAGACATCGTACCAATCACAATTAAAGAACACCACCTTGTAATCATTGTATAACAATTCAAAGATGTCAGTCAATCTGCCATCATATCTAACACCATTTTCTACAATATTCACTACACCGCTATTTTGTGTGACATGCCCTGACTCATGACTCATCGTGTGGAACCTGAATCCATTGATGACATAGCCACTGTAGCGCACTTGCACTTCGTATCTGTTAGGTTTTGCAGCCAAAGCTCTTACCTTTTCTGTAATAGTTGGTCCATCACTTTGTAAAATCTGTATGTACAATTAGTTAAATTCAGGTGCCAATATAATTCAGAGTACATGAATACGCTAAAATGAACCTTTTGTTCCAACCAGTCAGCAAAGTGTCCATTAATTAACTTAGTGGTATCATTAAACAACTGTGTTAATTTCCTTGCGTTATATCATCATGTTATTGATGATCTTGTGAGCATCTCAGGTAAGCACCATATACAAAAATCAAGGTACAATAGAAGGTAATAAAGGCCAATGATAACAGTCAGTATTATTATATGTACAGTTATCACCATACCGGAAATACACTGCTTCCGAATTACAGAAACCTGGAGGATATGTGCAGCCACCTGAATGAAAAATTAAAACCATGTATAAAAGGGCGTTCACAGTGATCTAAATAATTACTGGACTGCACTACATACACGTCATATCTATGTGTTCTAAGAAAAACAAGAAAAAGGATATTAAGTTGGACTCATTAACGAATCAGATAAGACATCATTGAACAAGAAACAGAGAACTTATGTGATGACCTACAATACTAAATTCAAACTTAAGATCAATTTAACACCCTAGTTTGGTTAAAAGCTTACTTTACCACAACTAAGCCAAAAGTAGTAATTATTACCCCTTGGGTCGGAGTGTGGCTTGCCACAAAAGTGTGGCCAAAATATACTCCTTAATCATGTGACTAGTAAAGTCGCAAGCCACAACTGTGCCAGCCAACTAAACACTCACTCACCTCAGAAATTATGTGTGCCTAACCATAGTCTGGCAACATTTGGCTGGAAACCAAACAGTCCCCAAGTGACTGGCAGTTGTTGAACTTGAAGGGTAGCCGATCGCATATTTTTTCAAAGTTAGCAAGCAAGGCCTAAGGGGGAAATTATCAAACAATCTAATGCACACGATCAGTTGCTGCATATGTTTAGACCTTCAGGAAAAGGGGATTATCAGGATACACTACCACTTGCCTCATTGGCGCATGGTAGGATGCGCTGAAAAGATAACTTAGGTGAGTGGCAGTTGCTGATTTATTTATCAAAAATACTGGAAGACTGCAGCTACTTACTTGCACTTTTTTGGGTCGTCTTTTGACGGCCGGCTATGTATTTCCAAACTCTTCTTAATTAATGAGATGAGGCAAATCTTTTGCCTCCGTTTCAAAAAAAAGTGTTATAAGCATGATTCAGCTTCATACATGCTACATATTTGTTTAAGTACCGAATAGGTTGTCCACTTTACGACCAAAGCTTGATAATTTTGGACAAATGGTATGTCTCCCGGTGAGGAGCAAAGCAGCAAGCTTACACCAGAATTAAATTAAAACATTTTAAGTGTCTCCATGTTCACCAGGACAACCAGAAAATTATCAAAAAGTCAAAGACAAAGCTTAGTTCAGTTCAGTTCATCCTACCATATGGGTCTGCTTCAAAAATATGGTGAAAACTACCTTTAGCAGACTTCATTAAGAATATATCATCAGTATGCCTAGAAAAAAAAAACAGCGCAAGGGAAAAACTTAGCGTCCATAAGGCTATAGCTACCTCAAAATATTCTAAATCATACAAAATAAGTCTCAGTTGCACAATAAATTAGAAATTTAAACTCAATTCTTAATGATACAACAAAATAGATAAAAATATGCCAAAAACTTCAACAAAAAGTATGGGATACAAAAGAGGTACTTTCTCGAGTTGAGACTGACTGAAGGCGGGTTGTTTGGACTTTGAAGCGAAAGGCGGTGGTCCAATCTATGGTTGTTCCAATTTGTGGAGTTGATTCAGTCCAACTGAAGCACCGGGTGTTGAAACTTCCAATGAAATATGTCTTCCTCTTCTATTCCTACAGAATGAACTGAAATTGATACTAAAATGCATTCCCTTCCAAATCAACAATACATTATACATATACACAGTCCCCTGCATATACGCTGATACACAATTTTTCAGTTCAAACTTAAATTCATTTTAATCATATACTGATAGGAAGAACAGAAGAGAGAGCTTTCTCTGAAAATTACCCCTGTCCCAGCCTGCTTGTTGTTTTGTTGTGAACAAGTCCTGGGAGGCAGAGTGCGGTCGAGCAGGCGAGCAGCCCGGGATTGGCTGGAGCAAAGCGCCAGAGCCGGCACAGCGGGCGGCGGCCCCCGGCTGGAGCAGGCGCGGAGCAGCACGTCCCTGGCGACCAGGCAGAGGGCCGGGGACGGTCGAGGAGCGCGGGGGCAGAGGGGCTAGGCGCAGTCCTTGCGGAGGGCATTCACCGGCGGCGGACACGGCACACTGGCAGTACCAGTTGCAGGAGGCAGGGGATGGAGTTGGTCGCTGGAGGCTGTGGAGATTGGCAGGAGGCGCAGGGGTGGAGGAGGAGCCAGCCCGGCGGCGGCGGCGGCATAGATGGGCGGCTCAGCACGTGGCCGCGGATAAGGTGAAGGAGGGCGCGCGCTAAGTTCGGTAAGTGGGCTCGTTTTACTGCATAGATGGGCCTGGTAATTTCCTTTTCTGCAAACAAATATTTGGTTTTATTATTTATTTGTTAAACTCTTTTATGTATCATAAAACGTCTTAAAAATCGTCTGTACCTATTTTCAGATGTAAAAAGTAATAAATGAGTTATACCTTAAAAAATAAGATTTGTGACGGTACTTACATCGTCTCAAAAAGCGCTCCTACATACTAGATGCTTTCAGTATAGGGACGAATATAAAAGCGTCTTAGAAAAAATGTGCCTACCGACATGTTTTGTTGTAGTGACTGTTAAGTGGGGTCCAAGTGAACAAAGTTAGAGTGACTGATGTGATGCTCAACCAAATCCTATGTCTTCGAGCGAAGACAATGAGAGCAAACCTTATCTAGAGTTGGATGAGTCAGCTTTACTTGTAGCCCAAGTCAAGCTGCCGCGTGTGTTTGAAATCTGACCGTTGGAACACGTGTCAGTTTCTTAGTGACCCAGGGTCATTTTTTGGACAAATCAGGTCGGGTTGCCTCCTGGCTATAAATAGCCCACCCCCTACACCATAAATTGGTGGCTGCTCAGAGTTAGTGCACGGCTTTTGTCGTTCGAGAGCAACCCACCTCCGAACCCTTTGAGAGAGAATCCTTGCGAGGACAAAGCCCAAAACACCCAAAGCCCAAGAGTGTTAGGCATCACTGAAGTCTTTCTGTTCGCGTGATCTAAAGACTTTTTACACTTGAGAACTGTGAATCCTCCAGCCGGTTAGGCGTCGCGTTCTGAGCATCCAAGAGTCATTGTGGATTGCCGGTGAACGAAGTCTGTGAAGGTTTGGAAGTCTCCCTTGAAGACTTACCAGAGTGATTGGGCGAGGACTAAGTGTTCTTAGCTCAAGGGCAATAAGGTGAAGACATGGTCTTCTGAGTTAAATCTCAGCCTCCCTAACTAGACGTACAGTTGTCACAGCAACTGGAATTGGTCCAACAAATCCCTTGTCCTCTCCGAGCACCTGGAGGCGAAGCCAGCACACGCGCCCGAGCGGCCACCTCCTGGTTCGCCGTGTCGACGCCTCCTTCCTCCCAACCCCGCGCCCAGGAGACGTGGACAAGGCCCGTGTCGATTCCCCCTTTTCCCCTGGCCATTTCCCCCTCTCCCTCCTCGTTCTTCGCCCGAACAGAGAGCCCCGCCGGCCACCGCTGCCGCTCGCGTGGCCAGCGCCAACGATTCGCCGTGCTAGCATCCCCGCCGAGCCCCGCAGCTTCTCCGAGCTGACGCCCGCGTCCCCGAGTGCCCTGCAACACCATTACCATCGTCGTCTTCTTCCTCGGATGCCCGAGATCGCCGTCGTCGATTTTGCTTCGCCCGAGTCGTCCCCGAGCCCGCTGAGGCCTCCTCCGACCTCTCTATGAGGTCCTCTACCTCTTCCCCTAGCTCCCGTGCTCGTTTGGCTACCGAAGCCGCCGTTTCCATCCTGGCCGAGAACCACCGCCGCCACGGACTCGTTGTCGACGAGCTCCGGCGCTGCCGCACCCAGTCGTCTGCCTCCCTGGATGCGGGCAAGCCCGGGCTGCGCCCGATGCCCTTAGCCGCCGCCCCCGTCGCCTTTAGCGCAAGTCCGGCGCGCTGCCTCCGCGGGTTTGGTCGCCGCCGGCCGAACTCCGGTGACAGCTGATGTGGCGGGTTCATTAGTGCTAATCCCCGCCAGCTGGACCTCACCTAGTCACCGACTGCAGGCCCCGCAGCGGGTCAAAGTCCAAGTCAACACGGGGTTAACCCCTGTCTCGCTGACCAGTGGGCCCTGCTTGTAAGGTTTGACCCTGGCTGGCCGCTGACTCGCTGACGTCACTCAGACGTCATGCTAACGCAGTTAACCTTTTTCTGGATTTAATCTTATTCAGGAAATTCCAGAAAATGCCCTAAACTTCTAAAATTCATAGAAAATTATCTGTAACTCCAAATGCAAAGATTTATATATGAAAAATGATCAAAAAAATCCAATCTATCCATATGTACTAGTTGCATGCATGTTTAAACAACTTAACCTTGCTGTTTAGTGCAAAACATGATAAGGCACTATTCAAATTCATAATTTGAGTTTGGAATTGAACCTTTGGTTCAAAATGACCCAAATCCATCTGGTTGTAGTTGCATTAGGCCAACACACTCATATTGCCATGTCATGAGCATGCATCATATTGTGCATTGCATTGATTGTGTTTCCTTCTTTGTTGCCGGTAATTGTCCCCTCTCGATAGACGTGGTTTCGACGATGAGTTTGATGACACCGATGAAGAGCTATACTATCTTCAGAAGTGCCAGGCAAGCAAAACCCCCTTGTTCATTCCGATACAATCCCACTCTCTCGCTTCTGCTCTCTTTTACTGCATTAGGACAACCATGATACATGTGTTACATGCTGCGGTACTTGAACCCCTTTCCTTTGCATGACATGTCATTGCCACAGTAAATAGATGAAACCCACTAGCATGAGTAGGAGTTGTTTGAGCCCTGATGTGCCTACTCATTCATGCTTGTTTGTCATGCCTGCTACTGCTTAGAGTTGAGTCAGGTCTTATTCATCGGGGATGAATCGGAATGGTGATGAACATGTCCTACTACGTGTGAGCTAAGTGTGTGAACACGATTTGGTAAAGGTAGCGGTGAGAGGACATGTAGGAGTACATGGTGGGTTGTCTCATTGAAGCCGTCCTCAAGAACTGAGTTCTGTGTTTGTGATCCATGAACAGTTGCTACCATACATTGGGTTCCGGTAACTCGACCCCTCTCGACTTATTAATCAGCCTGATCTTTGTCCAGGAGTTGCAACTAGTTTCTGGTGTTTGTAGGTAGTGCTAGTAGTCTACCAAGTGGCACCCGGTACAGGTGGGCTTGGGACAGACTAGGTGCAGTGGCACGGTGTACCAAGTGG
This sequence comes from Aegilops sharonensis, assembly GCA_904067115.1. Classification (NCBI taxonomy): domain Eukaryota; kingdom Viridiplantae; phylum Streptophyta; class Magnoliopsida; order Poales; family Poaceae; genus Aegilops; species Aegilops sharonensis. The sequence continues at coordinate 967,708,024 of LR880972.1, forward strand.
CACCCGGATGGTGGGCTTGGGAACCCTGCTCACATCGTTTGGGGCTGTGAGCGACACTCCGGCCGGATCTCCTTGCGGATGGAACCCGAATAGGCGATAAACCTGGACTAGAGACTTGTGTGGTTAGTCAGGTCGTGGCCGACACCCTCGCTAGGCTTCCGCTTGAAGGTTGCCGAGATACATGATGTGTACATGGAGGTAAGTGGCAAGAGTGTGTGTGAAGAAGTACACCCCTGCAGGGTTAATATGATCTATTCGAATAGCCGCGTCCGCGGTAAAGGACCTCTGGGTTGCCTGTACAGTTCATAGACAAGTGAAAGTGGATACTCTAAAATGCGCAAGATAAGCGTGTGCTATGGATGGCGTTCTCGTAGGGAGACGGGAGCGGATCCATAGTGGTGTATTGAAATGGTGAATATGTGGACTCGTGTGCGCCACCTCAAAAGAGTTACTTGCAGTTGTAGTTCAGGATAGCCACCGAGTCAAAGCTGGCTTGCTGCAGTTAAACCCCACCATCCCTTTGTTGATACTGATGCATATGTAGCTAGTTCTGATGTAAGTCTTGCTGGGTACGTTTGTACTCACGTTTGCTTAATTTATGTTTTTGCAGAGAGACTTCAGTCTCGCTAGTAGTTCCGCGTGGACTTCAACGTTTAGCTTGTTACCTCAGCTACGATCTTGTGCCCTCGACAGGGTCTTGTAGATAGTCAGGCTTCTCAGCGTTTTCATTTCTAGTTGTCTGTACTCAGACAAGTTAAGCTTCCGCTTGTGCTTGTTGCTTGTATGACTTGAATGCACTAGTAGAAAACAGGGCTTTGGGTCCGGGGCAATATTCACATTAGTCCCGGTTCAGTCACGAACCGGGACTAATGTGAGCAATGGTCCCGGTTTGTGCGGCTAAGGCATTAGTCCCGGTTCACCTGAGCCCTTTAGTCCCGGTTTGTGCCTCAAACCGGGACTAAAGGGTGCGATGCCCTTTAGTCCCGGTTCGTGCCTCAAACCGGGACTAAAGATTAGACCTTTAGTCCCGGTTTGAGACACGAAACAGTACTAATGGGTTTGAGACCTTTAGTCCCGGTTCGTGCCACGAACCGGTACTAAAGGTCCCATTTTCAAACTCTACCCCCCACCCCCCTGTGGATCGCCTTTTCAGTTTTAAAAAAAATAAAAGAAAATGATGGAAATGTCAAAAAAATAAAAGAAAATAAGTTTCCCATGTGATATGTGGTCTAGTTGTTGGGAAAATTTGCAAATGTGAATTTCGACTTTATTTGCAAAATCTCTCTGGAATTTGTAAAAATGGGCATAACTTTTGCATACTAACTCGGATGAAAAAGTTTTTTATATGAAAATTCATCTACTCGAAAAATGGGAACCCCGTTAAACATTTTCAAAATCCTCAAAAACCTAACAGAAAAAAGTTACGGGGCTTTTAAGATCTGGAGGCAAAAAATTCAAAAAAATTTAGTTTTTTTTGATTTTTTGTTAAATCTGGGTCAAACAATAAAAATTGCAGTTATGGGTCAAACTATTATTCAAGAAGTATTAGTGTTACTAAATAATTATTTCATTTTTTTGAATTTTGGTCAAATCTGGTCAAACTATGGTCAAACTAATTATTCAAGAAATATTACTGTTACTAAATATTAGTGTTATTTTTTAGAACAATAGTTTCAAACTCAAACAGTGAAATGTGTGACTTCATGCTCAAGCTAAATTCCTGAGGTTAATAGGATTGACATCTTACTATTGTCAGGAAAACAACAAGTGCAGACTTGGAAACGAGGGAGAATAGAACCCGGAAGTTAAGCGTGCTCAGGCTGGAGTAGTGAGAGGATGGGTGACTGTCCGGGAAGTTAGATGATGAGGGCTGATTAGAGGTTAAATTGAGCAGTGATGAGGGGTGAGGGGTGATTAGAGATGAGAGGTTAGAATAATTCAGAAATTTGAAAAAAAAATTCCAAAAAAAATTTCAATTTTTTTAAAAAAAATGATTAGAGGTTAAATTGAGCAGTGATGAGGGGTGAGGGGTGATTAGAGATGAGAGGTTAGAATAATTCAGAAATTTGAAAAAAAAATTCCAAAAAAAATTTCAATTTTTTTTTAAAAAAAAATCATAAAATTTCCTTTATTACCGGTTGGTGTTACCAACCGGGACTAAAGGTGGACCTCCAGGCAGCGGCCACGTGGAGAGCCTTTAGTCCCGGTTCGTGTAAGAACCGGGACTAAAGGGGGAGGCTTTAGTACCGACCCTTTAGTCCCGGTTTCCAGAACCGGGAATAAAGGCCCTTATGAACCGGGACAATAGACCCTTTTTCTACTAGTGATGCTGGGTCATCAGACCCATGTTTGTAATAATTCAGAAATTTGAAAAAAAAATTCCAAAAAAAATTTCAATTTTTTTAAAAGAATGATTAGAGGTTAAATTGAGCAGTGATGAGGGGTGAGGGGTGATTAGAGATGAGAGGTTAGAATAATTCAGAAATTTGAAAAAAAAAATTCCAAAAAAAATTTCAATTTTTTTTAAAAAAAAATCATAAAATTTCCTTTATTACCGGTTGGTGTTACCAACCGGGACTAAAGGTGGACCTCCAGGCAGCGGCCACGTGGAGAGCCTTTAGTCCCAGTTCGTGTAAGAACCGGGACTAAAGGGGGAGGCTTTAGTACCGACCCTTTAGTCCCGGTTTCCAGAACCGGGAATAAAGGCCCTTATGAACCGGGACAATAGACCCTTTTTCTACTAGTGATGCTGGGTCATCAGACCCATGTTTGTAATATCTCGCTCCTCGGAGCCTATTGAATAAAATACTTGAGTTGTAGAGTCATGTTGTGATGCCATGTTGTATTTGCACATATCGAGCATATTGTGTGTATGTTATTGAAATGCTTGGTATGTGTGGGATCTAACTATGTAGTTGTTTATCCTTGGTAGCCTCTCTTACCGGGAAATGTCTCCTAGTGCTTCCACTGAGCCATGGTAGCTTGCTACTACTCCGGAACACTTAGGCTAGCCGGCATGTGTCCTTCTTCGTTCATGTGTCTGTCCCTTCGGGGAAATGTCACGCGGTGTCTACCGGAGTCCTGTTAGCCTGCTACAGCCCGGATTCTTCGGAGTCCTGTTAGCCCAGTTGCTAGCAAGGATTAACTCGCTGATGACCGACACGTTCGTTGCTGGGTCATGTATGCCTGTCCCTGTAAGTTAGTGCCACTTTGGGTTTACGACTAGCCATGTCAGCCCGGGTTCCTTGTCATATGGATGCTAGCGACACTATCATATACGTGATCCAAAAGGCGCGAACGGTCCCGGCCCTGGTAAGGCGACACCCTTGGGGATACCGTGCGTGAGGCCGCAAAGTGATATGAGGTGTTACATCTTCTATCCTACCTCTCTTGCCTTACTTACAGTTTGTCTTCGTGAAGTCTTTGCCTACTTGCCTTGTCTGTTTGACTTCACTGTGTGAAGACTGTTGTCTGTTTGGCTTCATACTATCTTCCATCCTGATCCATTCTTCCTTTCTGCTTATAGTCATTGTGCTTTCACTTCATTGCTTACTTGACTATGGCTTGTCTAGTGTAGACTACCTTCCGCTGCATATCAATAGGGTTATTTTTATTGTTTGTCTTCGAAGCACCCATGTTTTGAAGACTTTCATAAAAATCGCATATTCACCCCCCCTAGTCGAATACTAGCACTTTCAATTGGTATCAGAGCAAAGTGCTCCCTTGTTCTGTGTGATTCGGTTTAACCACCTGGAGTTTTAGCTATGTCGACTGCAGGGATAATCAAAGTCTCCGCTGCGTGCCCTGTCTTCGATGGCACTGATTACCCATACTGGAAGAATAAGATGTGCATGCATCTTGAAGCCATTGATGTCGATCTCTGGTATGTCGTCAAGAACGGCGTTCCCAAGACTGGTGAAGGTGTCACTCCTGCTGATGTCAAGAAGTTCGTGCAACTGGATTCAACTGCCAAGAACATCATCTGTGGTCATCTGACCAAGGGACAGTATGGTCGTGTGAGTGCTCTGGAAACGTCGAAGCTAGTTTGGAACTGGCTCTCCAAGGTCAATGAAGGCGTCTCAACACAGAGAGACTCAAGGATCAGTGTTCTTCACAATCTCTTCAATCGCTTCAAGATACACGATAATGAGAATGTCCAGCTCACATTTGATTGCCCCACTGATATCACTAATGAGCTTCATGCACTCGGCGCCACTGAGATCACCAAGCATGAAATCGTCAAAACACTCCTGAGATCACTTGACAGCTCGTTCGACACCCTAGCCCTGATGATTCAAGAACGTCCCGACTTCAAGACACTCGATCCATCTGACATACTTGAGAGGCTCAACACACATGAGTTTCAGCTATCTGAGAAAAGAGACATCTATGGTCCCAACTATGGACGATCTCGCGCTTTGAAGGCAAAGGCTGTTTCCTCATCTGAAGAAGAATCTGACTGCAGTTCTGGTGATCCTAAAGACATTGGAAAGGAGCTTGCTATGCTCGTGAAGAAGTTCCAGAAGTTCACCAACAAGAAAGACTTCAGAAAGTCTTCAAGATCCAGCTCAAGGAATGATGAAGCTTCCTCTCATGATCACAAGAAGAGAACCTGTCACAAGTGCAAGAAACCTGGCCACTACATCTCTGAGTGTCCACAGTGGGACAACGAGACAAAGAAGAAGAAGAAGAAGAAGAAGAAGAAGAAGAAGAAGAAGAAGAAGAAGAAGAAGAAGAAGAAGAAGAAGAAGAAGAAGAGCAAGGACTATGATTCTGATGACAAGAAGAAGAAGAAATCCTCAAAGTCTTCTTTCAAGTCTTCGTCGAAGTCTTCTTCACACAAGAAGAGCTCATCTGGCAGGGCTCATGCTTTTGTTGGCAAGGAGATGTATTCTGAGGAGGAGTCTGCATCTGAGGAGGCAGAGGTGGAGTCCGAGGAGGAATCTGATTCTGGAGTGGCAAGCCTGGCTCTAGCTTGTGCATATGTTGCCAAGTCCATCTTCGACACCAATGGCCTCGTCACCAACGCTGATGCCAAGGATGAGGATGACTCAGCTCCTACCTAGTGCTTCATGGCACGTGGTGCCAAGGTAAACTCATGCGATGCTTACTTTCAAACATCAAGTGAAAATGACTCTGAATGTGAATCTAAACCTAGCTACAAAACACTTGCTAAAATTGCAACTGAACAACAGAATGCCATGGAACATATTCAAAAACTGTTAGACAAAAGCGATGACCTGTTGGACGCGGAAATGACCCGATCTCAGTCCTTAATTGAAGTCATAAAAAATCTTCATGTTAAGTATGAGGAACTTGAAAGTCATCATGAATCGCTCTCAACCTCTCATGAAAAGCTTTCCTATAATTATCTTCAAAGGAAGCATGAACTTGAGAAATTGAGATCGGCTCATGAAGATCTTAAAAAGGAAAACGAGTCACTCCGTGCTCAACAGATCAGTTCCGCTCAGGAAGGATTTGAACCACCATGTCTAAAATGTATTGAGCGTGACAATGTTGTCTCTGTTGCTGAATGTTCAACTGCTACTATTGTTGCAATATCTTCAACTGCTGATGTGGTAACTAACCCCTCATCTAAGGATACCACTACTATTGCTGATGAGAATGCCAGGTTGAAGTCATTACTTGAGACCGGAATGTACAAAAGTCTCAAGGGGCATCAGACACTATGTGATGTCCTTAAAAAGCAGATTCTGAACCGAAACCCTAGGAAAGAGGGTGTTGGGTTTGAGAGGAAAATGAATGTTGATGGTTCTTACTGGATGCATGAGCAGTACACCAAAACCACATGGGTTGCTGCTAAGGGACCTTCAGTACATCCATCTACCTTATCTGGCTTCACTAGTGCTAACGCAATTATCATTGATGAATGCTTTGATACAAACTATAAACTGTTCAGGAATCAGAATGGTGAAGTGTTTGCCAGGTATATTGGTACTAACTGCAGGAATGGGCCACCTCTTAAGAAGATCTGGGTGCCCAAACGGTGTGTTGAAAGTCTTCCCGTGAATGTCGTTACGACACCACCTGGGAAGAAGACAAACCCCAGACCAAAGGCTTCGTATGGTCCAAAGGCTTCATACAAACAGAGGACTCACCTGATTCACCCTAACGCCAATGTTTTGCAGGGAAATCATACTCAGACCTTTGAATATGAGCGTGTTTCATCAAACCGCTATGTTCATAAGTCTAAGAACTTTTCTGCTTATTCATATGAGTATTATTCTCCTCCTGCAAGGCTATTTGCTAGGGCTTCAAAGCCAAAGTTCTCAGATGCTGCACTTAGACTCATTGCTTCTAAGCCACCCCTGAAAATGTGGGTGGTTAAGAAAACTTAACTCTCTTTTGCAAGGAAAGGTCTCCAGCCGGAAATCAAAGGCGTCTGATGCTTATGTTGGGAACCTTAAACATCTTGTGGGGCGCAAGATAAAATGCCCAAATGGTCTTACTATGTATTTTGTTCCTGATTCACTTGCCAGTCATCCTATCAGTCCTAACCTGGATCTGAGCTTTGATAATCCGCTTGCTCGTCAAATGTTTATGCTTCACAATTCCCTTGGTGAAGCCTATCCCCCTAACTGCACTGTAGGCTATGACACCTCGTGCTTCAGAATGGATTATGAATAGTGGCTGCACTAATCACATGACTGGTGATCGAAGTCTTCTGATGGATTCAACTCTTCGGCCATCTGATAAGAGTCATATCACATTTGCTGACACTGGTAAAAGTAAGGTATTGGGCCTTGGTAGAGTTGCAATCTCAAAGGATCAGCACATGGATAAAGTGATGCTTGTTGAATCCCTTGGTTTCAACTTAATATCTGTTTCAATGCTATGTGATTTGAATATGATTGTGATATTTGGAAAATATCGTTGCCTTGTCCTTATGGAATCTGACAAATCTCTAGTCTTTGAAGGGTATCGAAAAGATGATTTGTATATGGTAGACTTCTCAGCAGGACCACAGCTTGCCACATGTCTTCTAGCAAAAGCTTCAGAATGCTGGCTTTGGCATCGGAGGCTAGGACATGCGGGCATGAGGAACTTGTACACTCTCGCGAAGAAGAAACATGTCTTGGGCATCGAAGGCGTCAAGTTCAAGAAAGATCATCTATGTGGTGCCTGTGAAGCTGGGAAGATGACTAGGGCCAAGCATCCCTCGAAGACAATCATGACGACATCACAACCCTTCGACCTGCTTCACATGGACTTATTCGGCCCTACTCATTACTCTACTCTTACTACCACTGCCTGTCTCTATGGTTTCCCTATTGTTGATGATTACTCAAGATATACCTGGGTGCATATAATACTCTATAAGAATGAAGTGCAGGATGTCTTCAGACGCTTCGCCAATCATGCCATGACGAACTACGGTGTCAAGATCAAGCACATCAGAAGTGACAATGGCACAAAATTCAAGAACACCGGCCTCGACACTTACCTTGATACACTTGGCATCACTCATGGGTTTTCTGCTCCTTACACACCTCAGCAGAATGGCGTCATGGAGCGCAAGAACAGAACGTTCATCGAGATGGCTCAGACGATGCTAGATGAGTACAAGACTCCAAGAAAGTTCTGGCCTGAAGCCATTGACACTGCATGCCACATCATCAACCGAGTTTATCTTCACAACACTAAAAAAAGACACATCCGTGACATTTTGGGCCGAACGAAAAAAAATTCTGTCATACATATGACACTTCTATGACGATAATTGTGACAAAACCCGGTATCATCATAGATGTGGTGGGCCCCTGCTTCTATGACAAAAAATCATGACAGAAAATGGGCTTTTCGTCCTGGGTGGGCCGGAGACGCAGCTGCATGACATTCTTTGGGCCGTCCATGACGGAAAAAACCGTGGTAGAAGCGAGGGGGAGGAAAATTTCGGGGAGTTGCCGGTTACNACTCTATAAGAATGAAGTGCAGGATGTCTTCAGACGCTTCGCCAATCATGCCATGACGAACTACGGTGTCAAGATCAAGCACATCAGAAGTGACAATGGCACAAAATTCAAGAACACCGGCCTCGACACTTACCTTGATACACTTGGCATCACTCATGGGTTTTCTGCTCCTTACACACCTCAGCAGAATGGCGTCATGGAGCGCAAGAACAGAACGTTCATCGAGATGGCTCAGACGATGCTAGATGAGTACAAGACTCCAAGAAAGTTCTGGCCTGAAGCCATTGACACTGCATGCCACATCATCAACCGAGTTTATCTTCACAACACTAAAAAAAGACACATCCGTGACATTTTGGGCCGAACGAAAAAAAATTCTGTCATACATATGACACTTCTATGACGATAATTGTGACAAAACCCGGTATCATCATAGATGTGGTGGGCCCCTGCTTCTATGACAAAAAATCATGACAGAAAATGGGCTTTTCGTCCTGGGTGGGCCGGAGACGCAGCTGCATGACATTCTTTGGGCCGTCCATGACGGAAAAAACCGTGGTAGAAGCGAGGGGGAGGAAAATTTCGGGGAGTTGCCGGTTACGGTGGGAGGTCGGGGGCCGAGCGATGTGCGTTTGTCTCCTACACGTACGCGCGTGTGTGCAAGGCGTTGGCTCTAACTGAACCCAAGCGAGGCGTTGGGCTCTAACTGAACCCGAGCGATTGCACTGCAGGCTACGCGTTACTGAACCCGAGCGATCAATCGATGGCTGTTAACTGAACCGGATCGAGCGATTCCTTCGCTACTGCTGCTAACTGAAGCCGATCGATTGGATGAACAGTGAGC
>LR880972.1:967717308-967728674 GCA_904067115.1 Aegilops sharonensis
TGGAGGGCTGGATGAACAGTAGACGCTGGAGGGGTGGTTGAATAGTAGCTGGTGGAGTAGCACGCGGTGGAGGCTGGATGAACCGGAGCCCGTGGAGGCTGGAGGAGGTTGACGGTAGCCCGTGGAGGCTGGAGGAGGTCGACGGTGGAGATGAACAGTATCCCGTGGAGTCCCGTTTTGTGGTACGCCACACCCCACCCGATCAACATGACCCCCGTTTTGACCGTAGGAGGTCTGTTTTGTCCGTTTTGCGGTACGCCACACCCCTCCCGATCAACAGGACCCCCGTTTCGACCGTAGGAGGTACGTTTCCTCCGTTTTGCGGTACGCCACATCCCTCCCGATCAACAGGACCCCGTTCCGAACGTAGGAGGTCCGTTTCCTCCGTTGTGCGGTACGCCAGGCCTCGTTTCCATCGCCTGTTCCGTCCAAGCCCTCCCGATGAACACGACCATGCATTCCGTTCCGACCCAGCCGGTTGGCTCCCACGCGTTCCGTTGCCTCCCGATGAACACCCTGCATTCCGTTGCCTCCGCATGAACACAACGCATTCCGTTGCCTCCCCATGAACACGACGACGACGTTGTTTCTCCGTTCCGACCCAGCCATGTACACGAGCCCTGGCCGTACGTATGCGCGAGTAGGTGTTCGAGACCCCGCCCGTATGTACGTACGTGGCCGTATTTTCTTTCTTGCACCCTGGCCGCTGTATGTACGTGTACATGCTACGTGCGTGCCTCTACTACGACACGTACGCGCCTCTACTATGACACGTGCACGCCTCTACATCGACCAGTATATATGTACGTACACTTGCGCGACCAGAATGACAATGCTACGTACGCTTCGACCAGGTGGGTCCCGACTGTCAGGCACTTCCTTGCCTCCGAAGATGTAGCTGGTGGGTCCCAGCAGTCAGGGGGCGAATCGTTTTGGGTTTTCTTTGCCTAGACGCACTTCCTTGCATGCGAAGATGTAGCTGGTGGGTCCCAGCAGTCAGGGGGGCGAATCGTTTTTTTTTGCCTGGACGCAATTCCTAGCGTGCGAAGGTGTAGCTAGTGGGTCCCAGCACTCAGGGGGGCGAATCATTTTTTTCCCAGACGCACTTCCTTGCGTGCGAAGATGTAGCTGGTGGGTCCCAGCAGTCAGGGGGAAACGTTTTTTTCGCGAAATACGGTGGCCCGTCTGGTGGGTCCCCGCTGTCAGGTGGAGGAATAATTATTTTCCGCGTAATAAGGAGGCGCTTCCTTGTTGCGGCCGTGGGCCCAGCTGTTAGCCTCTCCACGTACAGTCCGCGTCCGATGGAAGTCGTTCCTTGACCACGTTGACCACGCCGCGCCGAGAGCACCAGGGCGGTGGACGGCGGCGAGGCCTAGGAAGGGGACGACGTGGAGCCGGGGAAGACGCGGCAGTGGAAGCCCGCGTGGAGAGGAGTACGAGGGTTCACTGGTTCGGCTGCGGTGTGAGGCTGCCGTCACCGCAGGGCCTGGCCAGCGGTGGGAATAGTAGGGGCGGTGAGGCCTCCGCGGCAGCACATCCGGCCACGGGAGGCAGGAGCATGTGGCATGACCGGCGCTGCTTTGGGCGGCTCGAGCAAGAAGACCAGAGGTTGAAGAAGCACTACGGCCGTTGGATGGACATCGTACGGTCACTGGAACTGGAATCGTTTATACTGACTAAGTTGACAACGCCCTCCGTCCCCGTCAACTTAGTAGGCCCACAAGTCAACCTCCCACCAAGGTGGGTCCCAGCTAGCAGGGGGTATTCATTTTTTTGTGCGTAATAAGGAGGCACATCCGGTGGGTCCGAGCTGACAGCGGGGGGAAAGTTTTTTCGCGAAATACGGTGGCCCGTCGGGTGGGTCCCAGCTGAGGGAGTCCTGGATTAGGGGGTGTCCGGATAGCCGGACTATAACCTTTGGCCGGACTCCTGGACTATGAAGATACAAGATTGAAGACTTCATCCCGTGTCCGGATGGGACTTTCCTTGGCGTGGAAGGCAAGCTTGGCGATACGGATAGGTAGATCTCCTCCCATTGTAACTGACTATGTGTAACCCTAGCCCTCTCCGATGTCTATATAAACCGGAGGGTTTTAGTCCGTAGGACAAACAACAATCATACCATAGGCTAGCTTCTAGGGTTTAGCCTCTCTGATCTCGTCGTAGATCTACTCTTGTACTACCCATATCATCAATATTAATCAAGCAGGAGTAGGGTTTTACCTCCATCGAGAGGGCCCGAACCTGGGTAAAAACATCGTGTCCCTTGTCTCCTGTTACCATCCGCCTAGACGCACAGTTCGGGACCCCCTACCCGAGATCCGCTGATTTTGACACCGACATTGGTTCTTTCATTGAGAGTTCCTCTATGTCGTCATCTTTAGGCCCGATGGCTCCTTCGATCATCAACAACGATGCGGTCCAGGGTGAGACTTTTCTCCCCGGACAGATCTTCGTATTCGGCGGCTTTGCACTGCGGGCCAATTTGCTTGGCCATCTGGAGCAGATCGAAAGCTACGCCCTGGCCATCAGGTCAGATTTGGAAGTTTGAAGTACATGGCTGACGTCCGCGGAGACTTGATCTTCGACGGGTTCGAGCCACAGTCGAGCGCGCCACACTGTCACGATGGGCATGATCTAGCTCTGCCGCCGAACAGTGCCCTGGAGGCCGAACCCGTGTTCGCTCCGACCCCTAGCTCGGAGCCGACTGCGCCAATCGAGGACGGGTGGCTGGACACCGCCTCAGGGGCTGCAATCTCTACGGCGATCGAGCCGAACACCAGCCTTGTCCTCTGCGAAGCTCGCGACTCCAAGGTGTCGGACTCCTCTCCGGACTCCGAACCTTCCGCGCCCCTGCCGATCGAATCTGATTTGGCGCCGATCATGGAGTTCGCCGCCGTGGACATCTTTCAGCACTCGCCCTTCGGCGACATTCTGAATCACTAAAGTCTCTCTCTTTATCAGGAGAGCCCTGGCCGGACTATGGTCAACAAGATTGGGATGCGGATGACAAAGAAATTCAAAGCCCACCCACCACCCACTTCGTAGCCACTGTCGATGATTTAACCGACATGCTCGACTTCGACTCCAAAGACATCGACGGTATGGACGACGATGTAGGAGACGAACAGGAACCTGTGTCTATAGGGCACTGGACAACCACCTCATCTCACGATGTATACATGGTGGACACACCTAAAAGAAACGACGACGAGGAACAAAGGGACGCAACAAGGGATCGTTCCCTCGAAAAGCAGTCAAAGCGGCGGCGTAAGCGCCGCTCTAAACCCCACCTCGATAGAGACAGCAGCCATACAGGCCCAGCCACAGAGCAGGGCGAACCGGCGGACGACGAACATGCCATCGAGCAACCGTCCGAACAGGGCAACTTGGATAAACAAACCGAACAACCCGTCCCTGGCGAAGATAACAGTCCGGACGACCTCACGCCGGACAAGTTGCTGGAGCAGAAGAACCTCCACAAAAGGCTCGTTGCCACTGCGCGTAGCCTGAAAAAAAAGAAGCGGAAGCTCAAAATAGCGGAAGATGCACTCAGAATTAGATGGAGCAAAGTACTCAACACCGAAGGCAAATACGGGGACAGTCGCCACACAAAGAGCTATCCGAAGCGAAAAATTACTGCCGGAATTTGATGAGGAGGCGTTAGAGCCCCAGCAATCAAAAAATAAGGAAGCCACCCGGTCGGATAAACAACCCCATGGCCAACATAGAGCGGCAAATGGCGCCGCACACAAGCCGGCACGCGATCCGCACAAGGATTCGCATAAAAAAGATGGCCCAGCCAGATCTATCTACGGGCCAAGAAAGCAAGCTCTAGTAAGCAATGCAACGCAACAAGTATCTGAACATCACGGCACACCCAAATATAGGGGTGCCGCACACCCCCTATGTTTCACCGATGAGGTGTTGGACCATGAATTTCCAGCGGGATTCAAAACATAGAGGCATACGACAGAACAACAGACCCTGGAGTCTGGATTGAGGATTATATCCTCCACATACACATGGCTAGAGGAGATGACCTCCATGCCATAAAATACTTACCCCTCAAGCACAAAGGGCCAGCCCGACATTGGCTTAAAAGCCATCCCGAAAACACCATTGGAAGTTGGGAAGAGCTCGAGGATGCTTTTCGGGCAAATTTTCAAGGGACCTATGTCCGACCTCCAGATGCAGACGATTTAAGTCATATAACTCAACAACCCGGAGAGTTCGCCCGGAAATTCTGGAACAGATTTCTTACTAAAAAGAACCAGATAGTCGACTGTCCGGACGCCGAAGCCTTAGCAGCTTTCAAACACAGCGTTCGAGACGAATGGCTCGCCAGGCACCTCGGCCAAGAAAAGCCAAGAACAATGGCCGCATTAACAAGCCTCATGACCCGCTTTTGCACAGGAGAGGATAGCTGGTTGGCAAGATGCAGTACCAGCGACCCAAGTACATCCGAAGTTAGGGATGGAAACGGGAAACCGCGACGCAGCAAGGACCAGCGCCGGACCAAGGGAAACAGCCCGAAGAGCACGGCAGTCAACGCCGGATTCACAAGCTCTTGGCAGAATCAGAAAAGCTGCCCCTCAGGGATAACAGGGACGAGCTATCTAACCTCAACAAAATCTTGGACAAGATATGCCAAATCCACAGTACTCCCGGGAAGCCCGCAAACCATACCCATAGAGATTGTTGGGTCTTCAAGCAATCCGGCAAACTCAACGCCGAACACAAGGGGCTTGACACACCAAGCGAGGACGATGACGAACCCCACAAGAAGAGCACCGGAAAACAAAAGAATTTCCCACAAGAAGTCAAAACAGTAAACTCACTTCACGTGACAAAAGGGAAAAATAGTGGCGCCTATAGAGATACGCGCCATACGGCCTATCCCAGAGGAGTCCCGCCACTGGTTGTCAAAACCAATCCCCTTCGACCATCAGGATTACTCTAGAAGTATCCGGAACGCAGGCTGGATTGCCTTGATATTAGATCCGATAATTGACGGACTCCACTTTACACAAGTCCTAATGGACGGCGGCAGTGATCTAAACCTGCTATATCAGGACACAATCCGCAAAAAGGGTATAGACCCAACAAAAATTCGCCATAGCAAAACTTCCTTTCAAGGGGTAACGCCAGGCCCAGATGCCCATTGTACGGGTTCTCTCCTCCTAGAAGTTATGTTCGGCTCCCCCGACAACTTCCGCCATGAAAATCTAACCTTCCACATCGCCCCATTTACAAGTAGCTATCAAGCACTACTGGGACGCGAAGCTTTCGCCCTCTTTAACGCAATACCGCATTATGCATCTCTTACGCTTAAAATGCCCGGTCCGCGAGGCATCATCTCATTAAAGGGAAATATCGAGTGTTCCACGAGCGCGGAAGACTGTGCGGCTGCCTTGACAGCCACACACTAAACCGGCTTCACTAATCAAAGCACCTAAACAGGTCGTTCAAACCCCGGACATGGCTAGACGAGTCCGGCGTAAACATACAAGGGCTTACTAGCCGCATACCCCAGTACAAGGGGCTCCACGCATGTACAACAAGAGACACTAAAGCTCAATTTTACCCATTTTTTGAATTATACTTTGTTTATTTAATATAACATACATTTTTGCACGATCTTTTTCAACTAAGTTCCTCTCTTTTACAGATGAACACCGTGCTACACCCGTCCAGGATACGGCACACCGGAGACACGGGCGCAGACGTGCAGTAGGGACCCGTTCCACGGATTCTTTTTAGATTAAGACCCTGCGTAAACCTTTTTTACTGTCTCTTGTTGATACACATCCCCCGGTTTTTTGGTTTAACCAAGGAGGAGGCTGGCGTCTTGGCATGTGGCCACGTCAGAATTTTGCGCGTACCTGGACACCAGGGGCTTATTACCAAGGGCGTCGTTCAGCCCGTTTTCATAAAGACCGAATACCTTAGGGAGTGTTCGGCGTCGCGAGTTTGGCCTTATATGCATCAGCTCCGAATCATGTCTTTGGTCAATTGTTGGGTTTGCCCGGCTCCTGTGTTTTGATGCCTTACGTTCCGCTCTATCGGCTAAGGCGACACCTGGAGAACTACTACGATTGTGCCCCGGTTCGGCCAGGCGAGCACCTCAGTAGAGAAAGCCGAAAACTGACTATCATGATATAACATGAGACTGGTCAACCACTCGATGACCCGCCAGAATCTTTAGGATTCCTCCGCATTAACGAAGGGCCGTTTCCCGGCCAGGCACACACGCGCCCCGAATTCGGGTGAGCGCGGTGCCCCTAGGGGCTATATAGTAGCCCCACTGTCAAACTCCTATCGCTAAGTGAAAGTGATAAAGCATTATAGTCCGGTTGCCTAGTTCGCTATGCTATCACCTCCTTAATAGGACCAAGACGTTGGATCAAGTGTGAAAATGCGCCTTCTGCGAACACCTCCGCATTATATGCGTGGGGGCTGAAGCCGAAGACTGCCATCTTTCAGGTTATATATATACATATACATTAACGGCCGCACAGGAGGTATTTTAATTCTTGAAGGCACAAGTATAAAAAGCTTTTATATTCCCTCGAAACATTGTTTTACAATAATACATGTTATTCGAGCATAATATCCTTCGAGCACTGCGTCTCTATTAAACGAGCGCCCTGCAGAACTTCCTGAAAATAGTGCTTGGCAGGTACTCGGCTCTTGTCCGAATCTTGGGATGCAATAGCGATGGCATTCATCTCCGCCCAGTATGTTTTGACACGGGCAAGAGCCATCCGCGCACCCTCTATGCACGCCGACCTCTTCATTGCATTGATATGCGGCACCGCACCAAGGAACTGCTGCACCAAGCTAAAATAACTCTTCGGCTCGGGCCTTTCCGGCCACAGATGACTCACGACATACTTCATGGCGAGTCCGGATAACCTATTCAGCTCTGCCCATGCGGCCAAACGATCGGTTAATGGAAATGGGCGCTCTGGATTGTGGAACTGCGACCAAAAAAGCTTTTCCACTTCGTGATCCTTTTGATCTCGGAAGTGTTCTGCCGCGTCCGCGGCACTCGCCGCCAAGTCCAGATAAGTGTTCGCCGCACTCCATAGCCGGTCAGACGGAGCATATTTAGGATCCCCGAACTTCATCAGCAGCATAAAGGGCTTTCCAGCCGCGATATCTCCAGCCTGACGTAGATCCTCCTTCATAGCTCTCATCGCAGAGCGAGTATCCTTGGCCTCGATAGTGGCCTTCTCCAGGTCCTTCTGTTCCACCCGATCTTCTTTTTCAAGAAGCTTGCAGCGGTCGGCAGCATTCTTCAACTTCACAGCCATCTCGGCCATTTCCTTTTTTCTTCGGCAGTGAGCAGCTTGTTCGGCTTTCAGCTCTTCAGCCGCCTTTAAGGCAGCCACATCGCTTTTCCTGGCCTGCTCCTTGGCTCGGGCAAGTTCCGCCCGAAGGTTCTCCATGACAGCGGCACCATCTGCATCAAGCATAAATGTTGTAAGATGCGGGCATCAAGCTCCTCTTACCAGGTGTCTTCGGAGAAATTACATACCTTGTGCCTCGTCAAGCCGCTTGTTGACAAGCGCGATGTCGGCATCTGCCACGTCAAGTTCCGCTTTAGCTCGGCAAATCCATCAGTCCGGCTAGCCACCGAACACTTCGCCACCTACATAGGAAGGGCGACATATTATACCTGGGATTCTGATCCTCGGCGCGCCATCATTTTTGACAACGCATAGAGTCTCAAGGGCTACTATCTACACAGGGCGCATCTTATATATGCGGAACTGTCAAAAGGTACACCATTTCGCGTACCTCAAAACATGTCAGTAAACTCCTGACGGCCTCGAATAACCCGCTCTCCGTGGATGAAATCCTTTCAATCATCGTACCCATCAATGCACGGTGTTCTTCTGAGATAGACGCTCGCCTGAGCAGATCCTTCAACTCCTCCGACCGTGCACCGGACAGTGTTGGACTCGTCCGATGGCCTTTTTCGAAGGCCGGACACGGAGGGCTTTGGGGGGCCATACGACTGCCTTCCGACCCTGCCGGATTCGGAGAAACCCTCCGCGACGACACCTCAGGGTCGCCCGCCTTGCAAGGCGGTATGGCAGGGGGAGGCATTCCGCTCTCCATCATCTCCGGACGAAGATCCCTTGAAGATGAGCTCTGCTGAGAAGGGCTGAGATCTGAACTACAAGGTAAAATTTCGGTTATCTTCCTCAGAAATAGAACATGGATGTCCCTCATTTTAAAACTCCCCTCTCTACTTACGGCTCGGCGGAGGGCTGATCCCCTTGGGGGCATAGTGCGGCCGAGGCATCCCCCGGCGCAGGACCCTCTGACGAAGATTTCTTCCCCCGCTTTGAGACCATGGTCTCCGGGTCTTCAGAGGCGGTCCTCTTCTCCCCCTGGATAGAGGAATTTTCGATTCCTCCTTTCCTGACAGCCTCCTTCGGGGAGGCGGTAGCTTCCTTGTTCCCCCCTTCGCCTTCTTCCAAAGGCGCAACCTCCAGCATCCTGGTTAACATGGGATCCGGCGTGGTCTCAGGGAAGGGGGCCGGACACCTGATTAGCTTTGCTTTTGCTATCCACTCCTGTTTAAGGGACAACTCTTTTAAGGGCAATTTTATGATAAGTATACGGATAGCGTGTCCGGGTACAGGGCTACTTACTTGAGTATCCGGGCGATTGCAGCTCAGACCTGCGTCCTCGGTCGAGTCCGGACACATTGCTTGTGATCCGAAGAAAAATTTGTACATCTCCATGGGCGTCACGCCCGTAAAATGTTGGAGGGCTCGTGGTCCCTCCGGATTAAACTCCGACAGGCGGAGGGGGCGACGTTTGCAGGGCTGGGTGCGGCGAATCAACATGACCTGCGTCACTACGACCAGATTGATGTCTCTTTCTAGGAGATCTCGAATGCGGCCCTGCAACAAGGGCACATCCTTGGACGGCCCCCAGTTAAACCCTTTGTTGACCCACGACGTTAGCTGTGGTGGGGGACCCGAGCGGAAGGCAGGTGGCGCCACCCACTTGGTGCCCCTGGGAGCTGTGATATAAAACCAATCTCGTTGCCATAAGCTGAACTCCTCTTGAAAAGAGCCCTCGGGCCATGGAGCGTCAACATTCTTGCTTATAGCAGCACCTCCGCACTCCGCGTGCTGCCCCTCGATCATCTTCGGCTCCACTTTGAAGGTCTTAAGCCACAATCCGAAGTGAGGAGTAATACGGAGGAAGGCTTCGCACACGACAATGAACGATGAGATGTGGAGGATGGACTCCGGAGCCAAGTCGTGAAATTCCAGCCCATAATAAAACAGGAGCCCCCTCACGAAGGGGTCCGTCGGGAAGCCTAGCCCCCGAAGGAAATGAGACGCGAACACCACGCTCTCGCCAGGCTTGGGAGTGGGAATAACCTGCCCTTGAGCAGGCAGCCTATGCGGGATTTCGCCGGTTAGATACCTGGCATCTCTTAGCTTTAGCACGTCTTCTTCCGTAACGGAGGAAGGCATCCACCAGCCTTGAAGGTCGTAGCCGGACATCATCGAAGGTCCGAAGCGCCTGAATCTGGAGCTTTGGGTGTTGGAACTCGAGGCGAGAGGCGGATTTGATTGAGATTGAAAGAAAGTACTAGAGCCTTGGTCTCTTTATAAAGAGGTTGAATACCAAGAGCCCTCCCCGTGACCGTTTGGGACTCGCCTTCGATTGAGGAGACATACCAACAGGCACGATTGGGTTATCCACGCCCGTATTGATGAGAATCCCGGAATAAGGGGACGTGATCTCTGCTTCGACCAGACGTGCCAAGGAAACCTCCTCGCTAAGTGCGCTGAGGTGGGACAGTAAAAAAGATTCGAATAAAGGCTTGGCCGTGGTGTGATGTCACGCTGCGGAATACGTCGGCAGGTTGGATTTGTGTAAATATTATTCTCTCTACGGTGGTATGTGGAACTTATTTTGCAGAGCCGGACACTATCCTTGTATTCAAAATCTTCTATGAAGTATTCGGAGGAGGAACCCGCCTTGCAATGCCGAAGACAATCTGCGCGTCGGGCTCGTCGTCATTGAAGCCTGGTTCAGGGGCTATTGAGGGAGTCCTGGATTAGGGGGTGTCCGGATAGCCGGACTATAACCTTTGGCCGGACTCCTGGACTATGAAGATACAAGATTGAAGACTTCGTCCTGTGTCCGGATGGGACTTTCTTTGGCGTGGAAGGCAAGCTTGGCGATACGGATATGTAGATCTCCTCCCATTGTAACCAACTCTGTGTAACCCTAGCCCTCTCCGGTGTCTAAAACCGGAGGGTTTTAGTCCGTAGGACAAACAACAATCATACCATAGGCTAGCTTCTAGGGTTTAGCCTCTCTAATCTCGTGGTAGATCTACTCTTGTACTACCCATATCATCAATATTAATCAAGCAGGAGTAGGGTTTTACCTCCATCGAGAGGGCCCAAACCTGGGTAAAAACATCGTGTCCCTTGTCTCTTGTTACCATCCGCCTAGACGCACAGTTCGGGACCCCCTACCCGAGATCCGCCGGTTTTGACACCGACACCAGCAGTCAGGGGCAAACGTTTTTTTTTCACGAAATACTGGTCGCCCTTCCGGTGGGTCCCTCCTGTCAGGTGGAGGAATAATTATTTTCCGCGTAATAAGGAGGCACTTCCTTGCGGCTGCCGTGGACCCAAATGTCAGCCTCTCCACGTACAATATTCTTCCGATGGAATTCGGTCGTTGACCACATTGACCACGCCGCGCCGAGAGCACCACGGCGGTGGACGTGTTGGGGAACGTAGTAATTTCAAAAAATTTCCTACGCACACGCAAGATCATGGTGATGGCATAGCAACGAGAGGGGAGAGTGTGCCCACGTACCCTCGTAGACCGAAAGCGGAAGCGTTATGACAACGCGGTTGATGTAGTCGTACGTCTTCACGATCCGACCGATCCAAGTGCCGAACGTACGGCACCTCCGTGTTCAGCACACGTTCAGCTCGATGACGATCCCCGGACTCCGATCCAGCAAAGTGTCGGGGATGAGTTCCGTCAGCACGACGGCGTGGTGACGATGATGATGCTCTATCGGCGCAGGGCTTCGCCTAAACTCCGCGACGATATGACCGAGGTGGAATATGGTGGAGGGGGGCACCGCACATGGCTAAGGAACGATCCGAAGATCAACTTGTGTGTCCTAGGGTGCCCCCTTGCCCCCGTATATAAAGGAGCAAGGGGGGGGGGGTGCGGCCGGCCCTAGGAGGAGGCGCGCCGGAGGAGTCCTACTCCCACCGGGAGTAGGACTCCCCCCTTGTCCTAGTTGGATTAGGACTTGGGGGGAGGGGAAAGAGGAAGGGGGGCGCCGCCCCCCC
>LR880972.1:967733121-967762933 GCA_904067115.1 Aegilops sharonensis
ACTTTCCTCCCACTCACTTCTTTCGAGAGAAACTCCTTCTCTAGAAAGGATCCATTCTTAGCAACGAATGTCTTGCCTTCGGATCTGTGATAGAAGGTATACCCAATTGTCTCCTTTGGGTATCCTATGAAGATACATTTTTCCGATTTGGGTTCAAGCTTATCAGGTTGAAGCTTTTTCACATAAGCATCGCAACCCCAAACTTTCAGAAACGACAACTTTGGTTTCTTGCCAAACCATAGTTCATAAGGTGTCGTCTCAACGGATTTTGATGGTGTCCTATTTAACGTGAATGCGGCCGTCTCTAAAGCATAACCCCAAAACGATAGCGGTAAATCGGAAATAGACATCATAGATCGCACCATATCTAGTAAAGTACGATTACGATGTTCGGACACACCATTACGCTGTGGTGTTCCAGGTGGCGTGAGTTGTGAAACTATTCCGCATTGCTTCAAATGTAGACCAAACTCGTAACTCAAATATTCTCCTCCACGATCAGATCGTAGAAACTTTATTTTCTTGTTACGATGATTTTCAACTTCACTCTGAAATTCTTTGAACTTTTCAAATGTTTCAGATTTATGCTTCATCAAGTAGATATACCCGTATCTGCTTAAATCATCTGTGAAGGTGAGAAAATAACGATATCCGCCACGAGCTTCAACATTCATCGGACCAGATACATCTGTATGTATGATTTCCAACAAATCTGTTGCTCTCTCCATACAACCGGAGAACGGTGTTTTAGTCATCTTGCCCATGAGGCACGGTTCGCAAGTACCAAGTGATTCATAATCAAGTTGTTCCAAAAGTCCATCTGTATGGAGTTTCTTCATGCGCTTTACACCGATATGACCTAAACGGCAGTGCCACAAATAAGTTGCACTATCATTATCAACTCTGCATCTTTTGGCTTCGACATTATGAATATGTGTATCACTACTGTCGAGATTCAATAAGAATAGACCACTCTTCAATGGTGCATGACCATAAAAGATATTACTCATATAAATAGAACAACCATTATTCTATGATTTAAATGAATAACCGTCTCGCATTAAACAAGATCCAGATATAATGTTCATGCTCAACGCTGGCACTAAATAACAATTATTTAGGTCTAAAACTAATCCCGAAGGTAGATGTAGAGGTAGCGTGCCGACCGCGATCACATTGACTTTGGAACCGTTTCCCACGCGCATCGTCACCTCGTCCTTTGCCAGTGCTCGCTTATTCCGTAGTCCCTGTTTCGAGTTGCAAATATTAGCAGCAGAACCAGTATCAAATACCCAGGTGCTACTACGAGCTCTAGTAAGGTACACATCAATAACATGTATCTCACATATACCTTTGTTCACTTTGCCATCCTTCTTATCCGCCAAATACTTGGGGCAATTCCGCTTCCAGTGACCAGCTTGCTTGCAGTAGAAGCACTTAGTTTCAGGCTTAGGTCCAGATTTGGGTTTCTTTTCTTGAGCAGCAACTTGCTTGCTGTTCTTCTTAAAGTTCCCCTTCTTCTTTCCTTTGCCCTTTTTCTTGAAACTAGTGGTCTTGTTGACCATCAACACTTGATGCTCCTTCTTGATTTCTACCTCCGCAGCTTTTAGCATTGCGAACAGCTCGGGAAGTGTCTTGTTCATCCCTTGCATATTATAGTTCATCACGAAGCTCTTGTAGCTTGGAGGCAGCGATTGGAGAATTCTGTCAATGACACTATCATCCGGAATATTAACTCCCAGTTGAATCAAGTGATTATTATACCCAGACATTTTGAGTATGTGCTCACTGACAGAACTATTCTCCTCCATCTTGCAGCTATAGAACTTATTGGAGACTTCATATCTCTCAATCCGGGCATTTGCTTGAAATATTAACTTCAACTCCTGGAACATCTCATATGCCCCATGACGTTCAAAACGTCGTTGAAGACCCGGTTCTAAGCCGTAAAGCATGGCACACTGAACTATGGAGTAGTCATCAGCTTTGCTCTGCCAGACGTTCACAACTTCTGGCGTTGCTCCTGCAGCAGGCCTGGCGCCCAGCGGTGCTTCCAGGACGTAATTCTTCTGTGCAGCAATGAGGATAATCCTCAAGTTACGGACCCAGTCCGTGTAATTGCTACCATCATCTTTCAACTTTGCTTTCTCAAGGAACGCATTAAAATTCAACGGAACAACAACACGAGCCATCTATCTACAACAAACATAGATAAGCAAAATACTATCAGGTGCTAAGTTCATGATAATTTTAAGTTCAATTAATCATATTACTAAAGAACTCCCACTTAGACAGACATCTCTCTAGTCATCTAAGTGATCACGTGATCCAAATCAACTAAACCATAACCGATCATCACGTGAGATGGAGTAGTTTTCAATGGTGAACATCACTATGTTTGATCATATCTACTATATGATTCACGCTCGACCTTTCGGTCTCCGTGTTCCGAGGCCATATCTGCATATGCTAGGCTCGTCTAGTTTAACCTGAGTATTCCGCGTGTGCAAAACTGGCTTGCACCCGTTGTAGATGGACGTAGAGCTTATCACACCCGATCATCACGTGGTGTGTGGGCACTACGAACTTTTAGCAACGGTGCATACTCAGGGAGAACACTTCTTGATAATTTTTAGTGAGAGATCATCTTAAAATGCTACCGTCAATCAAAGCAAGATAAGATGCATAAAGGATAAACATCTCATGCAATCAATATAAGTGATATGATATGGCCATCATCATCTTGTGCTTGTGATCTCCATCTCCGAAGCACCATCATGATCACCATCGTCACCGGCGCGACACCTTGATCTCCATCGTAGCATCGTTGTCGTCTCGCCAACTATTGCTTCTACGACTATCGCTACCGCTTAGTGACAAAGTAAAGCAATTACATGGCGTTTGCAAATCATACAATAAAGCGACAACCATATGGCTCCTGCCAGTTGCCGATAACTTGGTTACAAAACATGATCATCTCATACAATAAAATATAGTATCACGTCTTGACCATATCACATCACAACATGCCCTGCAAAAACAAGTTAGACGTCCTCTACTTTGTTGTTGCAAGTTTTACGTGGCTGCTATGGGCTGAGCAAGAACCGTTCTTACCTACGCATCAAAACCACAACGATAGTTTGTCAAGTTGGTGTTGTTTTAACCTTCGCAAGCACCGGGCGTTGCCACACTCGGTTCAACTAAAGTGAGAGAAACAGACACCCGCCAGTCACCTTTAAGCAACGAGTGCTCGAAGCGGTGAAACCAGTCTCGCGTAAGCGTACGCGTAATGTCGGTCCGGGCCGCTTCATCTCACAATACCGCTAAACCAAAGTATGACATGCTGGTAAGCAGTATGACTTATATCGCCCACAACTCACTTGTGTTCTACTCGTGCATATGACATCAACGCATAAAACCTGGCTCTGATACCACTGTTGGGGAACGTAGTAATTTCAAAATATTTCCTACGCACACGCAAGATCATGGTGATGGGATAGCAACGAGAGGGGAGAGTGTGTCCACGTACCCTCGTAGACCGAAAGCAGAAGCGTTATGACAACGCGGTTGATGTAGTCGTACGTCTTCACGATCCGACCGATCCAAGTGCCGAACGTACGGCACCTCCGTGTTCAGCACACGTTCAGCTCAATGACGATCCCCGGACTCCGATCCAGCAAAGTGTCGGGGATGAGTTCCGTCAGCACGACGGCGTGGTGACGATGATGATGCTCTATCGGCGCAGGGCTTCGCCTAAACTCCGCGACGATATGACCGAGGTGGAATATGGTGGAGGGGGGCACCGCACACGGCTAAGGAACGATCCGAAGATCAACTTGTGTGTCCTAGGGTGCCCCCTTGCCCCCGTATATAAAGGAGCAAGGGGGGGGGGGGTGCGGCCGGCCCTAGGAGGAGGCGCGCCGGAGGAGTCCTGCTCCCACCGGGAGTAGGACTCCCTCCCTTGTCCTAGTTGGATTAGGACTTGGGGGAGGGGAAAGAGGAAGGGGGGCGCCGCCCCCCCTCTCCTTGTCCTATTCGGACTAGGGGGGGAGGGGGTGCGCGGCCTGCCCTGGCCGGCCCTCCTCTTCTCCCTCATGGCCCACTAAGGCCCATTAACCCCCGGGAGGGTTCCGGTAACCCCCCGGTGTTCCGGTAAAATCCTGATTTCACCCGGAACTATTCCGAAGTCCAAACATAGGCTTCCAATATATCAATCTTTATGTCTCGACCATTTCGAGACTCCTCGTCATGTCCGTGATCACATCCGGGACTCCGAACAAACTTCGGTACATCAATACTCATAAAATTGTCATCGTAACGTTAAGCGTGCGGACCCTACGGGTTCGAGAACTATGTAGACATGACCTAGAACTATTCTCGGTCAATAACCAATAGTGGAACCTGGATGTTCATATTGGTTCCTAAATTTTCTACGAAGATCTTTATCGGTNATAGGCTTCCAATATATCAATCTTTATGTCTCGACCATTTCGAGACTCCTCGTCATGTCCGTGATCACATCCGGGACTCCGAACAAACTTCGGTACATCAATACTCATAAAATTGTCATCGTAACGTTAAGCGTGCGGACCCTACGGGTTCGAGAACTATGTAGACATGACCTAGAACTATTCTCGGTCAATAACCAATAGTGGAACCTGGATGTTCATATTGGTTCCTAAATTTTCTACGAAGATCTTTATCGGTCAAACCGCATAACAACATACGTTGTTCCCTTTGTCATCGGTATGTTACTTGCCCGAGATTCGATCGTCGGTATCCAATACCTAGTTCAATCTCGTTGCCGGCAAGTCTCTTTACTCATTCTATAATACATCATTTCATAACTAACTCATTAGTTACAATGCTTGCAAGGCTTAGGTGATGAGTATTACCGAGAAGGCCCAGAGATACCTCTCCGACAATCGGAGTGACAAAACCTAATCTCGAATTATGCCAACTCAACATATACTTTTGTAGACACCTGTAGAGTACCTTTATAATCACCCAGTTACGTTGTGACGTTTGGTAGCACACAAAGTGTTCCTCCGGTAAACGGGAGTTGCATAATCTCATAGTTGCAGGAACTTTGTATAAGTCATGAAGAAAGCAATAGCAACATACTAAACGATCAAGTGCTAAGCTAACGGAATGGGTCAAGTCAATCACATCATTCTCCTAATGATGTGATCTCAATGATTCACATATCATATACAAATATGTAGCTCNCCAACTCAACATATACTTTTGTAGACACCTGTAGAGTACCTTTATAATCACCCAGTTACGTTGTGACGTTTGGTAGCACACAAAGTGTTCCTCCGGTAAACGGGAGTTGCATAATCTCATAGTTGCAGGAACTTTGTATAAGTCATGAAGAAAGCAATAGCAACATACTAAACGATCAAGTGCTAAGCTAACGGAATGGGTCAAGTCAATCACATCATTCTCCTAATGATGTGATCTCAATGATTCACATATCATATACAAATATGTAGCTCCAAAAGCAAAGATCAGCCACTTCGGATCTTGCGTCGCAACTAAAACTAACTAGTACGATTCCCATACATAAGATCAACATGTTAATGCATCTCAATGATTCACAGATCATATACAAATATGTAGCTCCAAAAGAAAAGATCTAGAAAAAACAACTGTTCTTCCTACTAACATGGATGCTTCTCTCGGCCAACATTCAGTATAGACTGAAAGACAAATTTGTTTGTGAAGTCTACAATTCCTCTTGCAAACGTAAGTGGTTTCACCAACAGCTGGAACCATGAGAATGAACCACACATGATGGAGGAACATCCACTGCAATATGATTTGGTCTTCTCTCGATCACACCGCGAGACTATTATCGGAATACAAACTTTAACTTAGGGCAAATGATGCCCATTGTATAATCAGACCAAAGCAATGAAGCACCTAGTGTTGGCCAGTAAATAGTACAGTACTACTTTTCTGCAGTCCATGAAGTGACTATCCAATCTTTGTGTCTATTTTCAAATGGCACTACATGCAGTGACTATACTATTCTCTTGTGCAGTTCAACCAAAATTGCGGACACTTTATTTGTTTTCCAAATAGCAACGGGTAGACATCTCTGTCTGCACAAATATCAAGCAGCTAGTAAACATATACCACACCATGTTCGCAGTGATGGAAGAGGTGAAATCTATACAACCGAAATTGAGCATCCAATCATTGAATCCTGTCCTGCACCTCCAACGTAGGTCCACCCTGCCAATAAATTCACATGCAAACCACTAGTATTACTATCTAATGACAGTACAAAAAGAGTAGCAAGATAGTAGCAAACCATGTACCTTCGTAATGAACAGCTCATAATGCCACCAACTGGATATAAAGGTTTGGAAAAAAACATGCTCCTAATGTTGAACCAGTTGGACTTTTTGTGCAGTTCCACTAAAATCGAGCATCCCTGTTTGCATAGATATTGAAAGTATGATTACTATAAAAGTGACACTAGTTGAAGCATAGACTCACAAATATAAGCATTCCAATTTCTTAATGGGAAAAGGTAGCAAGACTGTTTCTAACCACCTGTTTGAAGGAATAAATAAAGCAACATCGGCTGATGTCAGGAAGGCATACATAGTTTTTTTCTGAAAAACTGAGCCATTCCTGACCTTTCCTCTTCTTTTAAGCAAATTTTGTGCAGTTCTACTAAAATAAAATGCCATCACCGACTTGACAATTCAGTGACACTGTACAAAAGGAAATGACTTCACATTACATCATGATGTCGGGTATGTAGTCGACAGGCATTAGAGACAAACATACAGACCTCCTCCGATAACATAATGAACATTAATTTTAACAAAGGTGTGACTAGTTTTACCGGGATAATTTGAGTGAACTCTATACCCTCTGCTCCTTAATATAAGACATTTTCGCGGTTCAATTTAAAGTACCCAAACGTCTAGTATTTAGAAAAACAGGTAGTATTTTTCTTGAGCACATATTTGGGAAAGCTTGCCACACTTTATTTATCTCCATAAGCTAATGCAACACCATTCGAATACTACAAATATACACTAATCCAGTGGCTAGTGCAACAGTAGAGTAGTTAGTTTATTACAGGGTACAGTGCAATGGTTTTACTGAACAGATTTCAATAAACTCTAGCACTGGAAGGTTTCTATAAGAATTAACAATACAAAATGTAAAGGTAACAAGTTTCAGCATTGGTATACTAGCTGTGCATGAGCATTAAACCAAATACAAAAGTCTGAAGGTAACTAGCATTATTAACTAATGACAGTATAAAAAATTGCAAACCATGTACCTCCAAGGTAAATATCATTTCGAACTCGGGGGGCCTTAAAAATTGCTATCCCAATCTTGATAATCGATCAAACATAAAAACTTGATCGAACGAATCAACAGAACAGCCGGAGGAGGAGGTGCCCACTCTTGACCTTTCCTCTTGTCTTCATAATTGTCTGTGCAGTTTAACCAAAATAAAATGACATCAGCGCCTTGGCATTTTGGTGACAATGTACAAAAAAATTAACTTATCTCATGAAAGTGAGGTATGTAATCTATAAGCATTAACAGTGCAAAAATCTGAAGGTAGTAACAAGTTTCATCGTTGGTATACTGGCTGTGCAACAACATTAGAATGCCTTAGCTAAAAAATCTTTAATACATCCACAATCAACAGCTAACCCTAAAATAATCTAGTGACATTAAATGACATTGCTTAAATTTATCGGTGGCATTAGACTGAGAGTGGCATTAGTTAAATGTGGCATCACTTTAGAAGTAGCATTGCTTGACTTGACTGCTGGCGTTATACTAACAGCAAAAAAAGTGGCAATAAGAGCATGGGAGGCCCATTCGGACAGTGGGCGCACCAGTATGATGTACCTCCATGGAAGCAGAGTGGTGAGGGAGGTATGGTTTCCCAGAGCAACAAATATCCAGGCAGCATATGTGGATTATGTCCCATTTTTGTTCTCTTTAGCCACCTTTTTCCTATGTGAGGACAACAAACCGATCGACCTGGTCATTCTCTATTGCGTTGTCATGCCTTTCTACCCTTCTTCAACCAAGAGACACGAGACTCATTCCTTAGCTACTGATTTCCCCTTTTCAACCTAGATGCGGGTTCGATGCCTACTCTCTTGGACAGTACAGTCTCCCTTCCTTTCCTTATTCAACCCAGACATGGATTAGTCTGCATGAAGTAGGGTTTCCTTTAATAGTGCAAATTATGGTTTTCGTCTGCGTGGCCAGCAGAGCAGAGGATAGCAAATTGGGAAGATGGTGGAGTGGAAAAAGATCCACATGCAACGACGTGCCAGATGGGGCAATAGAACAAGGATATGGTTCGAAAAGAGGTAGCATACCTGAGGGTCGGCGGGAAGTGGCTTCGCTCGTGGTCGTCGTCCTCCGCACACACTACGGCAGTGAGCTTGGGGACAGAGGCCATCCCGCGCAGGCGCTAGGTCTGAGAGGACGGCCTTGTCGTGAGTGCGTGACCTCGCTCACCGACGACGAGTGCGTCAACGATGCACGTCCTTTTCTTCCCCGGCGGATCTATGACCACCGGTGAGGAGGGAGAGAGGGGCCGTCTTTTTTAGATCTGGAGAGAGGGTGGTAGTGTGAGAAGCAAGTGGGCAGCCCTTGGCAAGAAAGCGCTGAAGCTCCAGCCTATATATCTTTTTTATACTACTAGTACTGGAGGTGGAGTAGTGGTAGAGTAGTTTATATTTTCTCTGTGTACAGTACCAGTTAGTCGTGCTTCAAAACTGAACGGCACGCCATTAAAAAAATAAAGGTCGATAACTAATGCGGCACCTCCACTACTAGAAATCCCCATATTTCTGACGGTGAAATCTAATAGCCGACGGTAGTTATAATGGCCGTCGGTTACTGTCAACTCACGAGTATTACCACTAATAGCCGACGGTATACTTGAATGCCCGACGGTGAAAATTCACCCCTCGGATATCCAACTTAATGCCCGACGGTTCATCGTAAAGCCCGACGGTTTTTCCTACACCCACGGGAATTACATGTAATGCCCGACGGGTTTCCCTACACCCACGGGGATTACATGTAATGCCCGACGGGTTTCCCTACACCCACGGGGATTACAGGTAATGCCCGGCAGTTAATTGTAATGCCCGGCGATTTTTGGTACACCCTCGGGGATTACATGTAATGCCCGACAGTTTTTGCCACACCCACGGGGATTACATGTAATGCCCGACGGTGAAATTTAATAGCCGTAGGTGAAAACAAAACTCTCACCTATGAGAGGACATGGCCGGCAGTAGATATGTGCCTCTTGGTTATTTGAGAAAATACTCGACGGTGTATAGTGATAACCGACGTTTGACTTTCCCTCTCGATGATATGTTTCAATGGACAACATATGTAGAATGACCGATATTATATTCCAGATAATTCAGTATAAGAAGATTCCAAGAACTAACATCTAGCATTGCTATTGTAAGCGAGTGCATTATGTTCTTTTTCACAATTAATATATAGGATGCTTAAAAAATTGGTACAGGATAATACAAATATGATGTTTAAAAAAATTGCACTTACAAAAGTACTAGTTTGCTAATTTCTTGGTCATGTACTTCTGTAACTTGCCTTGAATGTATCTTTAGTTTTTCTAATAAATGCAACTTTGTCCAAAAGGACCCCGACCTTCATGTATATTATTAATTAAATGTAAATGTGTCGTGAAGTATTAATAACATCTTGAATTATAACGAGGATGAGTGTTGTATTTTAAAATTAAGAAAGTGAAATGCTATGCATACGATCCTATACGTACATATGATCCTTTTTGTCCGAAGCAGTGCAACCATTATTTTTCCTCCCAACCAAGAAAGTAAAAGGGAGGCATAACCCTTTCTACAAAGAGTCTGCCACATGGAGCCAGAGAGGCATTACCGTTTCAAAGTGCTGCCGTCCCCTGCATCGGTGAGGCTATGTTCGTACAATATAAACACGTATGGCTGGTCATGAAGTACTAGTACTATCGTGACATACTAGCCCGAGTTCCGTATTTCAAAACTAAAAAGAGTCAATATATATATACATATGATTCTTTACATACAATCCTTATCAGACACCACAAACACAACAAATCAACCATTAAGCGGTGGTCATTCTTTCTTCCTCGGGAAGAAAAAGGGCGATCTCGCCAGCGTCTCTCCCAAGGAGAGTTCCTTCGATCGTCGCCGTCCTTCGGCGGCTCCCCTCCGCCGACGACCTCGATCGTCGGTGCTAGGGGGGGGGGGGGGTCGCCGGATCCGCGCGCGCGCGTGTGTGTGGATATATAGTTTTAGGCTAAAGTAGCTTTGTTTTTAGGTTGCTCATCATCTGGGCTCGGCAGCGGTGATGACGGCGCTGAATAAAGATTCTTCAGTTCCTTCCCCGACAAGTCGATCGGCCCTACGGTTGGGGGTGGTTTTGAAAACCAGCCTGTTCAAGCAAGGATGGTGTGGCGGCGACATCCTCGTGGTGGACATGTGTCCTCGGGCCGGCGTCTGCCCCAACATCAGCATGGTGCTTGGGAGGTACGTAGTACAGGAGCGGATGCAGATTGTGGACTGCATCGACGACATGTGGAAGACGGAACGTGTGCTGGGTTCGTGGTTGATGGATGGAAAGTGTGGTTTCCTCCTTCGGTGTCTTAGTCGTGGTGGGGTACCAGACCTTGACTTGGATAGCGTGTCCGGGCGACAATAACTTTAGTTTTGGTGAGCCACCTTGGATACTGTGCAGCGCCCTTCCCTTAGGCGTCGCACCTCCTGCCAGCGTGGCAGCCCAGGGCCAGGCNTTGGGGGTGGTTTTGAAAACCAGCCTTTTCAAGCAAGGATGGTGTGGCGGCGGCATCCTCGTGGTGGACGTGTGTCCTCGGGCCGGCGTCTGCCCTAGCATCGGTGCGGAGCTTGGGAGGTACGTAGTTCAGGAGCGGATGTAGACTGTGGACTGCATCGACGACATCTGGAAGACGGAACGTGTGCTGGGTTCGTGGTTGATGGATGGAAAGTGCGGTTTCCTCCTTCGGTGTCTTAGTCGTGGTGGGGTGCCAGACCTTGAGTTCGATAGGGTGTCCGGGGGTGTTGCCCAGATCTGATTCGTTCAACGACAATGACTTCAGTTTTGGTGAGCCACCTTGGAGGTCCACAAAGCTGCATATCAGTGATGGAGCCGCGTCGTGTTTGGGTGATGAGGTGATCCGCCCTTCTTCTTTTCCGGTGGCTGTTGTGGTCGTGCTGGGGGCAGGTGACGGAGCGTCGGTGTCTAGCTCAGAGATGTTTTGCTACCTTTTCAGTTTTGTCATGTCGATGCTTACGTGGCTTGTACTTTGATCTTTATGATATGAATGATACACGTATTACCATGCAAAAGAAAAAAACCGATGCGCTTTATGATATGAATGATACACGTATTACCATGCAAAAGAAAAAAAACCGATGCACGGTGGAACCAAATACAACAGACCAATGGATCATCCAAGGTATTATGGCCATTTTTCACAAAAGAAGAACGTATTATGATCATACCAAGAATCGTGTATGTGCCAAAACGAACTGCGAGAAATCTAAGAATAAAAATAGGATTTAAAAAAAATGGCCCAAAAAATAAAAGTTCAAAGTTATTGTACTCCTATATGATTTCATACGTACTAATAATTAATTAATAACGCGTGTGCAAAAATTAAGTGCATCGCATGATTTGAACCCAAGACCAAACAAGCTAGCCTAGCGTGCTATACCAGGTGGACATCAGACAAGTTGTGACATATACCTCCTCAGACGTTATCTATACTAGACCTTCTGAAAGCGCCGTTGACCAGTCCCGCCGCTTATATCCCCTCAGTCCTGCGGCTCACATTCACCTCTCTCTCAACGCCGGTCGCCGCCTAGATGTGTCACCTGACTTGCCACCGTCCTCCACTCTCGTCTTAGATTTGACCCCAAAGTCAAGCGGCAGGCAGCAGCAGCAGGTTCCCGTGTCGCCATGAGCTGGATGGGGAAGCGGGGGTTGGGTGGGGAGAGCCCGCACTGGCGGAGAAGACGAACGAGGGCTGGCGGCCCCGGAGCTACCTCCACTACCTCGCCGCCGCGTCCAGTCCGACCCTGCCTCCTGCAAGCACGGCGACTTCTTCGACACCGTCTGGGCGGGCCATGAGCTAACCACGCCCAATCTCTTCAGGTCAGTACAGTATAGTAGGCAATTTGGGGTTTTTTTTTTTGAAACTGAAATTGAGGAAATTTTGACACAATTGAGTGTGGAGACTGAGTTGTTTGGTTAATTAGTTAATCAGCACGTACACCAGAGACAATTTGTTGCAACATTGACACGATTATGTGATGTAGAGATAATGAGATATGCTCATGTTTTACTGCTACTTGAACCCTGATATGTACCGTGGTTTTCGTGGGATAATATAATTGAGTCCGTTCAATCCGTTGAGGAGGCCCCGTGGTTATCTAATTTTTTTCACGTTTCTCGCGTAGTGGTTAGTGCCCACCTCGCAGCCGTGAACTCCTGTTACCAAATTATTTGGTGATCTGGCGCTGATTTCTTGGCGCGGCCACCAAAAGATTCTCGCGCGCCGGCGCACCACGCACCAAATCAGGTCCTAAACTAACCGCCATAGTCTCCTAGTCCTCTTTAAAAACAAACACGTCCTTGTTCTCCAAACCAATCTAGCTTGAGGGGTGCCCGGCGTCCCTCTGCTTCCACTCCGACGGGTGGACAGGAGTTCAAGTGGGGCGCCACGGTATCATTCTCTTCTCCCTCCCCATTCCCCTCTCTGCTCGTCTCTGGCACATCCCTTGAGTAATTTTCTTCTTTTCTGTCTTACGTGATTGTGCTGATTGTCCATTATTTGTACATTGCAATTTCTTTTCTGCACGATCCATCAGTATTGGTTTGTTGGCGGTTCATAATTTTAGTTTGGCAAGTTTTCTTGTTGTACGAGTTGATCTTGTTTTTTTTCTTTTCTTTCTAAACCATGTTAGCCGAGAACTAATTATGTAAGAAACCGAGAGAATATTTGTAGAACCTTAAATCTAGGATTCAGCTGGTATGCTCACAAAAGGTTATGTTTTATGTGTTTACTACAGTAGCAACTTATGTCCAACTAGTATGTGCTTCTGATGGCCATGAATAACCTGAACAGTTCCCTCAGTTTCCGGTTCAGAAAGTTGAAATATAAACTTGCACATTAGTTAGCTTGTTTGGATAGAGCTCCTAATGACCATCTTGTTAGTTATGGCCAATGTAAGCCAAATATAGAATTGTTTGATTGATGTTCTCATTGTTACTATATAATTAATATATATCACACTTTACGTTCATGATTAAATCCAATGCTTATATTATACCTCCTACTTCCATTCTACATTTTTATAGCAATGTAGATGTCGACCGTAGTTGGATGTAGAAAGAGAGACGAGGGAAGTTGATCAGTGATGCTTGGCAACATGGAGTAGATAATTTTCTAGATCATGCATTCTCATTGCCCGATGCTGCTGCAGACGGGAAATCCCGTTGTCCTTGCAGCAAGTGCTTTTGCGGTCATAAGTGCACAAGGGATGTCATGACCACACACTTGTGCAGCAATGGGTTCATGTTAGGATATGAGAGATGGACTAGCCATGGGGAGTCTGATGCACCTGAAAATGTAGAGCATGATAACGTGGGGGATGGAGATAGAATGAATGACATGCTAGTTGATGCAATTGTTGCTGAAGGAGTTTCTAAAGGTGATGAGCCAACAAAAGCTGCTAAAAAATTCTATGAAATGTTGATGGAAGCCGACAAACGTTTGCATGAGAAGACCACACAATCACGTCTATCCATTGTAGGAAGGCTAATGACTATTAAAACACAACATAATCTGTCAGAAGCTTGTTACAATGAGATGATGACTCTTATACATGACATCGTTGGGGATGATGCTGCAAAAGATCTCCCAGCAAACTTCCATATGTCCAAGAAGCTTGTGCATAGTCTAGCAATGCCTTACGTCAAAATTCATGCATGCCCCAATAATTGTATGATTTATTATAAGGAGAATGAAAATAAAGAAAAATGCACTATCTGCAAAGAACCTAGATATGAGGAAACAAACGCAGGAAATAAATCTACGAAGATACCAAGAAAAGTTCTGCGCTATCTCCCAATTACTCCTAGGCTACAACGGTTGTACATGTCACAAAGCACTGCCAAGCACATGGACTATCACGCAAGGCCTCATAACAGTGATGAAGTAATGGTTCACCCTTCTCATGGTGAAGCTTGGAAGGAATTTAATAAGGAATTTAAAAATTTTGCTGAGGAAGTAAGGAATATAAGGCTATGTCTAGCGACTGAT
This sequence comes from Aegilops sharonensis, assembly GCA_904067115.1. Classification (NCBI taxonomy): domain Eukaryota; kingdom Viridiplantae; phylum Streptophyta; class Magnoliopsida; order Poales; family Poaceae; genus Aegilops; species Aegilops sharonensis. Next base: position 967,747,508 of record LR880972.1, read on the forward strand.
GGATTCACACCTTTTGGTATTACAGCAGCCTCCTACTCATGTTGGCCAGTATTTGTTGTGCCTTATAATCTTCCACCAGAAATGTGCATGAAGCAGAGTAACCTGATCCTTGCACTAGTTATTCCCGGTCCAGATCATCTAGGAAAGAACCTAAACGTTTTTATGCAGCCTCTAGTTGACGAACTTGATGATTTGTGGAGAAATGGTGTAGAAACTTATGATAGTTATCGAAAGCAAAATTTCACCTTAAAGGCAGCTTTGCTTTGGACTATTCATGACTTTCCAGCTTATGGATTAGTAGCATGCTGGAGCACTCATGGAAAGCTTGCTTGCCCTATATGTGGATCTGACATAAAGACATTCTCATTGAAGAATAGGAGAAAGCCATGCTGGTTTGACTGCCATAGGAGATTCCTTTCCACTGACCATGCATTTCGTAGGAGTGTGAAATGTTTTCGCAAGAAAAAAACAGTTTTAGATCCTCCACCAAAGCCCTTGTCCGGAGAACAGGTGTATGAAGAACTCCAAAGTCTTTTCCATGATGAAACTGGCAAGAGTAAATTTGAGGGGTTTGGGAAGGAGCACAATTGGATAGCTATAAGTGGTTTGTGGCAGCTAGAGTATTTTCGGAAGTTGCTGCTTCGCCATAACATTGATGTAATGCACAATGAGAAAAATGTATCTGAGGCTTTACTAAACACATGCCTTGATATTCCTGAGAAAACTAAGGATAACAACAAAGCACGCGATGTTGCTTTGTATTGTGATCGACCAAAGCTACACCTGAACAAGAATTCAAGGGGTGTGTGGAAGAAACCTAGAGCGAAATATTGTGTCAGCAAGGAAGATAGAATGACCATCCTTAAGTGGTTTAAAGAAGTGAAGTTTTCTGATGGGTTTGCTGCTAATTTCAGTAAAACTGTCAACTTGAGTAAAAACAAATTCATTGGGCTGAAAAGCCATGACCACCACATCATCATGGAGCGCCTCCTGCCAGTTGCCCTACGAGGCTTCATCCCAGAACCTGAATGGAAGGTCATAGCAGAGTTAAGTTTTTTTTTATCGGCAATTGTGTGCCAAAGAAATTGCTCCAAAACGGATGCGTGAACTTGAGGAGGAGGTTTCTGTTCTATTATGCAAGCTTGAGAAAATGTTCCCACCAGGCTTTTTCAATGTAATGCAACACCTGATAGTGCATCTTCCATATGAGGCAAGGGTTGGCGGCCCTGTGGCATATCGTTGGATGCATGTTTTTGAGAGGTACGTTAGACTATATAACATTGATCTGTACATTGTGTTTTGATATATTTATTTCATTTATTGCTGAAACTTCTAATATTTTGTTATAGGGCAATGCACTATCTTCGTTTAAAAGTGCGAAACAAGGCAAGAGTGGAGGGTTCAATCGTTGAAGCTTGTATTGTGCAGGAGATCACGAATTGTGTTTCTCTTTACTTTAGTGATCATGTTCGCACAATATGGAAGAAGAATCCTCGATATAATAATGGAGGAACACGCGTGCAGAATGATGGTTGCACCTTAGATGTGTTTCAGCATGTAGGAAACCTACATGGGAGGCCTATTGCCCGAGAACTATCGCGTGAAGAGTTGAATGCAGCAAGGCTGTACATTTTGACTAACTGTTCTACTGTTGATAGATTTCGTGAGTAAGTGATGAATAATTTTTAATTTTAGAATTTAAGTGTGCAAGATGTTTATAATCATACGCGGATTTGCAGAACATTTGAAGATGAAAAATATGCAAGTCATCCAAAGTTGACATCGGAGGGCCTTGATGAAATGATGGCATCCGAATTTGTGGAATGGTTCGAGATTGCTGTAAGCACATTTTAATTAGCATTATATCCTCTCGATTCAACAACTACTATGTTTCATAATCCGAGTTTTTCTTTTCATTTCATTGTAGTGCAAAGAAGATCCCAATTCTGATGAGGACTTGTGGAATTTAGCTAATGGATGCAGCTCTAGAGCCTATTCCTATAGCTCCTATAATGTGAATGGCTTTCGCTTTAGATCAGAGATATCCGAGAAAAAACGTAGAAGGTTGAAAACGGTGAACACAGGGGTTTGTTTGCCATCCTTCATCTCAGAGACTGAGCAACTTGAGTACTATGGTGTCATTGAGGAAATTATCAAAGTATCCTTCACAGCTGGTAGAAAAATTGAGATGGTACTCTTCAAATGCCGTTGGTTTGACCCCATCAAGGGTGTGAAGCCAAATGCAAAATTAGGTTTGGTGGAGATAAAGTGGTCTTCAAGGCTAAGTAATTTTGAACCATTTTCCATGGCTCACCAAGCTACGCAAGCTTATTACTTGCAGTATGCATCCTCCAGGAGAGATCTTCATGATTGGAGGGTTGTTTACACTATTCAGCCAAGTACCAGCTTGAGTAACTTTGATGACTGCGCAAATGACCCATCTACTATAGATGAATATTTCCAGGAAGGTGGTCAGCTGGGTAGTTTTTCTGTAGATGGTGGCAAATTTGTTGATGAATCTACCGAGCCAAGAAAGGAGTCAGATGATGTGGAGCTTGATCCCTCTGAAATTTATGTAATAGAAAATCAAGGCAATAATTATGAGGGAGAAGAATCTTCAGAAGATGAATTGGACGAGAGTACTGATGAGGAAGAAGAAGATTTACCTGAAGAGGAAGGACAAGAAGAGACATATGAGACCGAAGATGAGGATGATGCAATAGAGCATGACTCTGAATATGACGATGATGATTACTGAACATTTATAGCTTTTGCACTTGTCATTTTCTGTCTTGGTACCAATAAATATTATATAGTGTCACAACTAGTGAATAATATAGTATGTTTACTATTGGTAGTAATACATATTACATAGTGATTTAGTGACACGACTATTGAATAATATTATTATGGTTGATAGTATTTGTAGTTTAGTTGTTACATAATGTTTTCTATTGTTTTCTTCTTCTACTATCATGCCTTTGGTAATCATCTACTAATTATTTTTTATGTGGCTAATAAGAATGTATTTGTCACTATGTAAATAGGATCACCCGCTTGCATCATAGGCGTGTCTCAATGGCTAGGTCGAACGGGTCTTCTTCTAGTGCCTCCGTAGGAAACAATGGATCAACTCAGTCAACTGTACAGGCTAAAAAGCCTAGAACACCAAGAACTAGGACTTCAGCCGGTCTCAGACTAGAGGAAATTGACCGACCGCTTATAGTTCCTGTTGGCATGTAAGTATTAAACATTCCAATTGCTTTACTTGTTGGAGCAATGTTCATGTGCTAACTACATTTGATCTTTATTTATAACAGGGCATGGGAAAGGCACCCATACAACGCTCATGATCCATCAACGGTGCTAGGTGCCTTGGTGCGCCAGATGTATCCACCGCCAATTGGTCCAAAAAATGATCAGAAACCGGTATTGTGTTGGGAGGACTACAAGTGGTCCCCTGGTCCAGAAGTAAGAACAACAACTTCCAAAATAGTGGAAGAATTTTGGGTAAGTATATGCGCACAATGCTTTGAGAATTTTGAATCAGTTTTTCTAGTACTTATAATTCTGAAACAGAGGTGAACGTATTATATTTAGACATAAGAAGTCTAAAACTGGTGGATAGGTGGTAGTTAAAATTCTTTATTCTGGTCACAACCATGACATAACTACTTGGTTTATCTATGAAGTGTTGGAAGCTTTGATGATTATGCATATGCTCACTTCCACAAATGCACTAGTAACTAACAAAAAATGTTTTGGGATGGTTTTTGGCAGTGGCGTTTCAAGTGTGACCCATCGGAGCAAGAGAAGGCAGATGGTGTTTTGGAGGAGAACTTAACTAGGAAAGTGAAGCAGATGCTACATGAGGAAAAGGCGGCATCCATCAAAAGATTAAAGAAGAAGGGACAATTGCCTACAGAACTAACAGAAGAGGATGAGGATGGTAACCGCTGGCCAACTAAGGAAGCTTTAATTTCTGCAAAGAGAGTTGACTTTGGTACAGACATTGGTTGGCGTCTACTATGTGAGCACTATAGTAGTACTGAATTTAGAGGGTTATCTTTAACCAACAAGAGGAACAGACTTGCTAATGGGGACACGGCCTTCCATTGCAGTGGTGCTAGAAATGTTGTCGCCACACGTCAATTTCTGGTATTATTTTCGTCAAACATCTTTGTGCTTACTGTTTAATAAGGAAGTTTCATTTACATTGGATGATGTGTCACACTCTTGAAATGCAGAAACTCAAAACCGGGAAAGACCCTGGAATTTCTAGTGCTTGGCTTCACACGCACAAATTGCATCGAGGGACTGATGAAGAGCAGATATGCAGTCAAAGAACTGCTGATCACTGGGTCAGTAAAATATTGCAACCTAGTTCATTATAATCATCATGAGAACTATGTGCATAACACTGCAGTTTACCATTAATTTTTAATTTGAAAAGGAGGATTTTGATAAGGCAATGAAAAATGCCCATGGAGAAAATTGGGAAGAGGAGCACCCGGATTTAGATGGACAAATCATCTACGAAGCAGCAGGCAGAATGCCACATGGCAGGCTGGGAATTGCTAATGAGTTGTTTAGCAAAGCAGAGAAGGCAAAGTTTAAGTCTAAAAGGGCGATGGCCTCACAGCCGGTGCAATCTGCTAAGGAGGAGCGTCTAGAAACAGAAAACAAACATTTGAAGCCGGTGCAATCTGTACCATTCTTAATTAGTTTACTATATGCCCAAACTAGCCAATAGCGGTCTGTTAGTTTACTAATTCGGCTTTGTCATGTGACTGCGAAATGTAAACACTGTTGATAGTGGGGTCGCATATAGATATGCACAGTACTTGGAAAATGTGTATGGAATATGTGTTCCTGCTGATTCATGTTTCCTCCGAAAATTTCATGTGAAGGAACGAAAGGTGAATAGGCATCATATTGTTGGATAATCATACTGTTATATAGCAGTTCATAGATAACCTATCAATTAGAACAATTAAGTTTGATCCCTGTAGGTCACTTAAATTTCAGCTACATTATACTGACAACTAGTCTTATCATTACTTTGGGAATGGGAAGCAGGACTGGAGGCAGTACGAGTCATGGAAATGATGATGAGGACGACTACTATGGCAATGGGGGATATGGTAACTATGGCGAGGGTGATCTGTATGGTGATGAGCACTATGATCACTATGGCGATGGGGAATATGATGACTATGGAGATGAGGATGACTATGGCTATGGCGATGGCGATGATGATGATTGGCTATAAAATCTAATGATTTTCAAGTCATGTCAAAATGTAGTTGTGTTAGATATTTGAAACACTTTATTATCTTATGGACAAATTTGTCTTAGTGGACAATTTATCTTATGCAAAAAGTGGCCTATCTCAGTTACTATTTTGTTCTGCATTCGACATTTGATAATTATGGTTAATGCAATTTGGATGCAACTCAATACCTTGTGCTTGTGTATGAGATGCATTTGTTGGAATGCCAATATTTTGAATTATTGCTATGGAATGAAACACCCCTTGGTGAAAGAAATATACGAGGGGTGAGTAATGACCTATGGTGGAAAATATGTCTCGGTTATAGAGAATGCCAATGGGGACTTCAGACTGTTGGTGAATTTATAAATTGACGGTGTTTGCTCACCCTCGACTAACAGTTTCCTGGCGGTGTTCGCTCACCCTCGGCTAACAGGTTTCCTGAAAGGTCGTATACACTGTCGACCATCTAATGAGCTGACGGTTTGGTTCTTCCCACGGTCATAAATAAGTCCAGCGGGACAAATGTACCGTTGACTATTTTGAAAACCGACGGGAAGCAATAACCGTCGGAGAGTAAATGCCCGACGAGGAACCGTCGACTATAAATGCCGTCGGGCTAAGATGAGCCAGCTGGTCACAATAACATGCCCGACAGCTCACCGTCGGCTTACTACCATAGGTGACAATATTACCCGATTGTACCGTTGACCATTACTGTAATGGCCGACGAAGCAAGGCCGATGGGAGATGGCCGACGGTGTACCGTCGGTTTTAGTAATAGTTGACGGTGATCAAAAATATCCGACGGTGATTGGACCCTCGGTTATAATGAAATATCTAGTAGTGCTCGGGCCAACGCGGCCAGATCACATTTTGCACGAGAAATTACACACCATGTTTCGTTGACATGTGGTCCTGTTCCAACATATCAGTGAGATGACGGCGAGTAGTAGGAGTATTTCCGAACCGACGTGTAGGCCGGGGCGCCCCTTCGTGAACCGTGGCAAACTGGCAACCGTCCACCGACTCTTCGCCTTTCCCTCTTGATTTGGAACTGTTGTCGCACGCTCTTCCTCTCCCTCCTCCATTTTCCTTCAGCCCTTCACCCTTTCTTCTGCCATTGTTCGATCATCTTCTCCATGGAGGGAACAGGACGGAAACGACCCCGTTATTCTTGCCCCGATCTGAAAGATGACGTGGTGGAGGAACTCATTGATCGGTGCGACGTCATCACCTCGGCTAGCATGGCAGGTTCGTTCAAGCCCATTCTCGACTCAACTAATAACATCATTACAAGGAACCCAAGAGTCAAGGAGCGGTTTGATCTCCCCTATCTTCTTCGTCGTGACCCTGATGATTAGCGCCGTCACGACAGAGGCCTCGCCCTGTGCAAGTTGATGCCGCTTGATAATGATACATATGATGTTAAGATGCCATCGTTTGAGGGCAAGGCTTGGGCAGGCGCAAATGGAGATTGGGTTGTTTACATTGGGTCCAACTGCGAGTGGGAACTTGTGAATGTGTACACTCGTGACCGGGTTCCACTTCCAAAAATCTCAATAGACTGCCCAGAGGTAGAGCACACCGATATTGTACGCACGTTCAAATACAATCATGGTGACTGTCTTCTATGGAAGAAAGCAATTTCTCGAGTTCCCAGCCGCTCTTGGAATTACAACAACTATGAAGTTGTTGCTATCTTCGACAAGCTTGTTGCCATCCTTGGTGGTTTGACTGGATGGATATTGCTCAAAAATCAGTTTCTGTACATGGATGAGTACTGTGATGCAATTCAATACGAGGGCCTTGTGTTTGCTGCCACCACTCGTGGCACTGTTTTTGCATGGCATCCTCGTTGTTTCGGTACGTTTGTCTTCCACCGTAATTATAATCGGTTCATCCACATGCATGCGGGTTAGCAAGTTTCTCTTTACTAATTAACCTTCTTCTTGTGTTTCCAAGGTCTTGTGAACATTCCACCACCTATACTTGAAGATTTTTATAACCAAGGGGGAGATGACGATGGTGATGATCACGAGCATGAGGACGAGCAGCGCCCATATACTCTTTGGCGCCTGGCAACTAATTCCGATGGATCACCTCTTCTCGTGTGTATACAGCCCACTGATGATGTTACTGCTAAGGAAGCAGGTGTAGTCTCCCATGGTCGCACTCTCCGGACCTATTCCAACACCCGTTGCATGGTATTCGGGATGGATACTAGTGTGCTAGCGCCAACTCCTTCTCCCTGGTACAGAGTTGATAGTCTTGGAGAAAACTCGCTCTTCCTTGGACAAAACTATCCAATGATGGTGAAAGGTTGTCCAACTGCTGTTGACACAACATTGCTACCATTTATGAGAAGCAACTGTGTCTATACCTCGGACATTTGGGTGGTTCCCTACCCTGGTACTGATATAGTAGGCCGCTTCAGCCTGGATGATCAGTCCTGCGTTGGTCTCCAGATCGACAATGGATGGCCCGTCCCAGAGAATCACTTGTGGTTCAAAGTAAGCGTGTCCAACGCCGAGGAATGGTTGAGTTGAAGTTCATTTCATTGCTTGTTATTTGTTGTGTGGTGAAAACTTTAGTATTTATAATGTATCCTCGTTGTCGATGTGGGTTGATGACCCGTTGTATGTAATAAAATGATATGCCTGTGATAAACTTACTAAATTTATGAATGGATTTCGAGTCGCTTCTTTGAGTGAGTGGTGCGACAAGGCAAAAAAATATTTTCCGAATACATAATTGTACGTGCATTGCAACAGGTTATCGGATGAGGCCAATCAACAATAGAGTACACTATTTGTACTAGCTTCACATGCTTCGCGCGTCGTGCGGGTGTTTTTACTGTAGCCATATTGTACTACGTAACCAGCACCTCGAATCCTCGATACTAGTAGTACTATATAGTAAGTAGTAGGAGTAGTAGGGTGGCATGGGCCAGAACAAGCATTCACGTCCAGGAGTACGGCACACGCCACCAGCACGACTTCCATCTGACACCATATTTCTTGGAGTCCGTGCTAGAGCAATATCTTCAACCTCATCATTTCTCTAACTCAGCCATCGCGCGGCGGGCGAGGTGGGGGTTTGCCGATAGTCGGTTTCCTTAACTGCGGTCCCACTTGTAAAGCCAACTGCAACGCACGACCCCAAACGGACCTCCGTTTTGCACGAACTCCAATGATAATTTTGACTAGAAAAGCAAGACCAAAGAAAACAAGAACCACAAGAATACATTTTACTACTCCTGTAAGTTGGATTAGTGCCTTCTCGATGCATTCATTGTTGATCTGCGGCGGCTCGATCTTGTGTGCTTCTTCCTTCTTCGAGTGTAAAGAAGTAGACATTGCTTCCTCGCATCTAGTCTCATGTCTAGCCTCTATTCTAGTAGGAGTATCAACAAGTGCACTAATCTCATCTATAGCCTCTGTGCTAGCTAAAAGTGATAGAACATCTACTAAATTGCGCTCTATCAATATATGGATGTACTCTTCTTTCCAATACAAAAACTTGCATCCATTCTACTCCCTCCGTTGCACAATACATGCCTTCTATTTGTCAAAATGTATATGTATCTAGACATGTTTTAGTATATAGGTACATCCATTTTTGGACAAATGTAAGTCAAGTATTTTGGAACGAAGGGAGTACACAATAAAAATTTTAAGTTAGCACAACTAGTATAATCCGAGAGCACAACTGAAGATTTGGTCGGGTTCTTCCTCCTTTTGCCGACACGTGGGACATCCAGCATCCAGGTCGTGTCATGAAAGAAAATAGAGTGGTAGTTGAAGCAACGAGATGTGCATCTTGGGTTAAACTATAAATAGAATCTTACTACTCTTGAGTAACTCCAAAAGCGGCCACCGAAGATCTTTCTTGGATTTGTTTTTCATCACCAGCACATCGAGGTGAAAGATGTGCAGGTTCAGTGGGTCCGCTTGCGTTTTCACTAACATGTGGGACCGCATGTGAGCAAACAGACGATGGGCTCCACGCGTCCGTTGGCTGGCTGAGAAGAGAGATAGAGGAGGGTTGAGCACGGACTTCAGGAAATTTGCTCTACGTACCTCGATATAGGCTCGATATAGTGGGGTGGCATGGGCCATAACTAGCATTCATGTCTAGAAGTACGGCACACGCCACCCACACGAGTCCCATCCGACACCAATTTTCTTGGAGTCCGTGCTACAGCCATCTCTTCTCCCTCCTGTTTTCTCAGCCATCGCGCGGTGGGCGGGGTGGGGGTTTGCTGATAGTCGGTTTGCTCAACTGCGGTCCCACTTGTAAGTGAAAATGCAACACCGCACGCATTCCCGCTTGAGCGGCGTGCCGGACCAACCGTGTGGGGGTGCGACGCGAACACGGCAGGCTTTTCCTTTTGAACTCGTAACTTGTAAAATTTGATTCTGCTCCATGGCGCGATCGATAGATAGAAAATAACGGTTTTGCCTAGAGTAATGAGAAGTTTGGTTCTGGCGCCGTTCATGCATGGAGTACGTACGAAAATTATGAAGTTGATGCGAAAGGTAAGATAATTACTGTAGTATCATATACTACTACATGGATTTGACGGAAAGATAAAAATACATACGGATCCATCTACGACATCCTCACGCCCTAGTGCGCCGGGTCACCAACCGACGTGTGAGGAGCAGCGGCGTTGGCGGCGAGCTCAACGTGCTTCTGAACAGTGTCGTCCAAGGTTGCCCTGCAGTCCAAGAAGGCTAGCGTCCTGTTGTCCTCCTCTTGCATGTAGTAGTCCTTGTGGACGATTTGCGCACGTGGGTGATTATGTTGATGGTGTCTTGCTACGCCAGGCGCTGCGCGGCGAGTGCGACCTCGAGGTGGACATTCTCCGGCGCGACGGCGGGCAGTCACAGAGCCACCAGTGCCTCGAAGAGGTTGTCACCATAGTGGCCGTTGAGGGTGGCGGGCATCGCAGAGCCTCGGCGCGTCGGCTGGAGGCTTACGTCAAAGTCGTCTGCGAGTTTCTTGACGACGGTGAACTTGTCGCAGAAACCGACAAGGACCTCGTCGAACAAGAAGACGAACCTGTCGTCCAAGTGGCCCCTCGCCCTGGCGGCCTCAAGCAATACTACCTGGAGACATTCCCCGTTGTCGGGCCGTAGGCCGGCGTCGTGGACCATCTGGCACAGCCGGCTGATGCTCGCGCTCATCGCCTCCATGGGTCTAGCTTAGCTTCTAGTCAACTGATCTTGCGATTCGAGTGATCACTCTTGCCCTTGGTTAGCGTGCGTGGGTGCGTAGGATTTCGTACTACTCCTCGGCCCTCTACTGCACCTGCCTTTGGCTGTAAGATAGGTGGGCCAGCCACCCCTGGGCCCACGTGTCATTCACCCAAAGGCAGTTGCCGTAAGTCAATGAAGCTGCGTCCCCCTCCGTGCCGGTGCAGTATAGTCATCTCACCGGACCTCTAGTTGGGGCAAAACAAGAGAAGTTTGATGTTTACTGGTTTATTGGTCCCCTTAGCATTTTGCGCGAAGTTTTGACCTTTGATTTAACTAATAAAATGTTAATGCATGTAAACAAAAATGTTGTATAAGTCACATTACGAAAACCAAATAATTCCAAAACACTTAGGCACGGTGCATTAACTCCCTCCTTGTTTCTTATTTCGTGACATATCAACCAATGAGAGATGTGGGCCGTGCATGCTTTCAATGACTTGAGACTACCAAACATGATATGCAGTGTTTAGTTCATTGCATGTAATCCTATTAGTACTCTAGTTAGCAAAAAAAACATTAAGTTCTCTCGCCGATAGGAATAAAACACCATGTATTTATTTACAGAGGGAGTAGTACATTTTTTGTGACATGCATTACTAGATATTGCTAGTCAAATACTAAATTCCAGATGGACGTGGTAGTACTCCTAAATCCAGACGGTGGTGCTACTAGTACTAGTAGTAGTACTGCCAATGTAGTAGTAGGAGTACTAGCACTGTACTACCCGTTGGTCAAATTATTACGTGTTGCTCCTCACAGTGAAGTGACAAGACCCTGCGCCGGAGATGACACCTGAGTATAGGCGCCGTGTTCGGCATACCATAGTCAGCCTCACCGTCTGCAGTCACGATCATCATGGCTGTAGAGCTAGCCTGCTTACAACTAGCCCTGTTCGACATAATTTCCCGTGCGTAGATGCCCGTGCATTGCACGGAACACCAAGACTGGGGGTGGACGGCTCCGACAGCGGCCATCGCACCAGATTTTGGAAGGCACAACATCATCACCAACTCAGGATCTGTTTGATTCGCAGGATTTTGAAAACGCAGGAATAGGACACGGCAATATTACAAGTTTCAAACTGATATTACAAATGTTAGGAGTAATGTTGCACCTACGAAGAGGGAATTACTAGGAAGTTTACGTAAGAACTTTCGTTACTTTAGGTGGATGCAGCATTATCGTACAAACTAAAATCCACCGCCCTGACAAGTCACTAATGGGCAAATAAGTTTTTGAGTCTCTGGCCACTTGATGTTTCAAAAAAAAATTCAGCTTCTGCGGAGACTTTGTCATTTAGGCTTAGACGCTTGCGGTGATCAGCACGGCATTCATTGTTGCGCGAGAGAACGCCAAACCTCATTACCTTGAGCACACTTGCCTCCAGAATAAAGAACCTGGCCAATTTAATCTCAGATGTGCTGCCTCGGTAGTCGATCAAATCAATTTCTGTAAGATGGAGATCAAGGCATTCAATGAGATTGTTATAGTGCAGCACATTTTTTCACTTTCGGGTCTTTTTTTATCTGCAAAAGAAGAGAACATATTAGAGTAGCTGGCTGCAAAAGATTTCCATGTCATCAATAGGTACCAATATCATTCGCTCATACGATAGGGTTGGCTGGCTAGTGATATTTTTTTCACTCTCTCTCTCTCTCTCTCTCTCTCTCTCTCTCTCTCTCTCTCTCTCTCTCTCTTTGTTTCCTCTCATTTAACTAGGAGCACGTGAAGAGCTTGGGCATTTGTTGCCTTCCACTATGTGGCCGATGCCATATTTCACAAAAGTATGCCACATAATACGCATCGATGTCAAATCAAAAGATTTTGGCACCGCTCTCGCGATGTGAGAGAGTTGGCACCGCTGTGCACACAGACCCACATGTATAAACAAATCAATCAAACCAACTACACCAGCCTCTCACTCTCCCAAACAAGTGTTTTTATTGCCTCAGTCCTCTCTCTCTCCCACGCAGTGTTTTTTCATTGCGTGAGTTAATTTGGCACCGGAGCAAAGTAGGTGATCCAGATTGGGGCACCAGGTGAGCAATGGAGGGGCATCGATGCCAAATGCATCACAAGTGAATTTGGCACATGTTTTGGCCTACATAGCCCATTTTGTACTCCCTCCGTCCCAAAATTCTTGTCTTAAATTTTTCTAAATACAGATGTATCTAGTTACATTTTAATGTTAGATAAATCTGTATCTAAACAAATGTAAGACAAGAATTTTGGGACTAAGGGAATACTACCTCGTATTTAGTATAAAATTTTGACCATAGATTTACCTAAGAAAATGCCAATGCATGTCACTAAAAATTACACCATTTGAAATTATGTTCAAATACGAATCCAACGATATAGTTCTTAGTGACATGCATTAATATTTTGTCAGTTAAATCCATGGTCAAATTTTGATACTACAAAATTGGAAGAGTAAACCAGGACAGAGGTAGTACTTGCTCTTAGGGTAAACATAGAGTTACTGGAGTATTCTAAGTTACTTTCCACTATGACTAGCCTAGGCTACTATAGTAGTACAGCATAAAAACGATGCAGGTGATCACGTGAGAAAAAATACTAAAAACATTTCTTTCGGTGCAGTGCGTAGATGCAGTTTTGAACACTACACTTGTCATCGTAATTTGGGAAAATTACGAAAAAATTGAGCTACGTTGTGATTACCGTATACTTATAGGAAAGAAGTTTCACCTCGATGAGTAGCTTCTCCGTGCACAGAAAGCATGTAAGGAATCCAACAACTTGATCCAGATTGGGGCCGATAGATTTTAGTGCTAAGATCTTCACTATGCGCATGGATTGGGTCAAGCTTGTGGGAATCATTTTCTGGAAGACGGTCGTAAATACATCAAGAATAAATTTAAAAATGTGAATTTCAAGAAGACGGAGAAGAAGATGAGTGTTGCACCTGAATGATTACGGATCCAATAAAGAGTTCGGAGAATTTGGCAGACGAGTACACCAACGCTGTCAAATTTCGGCGCGTCAATGACCCTGATTTTTGTTGGACCTTCTAGATCAGATACAAGCAATCTCTCAAGGAAAGGTGCATTCTCAATGACCATAACGTGGAACAGCTGGAGTGATCTCTTCCCAATTGATGTCTTGTTGCAGGGCCAGCAAGACACATAAATCCATCGGAGTTTCGTCGAGGCGATGTGGAGGCTAATGAACCCGTGGATCTGCTCAAGACGAAGGTACTCGAGCGCAGTACAGCTGCGGAGCAGGTGCTCCATAGCCTTCTTCGAGATGAAAACGTCGAAGAGGTCGAGCTGCTTGAGTTGAGGGAGAAGAAGGGCGGGCGCGGCATTAATCTGGGGAAGATAGCAGGAGCTGAAGCTGGCGCGGCGCAGCGTTGGCGTGAGGTGGAGCGCGAACGGCGGCAGAGAGCGACATCGTCCAGCTTCAAAGCTGAGCTCCTCGAGCTGATCTAGGGCAGGGGATAAGAACCACACGTCGAACTTGGGTTTGACCTTGCAGTTGGTATTGAACATGCGGATGTCAAGGCGTCTGGCTGGCCCAGGGTGCGATGAAAGGATCTTGGAGACTGCGGCCATGCGTTTGCAGTCCCCATCGCAGAGGCAGCTGTCGACGGTGAGGTTGAGGGGGGCACAGCGCCAGAGGGGGCGCCACCACCGGGAGAGTAGGGCAGTCCGCACGGCAGATTTGGTGGGGAGGAGGCCGATGATGACGAGCAGCATGTCGTCGGGGAGGCTGCTGATGAAGTCCAGGCTCGCCGGATGCGGTTTTGGCTCGAGCTACCTCCGCTTGTTGGCTGCCCCGCCGTCCATCTCAACCGGCAGCGACGCCGATGTACACGTGTGCTGGTGTGTGTTCTGTCCTGGGTGTGCGCGAGTGCGTCCTTCTGTGCATGACGCCGCGCAGTGGTGAATTGTGCGCGAGTGCGTCCTTCGCGCGCAAGAAGTTTGTCCTCAATGCGCCCTCAATTTACTAGCGTGCGGGGTGCTACCCCGAGTGGTTTCAACATTGTTTACTTCACCGTGTGTCAGATGGGCCTCTACTTTACTTATTTTCACCCACTGCCACATGGGCCAGCACACCAAGATACAGGACACGAGCTGACAAGGCAGCATGTGGATTGGTTGACCGGTCAACTAAACAATATACGGAGCTATACGCTGACACAGTGAGCGTATAATCCATTGATATAGAGAGTTCGAGTGAGAGGGGAGGCCCGTGAGAGAGAGAGAGAGAGAGAGAGAGAGAGAGAGAAGGAGCTACTCCCTCCGTTCGATAATGTAGTTCCAACATTTTTTGAAGTCAAACTTTTGAGACTTTGACCAAGTTTATAAATAAATTACTTATATCTACAATACCAAAGATAAATGATAGTATGAAGTAAGTACATGTTGTGATGAATCTAATGATCATTCCAGATGTAAATGTTTTTCTCCACATATACCTGGTCAAACTTTTCTGAGATTTGACTTTTCAAAACATCCATATGCTTATGGACGTGACAGAGTCCCTAACGAGAGAGAGAGAGAGAGAGAGAGAGAGAGAGAGAGAGAGAGAGAGAGAGAGAGAGATAGAGAGAGAGTTAAAAAAGTGTGTGTGCGTGTGTGAAAGAGACATGGACAACACACGATAAAAGTAGAGAAAAAGCGTGCGTGTCTTATGCAAACATATCACACATGCATCTTCGACAACAGAGGCAAGGTGAGGAGATAGTGTGTGGTTGTTTGGAACCGATAGATTAAGACCCCTAGCACGTGGCCAAGAGGGGTCTGACAAACAAGGGAGAGAGGTCGAGAGAGACGTACGGAGAAAATGCAGACATGGGGAGGAGAGAGTGTATGTTTGTCATAGAGAGATCCCCTGGAGATCGTGATGGGACTACATGGGTGGGAG
>LR880972.1:967800789-967815474 GCA_904067115.1 Aegilops sharonensis
GCGGTGGATCTAGCTAGGGCGGGGCGTCGGGGAGGAGAGAGGAAGAGAAGAGAGAGTAATAGGCGGGGGGTGGCGTCCGTTAGTTACTCTGCTCTTTGCCGTCCGCCGCTCTTTGCCGTCCGCCGCTCTGTGTCGTCCGCCTTTATCTCTCTTTGTCGTTTGCTAGCAGACGGCAAAGAGGTGGGGCGTTAAGTTTTTTCTAAACGGGCGGGGGGTGGGGGCCACCTCTCTCTTTGCCGTCAGCCAGCTGACGGCAAAGATCTGGCCGATGGCAAAGAGCTTCTTTGTCGTCTGCCGTTTCTTTGCCGTCTGCTTTTCGGTAGCTGATGGCAAAGAGCTTGTTTGCCGTCCGCTAGCGGACGGCAAAGATCTGGCAGATGGCAAAGTAGCTGATTCCAGTAGTGTGATGCTCACTCCTATGGATGGCAGCCAGATAGGTTGTACCCTCATCTTACTTGTGTGCAATATTTATGGCTTTGTTATTCATCTAAGCATGGAAAATAGATCATCACATTTCACTGTATATTCATGCTGATCTCTTACGGGTCTTGTTCAGGAGTTCACGTTGTTCCATAGTTCAGCTAAGATACTTGTTCTTTAGGTAACGTTGTTCCATAGTTATCATCCATCATCCAATGCTATCCCACAGGCTGGTGATTATAGTATTATACCACTTCTAGTATTACCTATGTTGTTCTTTAATACTTTTGTGTGCCATCTAGTTAATCTCGAGTACAAACGATACATATTCTATAGCTTTCATCTGTGTTCTCCCTTTAGTTTATGAGACTTGTTGCTGCTAGTTAACCCCAGTCCTACTATTTATGTCATCTCCTACATGCACTCATTACATAAATCTAACTACTAGTTGTATTCCATGCATGTCAGATATAATTGCACACACTGATATATCCACAAGAACCTCACGGAGCAATGTAAAGGCCAATAAACTTGATGTTAATGATACCCAATATGATGGAACATGTAAAGGCAGTTCTTCAGAAGACTTGCAGAAAGATGATGAATCCTCTTCACCCCACAAGGTCCTTGCTCTAACTTGGCATGTGATATGGGTACAACATGCATATAATGTCCTGGAGTGTATCTACTCTGTTGCAATGCCATGTGCTTAGCATGCTGATCATGCATGTAAATATGTCCTGCCTTCCTGTTTTTCAGTACCTATTCCATTCATGATAACATGTTTTCAAATACAAGTACTGTCATTCTACTCTATCGCAATGC
Source organism: Aegilops sharonensis (assembly GCA_904067115.1). Lineage (NCBI taxonomy): Eukaryota > Viridiplantae > Streptophyta > Magnoliopsida > Poales > Poaceae > Aegilops > Aegilops sharonensis. The sequence continues at coordinate 967,802,035 of LR880972.1, forward strand.
CATCTGCTTAATTTGGACATCATGCTTCTGAATATCTTATGCATTGTTATTCATCAGTATGTACTTCATATGTCTGCCATACCATGTTTTTTTACATTGAAGTGTTGTTCTAGTGCTCTGTTGCAATGCCATCTTATTTTCCCAATCATACACATGTATGTTTCCTTAGTTATTTCTGTATGTATTCTGCTAGCATATAGTTTTACATTCAACTAGTGTTTTTTTGCTGTGTTGTCCTGTCGTATCCCTAGCTCTTACACCATACTCCCTCTGTCCGGATTACATGTTGCGGAAATGGATAAAAAAGGATGTATCTAGAACTGAAATACGCCTAGACCCATCCATTTTTTCCGGATGGAGGGAATACATGTCAATATGTCATGCCTTTCTATTCTTCAGTACCTATTCCATCTCTCTGTTGTCGCATGTTTTATAATTAAAGCACCATTCTTCTATACAAGGCATGCAAGGGGAAGACGACTATGTTAGAATCTGAAGGGTTACAAACAAGGCCTTTGCAAAAGATCCAAACGCCAGGAGATAATAACCCAACTCTAGTTTTTATAGATACTGCTCCAGCACAGAGAAACCTGACTCCTACTGATAATAAGCAGATTCCAGTGGCCAAAGAACTAGTCCGCTCCAGTCCAGCAAAAATATGTCAACTCAATTCTAAGAAGCGTGTGCGTATCCTTGCATCATGAAATTTTATAGCATGCTGATCATATTTTCTACATGTTTCTTACCCATCTCTCTTTTAGAAAATAAGCTTAACAGATAGAAGAATTTCTGCAATGGTATCGTTTATGAGGAAAGATTCTTGCAGGAATTCTCTGTGCTCCAATGTAGATGTAAGTACCTGTTTTATATCACTATATTTTTACATCAGCATGTATTTTGTTAATCGGCGTGAATCCAACCTTTATCTGATCTAAATTTAGTTGTAGCAAAATGTATGATTAAAGGCAACAATGTTGATTTTTGTAAGGAAAACCTCCTGGTAGTTTTGCATCCTGAGCTGGATGAGTGTACTATCTCATATCAGTGGGTTTGAATACTTTGGTTCTACAGTGGGGTTTTCAGTGTTTTTTTTACTGTGTTGTCCTATCGTATCCCTAGCTCTTACATCATACTCCCTCCGTCCGGATTAAATGTCGCAAAAATGGATACAACTAGATGTATCTAGAATTGAAATACGCCTAGACCCATCCATTTATTTCCGGATGGAGGGAATACATGTCAATATGGCATGCCTTTCTATTCTTCAGTACCTATTCCATCTCTGATGTAGCATGTTTTATAACTGAATCACCATTCTTCTATATAAGGCATGCAAGGGGAAGACGGCTATGTTAGAATCTGAAGGGTTACAAACCAGGTCTTTGCAAAAGATCCAAACGCCAGGAGATAATAAACCAACTCCATTTTTCATAGATACTGCTCCAGCACAGAGAAACCCAACTCCCACTGATAATAAGCAAATTCCAGTGGCCAAAGAACTAGTCCGCTCCAGTCCAGCAAAAGAATGTCAACTCCATTCTAAGAAGTGTGTGTGTATCCTAGCATCATGAAATTTTATAACATTCTGATCATATTTTCTACATGTTTCTTACCATCTCTCTTTTAGAAAATAAGGTTAAACGATAGAAGACTTCCTCCATTGAGATCGTGTTCGAGGAAAATATCTTGCGGGAATTCTCTGTGCTCCAATGCTGATGTAAGTACCTGTTGTATATCACTATATTTTTACATCAACATGTATTTTGTGAATCTGCGTGAATCTAACCTTTATCTGATCTAAAATTAGTTGTAGCAAAATGTTAAAGGCGCCAATGTTGATTTTTGTAAGGAAAACTGCCTGGTAGTTTTGCATACTGAGCTGCATGAATGTACTATCTCATATCACGCACATTACTGAATTGTAGTGCTTCTCTGGTTGCCCATTCATTCATTGTGTCAATGTTGCTTTCGTACTACCTTACCTGGCTGATGATAGCTGTGTCATATTGTGTTAATTTGGTGTAGGCTAGTTACCCAAATGTTCGTTGTGTCAATGTTGCTTTCCTATTATCTGACTTGGCCAATGATAGCAATGCTAGTGTGTTAATTTTGTGTAGGCTGCTGAAGATAAGAAGACAAACTCTGAAAACCGCAAGGCAACCCCATTGTTTCTTTCCAGTAAATCTAGGCCATGTAATATGGCAATAACTCATGATTAATCTGTTTGGTTCCCGTCCTAATTTATGTTATGATGCAGTGGTCGAGACACTCTCCACTATCAATAATACAAGCCTGCCAAAATTGCCATCTGAATCTGTTCAGTATCCTCTGTCTCGAATGCAACGGAATAAATGTATGTTTGTGAACCAATTAATGGCTGAAGCAATAATGGAAATGGTGGATGAATCAGAGGTGCAGAGTCGTGCGACACAACAACTAATCAATGTTTTCAGATACAATGTAGCAAAGCAGCAAGAACTTGCCCACATGCTTATGGGCGTCATCTGTGCTGACGTTGCAGATTGTGATGTTGTAGATGGTTAGGTTCTGCTCATTTATTTGCACTGGCATCAATCTTTGATTGCCCAGTGGATGTAATTTCTTGTAATATATGCTGGATGTGCAACGTTATTCCCTGTATGCCGTACCTTTGCTTGATCGGTTTTGGTCCTGTGCATAATTGCTCGTCGTAATGGGCTCAAATTATCTAATTTGGCCTAAAGACATGTACGAACTTTAGTGGGCCCATTAAGTTAATGGGTCATTACTAGGCCGAAAGTTAATGGTCGGCCCTCTTACCTCCCGGGTCGTTAACAGGCCGACATCGAAGCGGGCAACAGGTCGCCCCAATTTATTTCACGGGCCGTTAATAGGCCGTTACTAAGTTTGGGCTACATATGGCCCAACTATATTGTAGGCCTTTAGCAGGCCGAAAGATACAGCGGGCTTGTACTGGACCATGAAGACCATGGGCCGCTAAGAGGCTGAAAGTCAGGTCGTATTGTAAATGGCCCAACTGTGTTGTGGGCCTTTAGCAGGCCGAAAGAGAAACCGGGCTGGTATTGGACCATGAAGGGCATGGGCCGTTAAAAGGCCAAAACTAAGGTCCGACTACAAATGGCCCAACTCATTTATGGTTCGTTAACAGGCCGAAAGGCACACAGGGCCGGGAATTGGTCCAACACTTAAATGGGTCGCTAAAAGGCCAAAGCTCAGGTCCGACTACAAATGGCCCAACTGATTTGTGGGCCGTCAACAGGCTGAAAGTGACATCGGGCCAGAAATTGGCCCAACACTTAAATGGGCCGCTAAAAGGCCGAAACTCAGGTCCGACAACAAATGGCCCATCAGATTTATGGGCCGTCAACAGGCTAAAAGACACACCTGGCCGGAAATTAGCCCAACATTTAAATGGGTCACTAAAAGGCCGAAAGATGTACATCCTGAAAATTGGCCCATCCATTATATGGGCCGTTAACAGGCCGAAATCTCATCGGGCCGATATTGAGCCCAAATATATAGCGGGCTGTTAACGGGCTCGAACTGACGATGGGCTGCAATGGTGTCAAATCTTTAACGGGTCGTTGACGGGCCGAATTGGCACATCTCGTATGGGCCGTGGGCTTAAATGGACCTGACACAAGTAGGCCTTATATGGGCCGGCCTGCTAATTTTTACTGGGCCGGCCTTTTTCACCAGAATGGGCCACTGTTGGGCCGTGCCACGTGTCGACCTATCATAGGCGCCTCCTGTCCAATGAGTGGATGACATATGTCCCAACGGTGAGGCAACATGTGTTTCCTGCGGCCAATGATGATTTTACACGTGGAAAATCCCCATTGGTCCGGGCTGTTAACGGGTTATCGGATCCAAAACCGGACCCAATAGCTTAACTGCGTTCCGTTATGGTGGATGCCACGTGTCGGTCACCCTTGACGAAAGCACTTCTGTGACACGCGATTTATTGTCATGGAAGTGGAAACTTCCGTGATGATAATTTTGGTAATGTCATGGAACACTTCTACGACAGCACAGGTATGACTATCTTGATTCTTTCATAAAATCGTCATGGATGTACATGCATGACAAAAACGCGACCTACTGTGACAAACACGTATCATCACGGAAGTGTATTTTTTTGTAGTGCAAGCTTCTGAAAAAGACATCATATGAGTTGCTCACTGGCTGAAGATGAACTCATCATTGCACCAAGTCAACCTGACGACAATGCTCAGCCTGAAGTCAATGCTGAAACTGAAGACCATGATCTGCAAGGACAAAATCTTCGTCCAGTACATCCCCGTGTTGCAAATGAAGTACAGATTGAGAAGATCATTGACAACATCAATGCACCTGGTCCACTCACTCGTTCAAGAGCAACACAACTGGCAAATTTTTGTGGGCACTTTGCATTTGTCTCAATATCTGAACCCAAGAAAGTTGATGAAGCCTTCATGGAACCTGAATGGATTCAAGCCATGCAAGAAGAGCTTCATCAGTTCGAGATGAATAATGTCTGGGAACTAGTCAAGCGTCCTGATCCTCGCAAGCATAATATCATTGGCACCAAATGGATCTATCGCAACAAACAAGATGAACATGGTCAAGTTGTCAGAAACAAGGCTCGTCTGGTTGCTCAAGGCTACACTCAAGTTGAAGGGATTGACTTCAATGAAACATTTTCTCCCGTGGCAAGACTTGAAGCCATTTGCATACTACTGGCATATGCCAACCATCACAATATCCTTCTGTACCAAATGGATGTGAAGAGTGCCTTTCTCAACGGCAAGATTGAAGAAGAAGTGTATGTTGCACAACCCCCTGGCTTTGAAGATCCAAAACATCCTGATATGGTGTATAAGCTCAACAAGGCATTGTATGGCCTCAAACAAGCTCCTCGCGCTTGGTATGACATGCTCAAAGACTTCTTGAAGAGCAAAGGCTTCAAACCTGGTTCACTAGATCCAACAGTCTTCATGAAGTCATACGACGGTGAACTGTTTGTGTGCCAAATCTATGTGGATGACATTATCTTCGGCTGCACTGACAAGAGATACAGTGATGAGTTTGGACACATGATGAGAGAGCAATATCATATGTCCATGATGGGTGAACTGAAGTTCTTCCTTGGTCTTCAAATACGTCAGCAGAGAAATAGCATCTTCATATCTCTAGAGAAATACCTCAAAGACTTCCTGAAGAAGTTTGGAATGCAAGACTGTAAAGGATACACGACGCCAATGCCAACCAAAAGTCATATGGGTCCTGACAACAATGGTAAAGAGTTCGATCAAAAGGTATACCGCTCCATGATTGGTTCCTTACTTTACTTATGTGCATCTAGGCCAGATATAATGCTTAGTGTTTGCATGTGTGCCCGATTCCAAGCGACGCCAAAGGAGCGGCATCACCTAGCGGTGAAGCAAATTCTTCGATATTTGGCTTACACCCCAATGATAGGATTATGGTATCCAAAGGGCTCAACATTTGATCTGATTGGGTATTCTGATGCTGATTATGCTGGTGACAAGGTTGATCGCAAGTCCACCTCAGGAACATGTCATTTTCTCGGTCGATCACTTGTCTATTGGTCTTCAAAGAAGCAGAACTGTGTGTCACTCTCCACTGATGAATCTGAATACATTGCTGCTGGATCATGTTGTGCTATGCTTCTATGGATGAAGCAGACTCTCAAGGATTATGGCATCAACACGAGAAATGTGCCACTCTTCTGTGACAATGAAAGCGCCATCAAGCTTTCCAAGAATCCAGTTCAGCACTCGAAGACAGAGCACATACAGATCCGTCATCACTTTCTCAGAGATCATGTCAACAAGGAAGACGTTGATATCATCCATGTCAACAATGAAGAGCAATTGGCTGATATCTTCACTAAGCCCTTGGATGAGAAAAGGTTTTGCAAGTTGCGGTGTGAGCTAAATATCTTAGAATCCTCGAATGTCCTGTGAATGGATACACATCCTAACTCTTATGCATGTTTTGACGACTTAGATGTGCATCACACGAAGTAACATATATCTTCAATTAATGAAGACTTACCTTCTGAGTGTGAATACATTAATGTGTAATTTGACTTCGGAGTGCCACAATAATTGTGCGTCGTGTCTGGGTCTAATACTTCCTATACGGTGGGTAATGCCACCACCAAATTTTTATTGAAGTGTTTCTCTTGGCGTTACAACTGCAAGGTCTTCGCATTTGGATTGTCTTCAACATTAATTTATCTTCATGAATTATCTTCAATGTTGATTTGGTTCGTATATATATAGCTATGTCTTCACTCTTGAATCTTTTGATCTAAGTGAATGTGATCGGACCCTAACCTGTTCTATGCTTCTACCTCAACTCTATCTGTCCAAATCATATGCATTCTATTGAAGCCTGTTGATTGTCTTCTCTGAGTCCTTGTCAGTAGATGACAATTTGACAAACATTTAATCTGTTTTTAATGTTGCATCCTTATTGCCTGAAAATCAGAGAAGCCGGAACGACCACCCGACAATCCAGGCGTGCGTGGGAACATGGAACAACTTCCAATGTGTTGCATGTTTGCCACGTGTCCCTCAGATGTGAACCGCCAGGGGCACCTGCGTAATTGTGTTGTGATGTCCCTTTCCTTAAAATACCAATCACATCACGGTCAAAAATCCTTCTTCCACCTCCACACCTCGCTCAAAACCCTAGCACCTCCGCTAGCTCTTGACGACGCCGGCGATGAAGCGCTTAGCTGCCGCGACCTCACCGACGCCGTCCCCACGCCGGTCGCGAACCTCGTCTCCTCCGCCGCCGTCGTAGGTGTCTTCCGTCGCCAAGATAGGGCACGAGAGATTGAACTGCTCGGCCTCGTACTCCGTTCCGTCTAGCAGTTCTTCGTTTGGTAATTAAAACTTCCTTTTTACTGCCTTACCAAAAGTGGTTTCTATGCTTACAAAGCTGAATCTATCTTGTTCTGCATCTCATAGTATGCCTAGTACATTCACTTATTCTTCACTACAAGTTAGATTCCTCACTTGTACCTATTCTTGGATTCGTACAAATCTGGAACCAACTCTCATCAAATAATTGAATGTCTTTGCGTTATGAGGTCCATGTCTTCAAACTGATTTATCTTCAAAATCTTCTGAGAATGCATATGACCTCTTCCCCTTCCCTCGCACCTCTAATGCTGTCACAGGTACATGTCCGTGGGAGAATCCCTTGGTTCTCATAGTCTGCATTCATTTGCAGAATTCTTACAGAGTCACATAAATTCTCCTGAAGCCAGTTCCTGTCTGACCAGCCGTCAGAAGCCTTTGAAAGTTCTGAAGTCATTCAGTCTCAGCTTCATGGCAACTAAAAAGTCAGCTAGAAAGGGCGGCAGACAGCGCCGTGGAAATACATCCAAAGATCTGCCACCAAATCTGCATGAAATGTACAAGACAGACCCTGAAGAAACCTATGGTGAACGCAAAACTCGAATCCAATGGATTCGAAGATATTGGGCTGAGGAATGGTTTAAGTACAGGTTTGTCGCTGCTGAGTATGCTGAGAAGAATGCCATCAAGCAACCTTGGGGAGATATTTTATACAAAAACCTTCCACCTCAGTCCATGTGTGAAGCTATTGATCAAGGCTTCTACCCGTGCATGGTTCGCGGACCACAGCCAGAGAATGCTGAACCATCTTCTCTGTTATGGTGTCGTGAAGACAATCTGTTCAAGCGCAACTTCAAGTTTGCCAAGGATTCTGCTGTGAAGAACAAGAAAGACTATGGACTCGACTTCAACCCCGGTCCATCTGCTCCTCGGGATAATGGCACCCGTGAAGCTAATGAAAACAGAATCGGTCCCTTCTGCAACCTCGAAGGCCTCATCACTCACATTGCAGTTCAAGGAGCTGTTGTGGATCACTCAACTGATGACGCAGATTCTGATGAAGCGCCAGCTCCGCCTAAGCCACAAAAGCAGAAGAAAACAAAGGCTTCAAAACTCTCTGCTGAATCAAAAGCTTCACGTGTGAAGCCATTGGCAACTGCCCCTCCTGCATCTAGTATGCAATAAGAAGATCTCTCTCGCATCTCCAAGAAGACGGAGAAGTCTATTCAGAAGAAGCCCATTATGAGTTCTGGTCAAGCACTGACCCCAGCTGCCGTTCTAAGGAATGAGAATGAAGCCATTGATCTGTCCAGTGACGATGATCTTAGTGAAGATGCTCTAGAGCTGCTGATAAAGAGCAAACAAGAGGCGGAAATCTTCAACGATTTGCCTCTCTTTGATGTGGACATCCTGAACAATTTCATTGATGAGTGGTTTGCCAATCAGGATCTCAGCATTGATGATCTTCAACTTCCCATTGGCATCAGTGTCGCTTTCCACAGTGCCATTGCAAATGAGCTAGCTCTGGCTCAGAAGATAGTTGAGCTAAAGAACAAAATTGACTATGAAAAGGCTCAGTTCAAGAAGCACATGGCCAAGCTCAGTGTCACTGATGTTCAGAACTTCAAGAAGCTGTTGCATGATCTCAAGGAAGCGTTTCACAAGAAACGTGAAGAAGCAGAAGGTTCAAGAGAGCGGATGAAACACCTTGCTGCCAAGTGTGTTCAAGCTCACAGTGAAGCTGAAAAGCGCAAAGCTCTTGGGCGTCCAGGAATCAACCCCAGGATGGCTGCCAAAAAGAAGAAGCCAACTGTGACCCAAGCTGAAACGTCAGGACATGAGGCACCTCGCATTGTCTTCCCTGCCAGCATGACAGGCTCGAAGCCTAAGGTCCCCACAGTTGCTTCAGAACTTAAGAAGACAAGGGCAGGAGAGGCCGAAGCCAGGAAGCGCAAGAAGAAGAATGCCTCTGATGATGCTCCTCAGACCAAGAAGAGAAATATAAAGTCTTCGAAGAAAGATCGGGCTGCTCCCACAGATATCCTTGTTGTCGAGCCAATCTCAGTCGCTCGTCCTGCGTCCGAACACCGAGAGTGTCAGTTAATAGTTCACGAGTCTGCTTTCACAGAGGCTCCTGAAGCTGAAGACATTCCAGCTATTGACCCCACCGCAGCTGAAGACATTGGTCCCCAAGACAATGTAAATGATGATGAAGTCTTTCCTCAAATAGAGCACCAAATGGTATCCTCGCCTGTTCCCACGAACAGCGAACTCATCAGCATTGGTCGTCCTCTGACACCAATCGCTCAGGATGATTCATGGGCTGATCGCCCTCAAGACTCCTCCCGTCAAGAAACATCACCAAGTACTCCCCCACCTCAAGTCACCACTCCGGTGCTTGACGACGACGACTATATGGTCCAGCCAACTCCCTCTCCAAAAGCGTCGCCCGAAGGGCATCCCTCACTTCCTAGATCGTCTCGCACTTCTTTTGTCACTGGCACACACGCTCTCGTGGGTCTATCACTGAGAAATCCCTTTTCGCGCATTCCGCAGGCTTCGCAAAGGACCAAGGCCACAAGTCGCTCTGCCGAGCGTTCCAGAAGGAGAAGTGCAAAACAACTCAGTGGCACGACAAGTGTTTCCTGATGCCACTCCAACTGTGAACGTCTCTGAGTCTGAAGCCAAAGCTGCTGAAGACATTCCGGCTGCATCAGCCGATGATCAAGAAGAACCCCGTCAAGAAGAAGAACATGTTGTCACACCCCCCACCAATCAAGAACCTGTTCTCGAGGAGAATGTGTCTGTGCCCGATCCTGAGCTACTCAAGAGGAGGTTGAAAATACTGAGGCGGCCACCAACAACACTACTTAAGCCAATGACATTGTCATGGCTGAAGCTAATGTGGCACCTACAGTGAATACGGTGTCTGAAGCCAATGATGCACCTGCAACCAATGTGCAGTCTGAAGACCTTGTCAATGCCTCTGCTCATGTACCGCCACCAAGGCCTCACACCATTGAGCAAGCATTTTATCAAGGCGAGCTTGTCACTGTTTGATGGCCTATTCTGGTTCCTCCGCCTGCTCCCGGACCTCAATTTGATTATCGTGTGGAGCACAGGCCTCAGGTCCAGAAGCCAAAACCGAGGCTGCCAAGGTTTCCAGGTATTGCATCTGCGCCAGGATCATTCAACGCAAACGGCTTCATTAAACACAACACCTTCTTTGATAGTGCCAAGAACCCATATTCAAGGCCAAGAATTTCATCTGATCAGTTCTAGAGCTATCAGCAGCGCAGTTATTACTCCTGTGTTTTATACAATCAAGGGCGCATCTTTCCTCATATGCGTCTAGACTGCGAAGCCATTGCTGGACTGCCCTGCTTGGAAGAAGCCCTAGACTTCTTCAGAGATGCTGGCCTTCTGTAGTTTGTGACTGACAAGGAAAATTGGAATGAAGAGCTTCTGTTACAATTCTATGCTACACTTCACATCCGCGGCTACAACAGGGATATCAAAATTTGGGTCCTCGAGTGGATGACAGGCAATGTGCACCATGAAGCCAAAGCTCTTGATCTCATTGAGCTTACTGGCCTGCCCACTCCAGGTGAACTGTATGAACCTGGTTGTCAGCTTCACCGCAATGCTTTAGAGAGCATATACCAGAAGCCTGAGTCCAACATGAGCCAAATGCTGAGTATGATGAAGCCTCTGCCACAAGATGCTGAATATCCTAAGGAATTCTTTGTTGAAGACCTAGAGTATCTACCCCGCACCATCTATCACATTATGAGGCGAACTCTATGGCCCATCAAAGGATATTCTTCTGCAACAAAGCTTGAAGGCTCAATGAGGACATTGGTCTTCTATATTCTCAATGGCATCAGCTTCAATGCTCAGGATTTCTTCATTCGCCAACTTGCTGCATCTGGCGCAGATATATTTGGTCTGAAGTTTTATGCTCCATGGGTAATGCGTCTTATCAAGCTTCACTCTGCTATCAACTATCAGCCCTCTACGCGCAATCATCTCATATTCTTGCCAGAGGTTGATATGTCTATTGAAGCCATATACCCAGAGCCTGCCAAGGAGCCACTTTATCTTCACAATGTCGATCGTCAAAGTTTCTATCAACATGTTGAAGGAGTTCAAGCTGCCACTCGTGTTTATCCTTTGGCTGGAAATACACGTGCACCTCATCGTGCCCATACTGAAGCCACTGAAAGCACTATTGCTCAAAGGCCTCGGAAGAGATCTCGTGTGCTCAATGAACGAGAGCTTCTCGTGGCTTTGCATCAGAAACAGGATAAGCATCATTACTGGCTTAAGCGTCAAATGCAGAGTCTCTTGATGGATGTTAATCGCATTCGCAATCTAGCCACCAAGAATGCATTTGTCACTCATGAAACCTGTCGGTGGTCGTGGAAGAGTCTGACATTACTCAGTTCTGAAGATGTTCTTCAGCAAGATGGCTTCACAGAGAGATTCAAATTTGATTCCACTCCTCCAAGGAATGTTTTCTTGCGTCGGACTCCTTCACTAGAAGACTCTGAGTACTCTTCTTCAGCAGCAACTGTCAATGCCAGAGTCATCAATGACGAAGATGATGCTACTTCACCAACTACCACTTCGACGCGTATCAACACTGCACCAGGCCCCTCTGCACCACCAAACTCCAACGTCGACCCTGCTCCTCCATCTGCTCCTTCTGGAAACGAGTAGATGCTCTATGTCTTCAACCCTTTTTGGTCATTACTGACAAAAGGGGGAGAAGCATATGAGTTGATAGTATTCAAGCGGGTCCTTATGGGTGGTTGCTTTACTTTTGCCAAGTCTTACAACTCTCGTTTTTTTTTTGATACATTTGGTTCTCCGAGTTGTAACACTTAAACTTGATGGTCGTCTGCTACTTTATCTACTACTCTGTGATGCGATGATAAATCCCGCATGAAGTCATTCTGCAGAAGTCCATTTTTCATTATGCATATCATTATCTTCATTACTTCTTATATGCATAATGCATTGTCTTCACACTTTGATGATGGCCTCCACAAAGCAAAACCTGCCATGTGCATTTGTATTCAAACGCAAATCATTTATATGCACATCTTCAGGGGGAGCCCGTCATATGTATGAAGACAATACTCACAACCCTAAACTTTCACATACTTTTATCCCCATTGAAAACTTCAACCAGTTTGTCATCAATCACCAAAAAGGGGGAGATTTTAAGTGCATCTAGTGCCACCCCAAGTTGGTTTTTGAGTATTGACGACAAACTTAGTTGAGGGACTAATGTGTTTGTGAGAATTGCAGGATAACACAGATAGTAGTCCCACGTTGATTCGGTTTACCTACCAGAGATGACCCCTAAAAATGTGTGAAGACATTGAAGACAATGGTGGTCTGTGAAGACATTCACATTGAAGACTATGACAGGAGAAGACATCGTGTGAAGACTATGGAGTGCGAAGACATAGTTGTTTTCGTAGTTTCCTTTTTTTCTTTGTTGAGTCATAGGAACCACCGTACTGTTAAGTGGGTTCCAAGTGAACAAAGTCAGAGTGACTGATGTGATGCTCAACCAAATCCTATGTCTTCGAGCGAAGACAATGAGAGCAAACCTTATCCAGAGCTGGATGAGTCAGCTTTACTTGTAGCCCAAGTCAAGCTGCCGCATGTGTTTGAAATCTGACCGTTGGAACACGTGTCAGTTCCTTAGTGACCCAGGGTCATTTTGGACAAATCCGGTTGGGTTGCCTCCTGGCTATAAATAGCCCACCCCCTACACCATAAATTGGTGGCTGCTCAGAGTTAGTGCACGGCTTTTGTCGTTTGAGAGCAACCCACCTCCGAACCCTTTGAGAGAGAATCCTTGCGAGGACAAAGCCCAAAACACCCTGAGCCCAAGAGTGTTAGGCATCACTGAAGTCTTTCTGTCCGCATGATCTGAAGACTTATTACACTTGAGGACTGTGAATCCTCCAGCCGGTTAGGCGTCGCGTTCTGAGCATCCAAGAGTCATTGTGGATTGCCGGTGAACGAAGTCTGTGAAGGTTTGGAAGTCTCCCTTGAAGACTTACCAGAGTGATTGGGCGAGGACTAAGTGTTCTTAGCTCAAAGGGAATAAGGTGAAGACGTGGTCTTCTGAGTTAAATCTCAGCCTCCCTAACCAGACGTACAGTTGTCACAGCAACTGGAACTGGTCCAACAAATCCCTTGTCCTCTCCAAGCAACTGGTTCTGTCGTACCTCTCTTGCCTTACTTATAGTTTGTCTTCGTGAAGTCTTTGCCTACTTGCCTTGTCTGTTTGACTTCACTGTGTGAAGACTGTTGTCTGTTTGGCTTCATACTATCTTCCATCCTGATCCAGTCTTCCTTTCTGCTTATAGTCATTGTGCTTTCACTTCATTGCTTACTTGACTATGGCTTGTCTAGTGTAGACTACCTTCCGCTGCATATCAATAGGGTTATTTCTATTGTTTGTCTTCAAAACTTCCATGTTTTGAAGACTTTCATAAAAATCGCCTATTCACCCCCCTCTAGTCGATAACTAGCACTTTCA
>LR880972.1:967837559-967868290 GCA_904067115.1 Aegilops sharonensis
TCCCCCAAACACTTATATTTTGTCTTTTACCGTACACCCCATGTGAGGTGAGTCACCCCCTACACCATATGTGTGACTCACGTCCTTCTCCAGACTAATATGACCACCCTCACCCCAGTGCTCACCATAAGAGTTTTTCCGTATCCAATATTTTCTTCCAGATTCATCCTGATTAAAGCCTACAAGCAGCACTGCATGATGAGCCCACTTTTTTGTTCATTTGCAAGCTGCAACAGGGTCGGAGCAGGGAAACCTTCAATGTGAGTATCCCACTTGTGTATCGTCTGAAACTGTCATTCGTCACAATCTCAACAACAAGTGGGTTGACGAGCAAGGCTTTCTGAAAAAGCATTGATATTTGGAGCCACGACCATCCCACCACTAATATTAGCTACCTTTTCTAAACCAACATGCTTAAATTTATTGTATCGCTTGTGCAGAGATTCCTTCTCCATCTTGGGATCAACGTTCCAAAATGTAAAATGTAAAGTTGACCCGCATAGTAACTGTCGTTTCTCCCACAAAGGTCACAGTCAATGAGTTGTTGCACAGACAACTGCCCCATAATCCATGTTTTGATGTTGCGGAATCCCTCGCTGCCCATGGTCGAGGTGATATAGCAGCATCCACATTTTTTCTGATCTCTAACATCAGTTACAACCTATGTTCCCGCCAGTCGAATCTTTTGGGATTATCGGAGCCACTGAAGTCATTCATGAATACTTTTGTCAAGTTGTGTCTTTTGAAAAAAATCTTCCTTGCATGAAAATATCTTCCGCATGTGTCGATCTAAGTATATAATCATGTTACCACTAGGAGACCTATGGCCAGCTTGGGGGGGGGGGGGGGGGCATTGCCCCCAGCCTTGGAACATTTTGTAAAGAATGTTTGTTATGAAGGGCTTAGATTTGAAACCTTTTGCTTTATTAATTAGATTAGGGAAAGCATAGGGGATGAGCTTGAATCTTAGGAGGTGTTTGGTTGAGAAAAAGGTAAAGCAAATGGTGACATAATCATAATACGATGGTAACAAAAACAAAATCAAAATATGTTTGTTTCGTAGACATAAACGGAATGGAAAAATTTGAAAGAGTCTGAAAAGCGAAATTGGTGTCTCTGCTCCTCTCATCCAGCCGTCAACTTCTCCGTTGCGACGTGGAGAATGAGAAGACGGTCCATGATGGCCATCCTGGCTGCGTCACCCCACCCCAGTTGTGTGTTGGCACTTCCACTGGCGGAGGCGCCACCGCGATCCATGCTTCATGCATGTTGCCGATGCACAATCAAGAACCATATCAAATAAGTGGGTGCTCAGTCACTGACTTGCATATCGTCCCCTCATGGCCTCACAAGTCACAACCTCCTCGCCAGCAGGAACAAGAACGTTCTCACCGGCCAGGTCAACGCCTTCTCACATGCCAAAACCAAGCCGATCACGGCCGGTGTTGGAGGACCTTCTCGCAGGAGGCCAAGCTACTCCATGGAGGATGTGTCCACATGGGAAGGAGACGGGCCTCGTTACCTAGGGAAGCTGAGTAGGAAGGTGCAGGCGCAGCGAGAAAATGACTTCCTCTCTGCCTCCGGTATCACCTTTGTTAGAGGAGATCTTGGGCGGTATTAAATAGATATGTATACGATTTTGTGGTAACCAATTACGAGCCAATGTAAACGAGACAACCATATCACTTTCAAGTTGGAGGCAATCCGCGAACCAAACACCTCTTTAGATGTACAAGTGCGCCTCTACGAATTTGGGGATATCTTGGTGAGGATTTTTTAGCAAAAAATCAAAGTAGAAGGCAACTTTACGTTTTCCTTTTTGACAACAACCTATTGGTCGATAGAAACTATCACAGGAATGTTTGCTTGTGCAGGAGGAGATCCCAGCAACAAGTGGCGCCCCAAATTAAGAGCAATACAAAACCTAGCAAGGTTGTGAGAATCAACATTTGTGCTCCTAGTTTCAAACATGAAATCACAATGAATAAAACAAGACTGCCCAGTGATAAGCTCCTGATTTATTGCTCCTGCTTCTCCCTTCGCCTTCTTATATCTGACATGGCATTCAAGCAATCCGAGACAACCGACAGCTTCTGACAATTCAAATTTTGACAATCCCTATCGGAGGTGCCTTCCATACCGGGTGTTGGACTTGTTCAGTTTCTCCTCTTCTCTGTACATTGCTTGTTGATGAATTTGGCCTTATTATCTGCTCCCTCTTTTTTAAAATACAAGGTGTATTGATTTGCTTAAAAATCAAATGTTTTCATGCTTGCCCAAGTTTGTAGCAAAATATATTATAATCTACAAAACTAAATATAAAATATAAATAAATTTGTAATTATCTACAATGATAATTTTCCTCTATAAACTAGGTCAAAGTTCAAGAAGTTGGACTTTAGAACTCGACATCAGCCCACTGAATTTAAGTACACACAAAGCGCAATACTTGTGGCAAGCTGCTATTTGCAATGTGTAATAACACGAGCACACTGTAATACTTCATACACATGAGTGTCTCTGAATACACAATTGACAATTCCCTTTCCCTTCGATCCTTGGCAGGACATTTAAGTAAATACATTGCTTTTGTGAGGCACAAACAGAATCAGCCTGATTAGAATGAATTGCGGTTGAAAATGACAAAAACTACTCAAAACTGGGATGCTCAGAGACAAAGAATCAAGAGCGATTAGCCTGGTAAAAATCACCAGCGCTAAGGAAAACATGCTTCCCTAGCTGCAGATCAATTGGGGGATAGCCTTCGATGCACTTTACGGTAATCTGCAAGAACAAAGTCAAAACATATAAGAGTCAAAGGATACACATCATCAACGTCGTTACAGCGCTTGTAGATTCCCTACCTTGCCATTTCCAGTCTGGAATTCGTTCTTCAATCTGGAAACGGACCTTGACAGCAAATACACTCTTAACGCCTCAACGTGGTCACTGTTGCCTGTTCCATTCAAAGTCACACATACATCACTCGCATGATTTCTCGGACAATGCCATGGTATGAAACACCAAAAAGTAGCAAGTACTCCCTTTAAACCTGCACCCTTGAAAAGAAACAGGGGTATTTATTTACCTGAGGCATAGGAAAGGAGATCAGCTGCGAGCACAGGCATGCATCTTGCAATGTAGATGACAAATGACATGTCATGTACAGTATGAGACTCCTCGCAGATAACGACCTGCAAACCCCACAATGACATTGCAATGGAAAGCGTTACAGCCATTTCAAATTACTACAGCACCATGGTGCTTACTATTTTCAGCAAGCCAGTTTGTACTTTGTATAGGAAAGTTACGAAATAAATGATGAACAATGACAATGTAAACCGACTACAGGATAGGATCAAAACGTAACAGCACAAACACGGCCCAGCTACTTATGCTCTCAAAGTTGGTCAACAATCCAACCTCTGGTCAACTTTGGTGTTTATTATGATGTGAAACCTAATTTTTAATTAGTCCAATTACCAGAGTCTGCTAAAGAAGAAAGTATATACCTTCAGTGTACAGTAAACTATTGAGATACTTCAACAAAAAAAACTATGAGTAAACGTATTAAAATTTAAAGTGGTTTACTAGGATGTGCAATTTAAATTGATTTGATGATGACTGATATAGGTTTTAAAGGTTGAAAATCCAAGCTCACCATATCTGATGTTGCCGCTGCCTTTGGAACTAGTGAATTACCAAGCACGTCTCTAATATACTGATCCTGCACACAATAATAATAGCTTTCGTAAAAAAAATGTTCGAGACTCTGAAACAAGAAACTTTATCTGAAACAATTCAACAGACCTGTGACTGCAAAATTTCTTCAAGTGTATTGCTGTTCTTGTCTACAGACTCGTAGTACACATCAACTAAGTCTGTAGGTTCAAGCTGAGCAGTCTTCCGTAATTTCTGGATTCTGTTTACAACCTGAAAAGGGTTGCTCATGAATTAGGGGACCAGACTGTTGACTGTTCATCAAAACAAAACTAGTGAATTTCCAGCATGATGTGTGTCAGACAAAATTAGTGAATTTTCAGGCATCGAGAAAATGAACCTATGTGATAGCAGACAGCAAACGTCTATTGTAAATTAACCAAAGACCAACACAATCTGTGTGAAACACAAACCCAAGAGCACCAATCCTATACAAAGGAGAAAAAAAGACTACCTCTCGAGCCACCCCAGCTTCGATCAATGATTGATCGGCTCTGAGATCCAAAATGACCAACACATCACCTATAAAACAAGATATTGGTGTTATCCATAATAACAAAACTATTAGAATGAAGTGACATATTTATGGCGTACCATCTCCTGCGGCATCAATTTCCTTCTCTGATACATCCAGAGGACGCTTGAACTGTCGGACCACCTAATAAAGATACAAAGTTAAGCAGGTAAATTTCGAAGACATGGTGAAAAGCGATGCAGTGGGTTCAGCGCCAAAACTAAAGTTTAACTTCATGAAGGGTCATATGACTCATGAGCTTATGATAATTAGGAAGGAACGCCATGTATTATCCAGGCATTCAAGTAATTAGGAATCTTATTTCACATCTTACTGAATACAAAAATCAACTAATACAAGTTTGAGGAAAATTTAACTACACAATATCACAGATGTATCTTCTTGAGATAAACTGCAACTTTTCAATTCCCATATCTGCTAGGAATAAATCACGTCTTAAAAATGATGACCTGAGACTGGAAGCATGTAATATTACCTTAATATCGTCTAGCGTCAGGCAATGACCAAGGAACGAAATCTCTCCGCTTTGCTCAAAGGATAAGATTTGCTCCTGGGTCATTTTCTTCACTTCATTTGATACTTTGCCCATGTCCTTTCCTAGTCTTTTACCTAGGACACTGAGAAAACAAAAGGTACTGAGCAATGCGTAAAAATGGCAACAATTCTTGTGCATTTAGGAATACATACCTAAAATTGGGTTCTGCCCGCAGAGAAGCATACTTCATGGGATCATTACATGGAGTCACAGTCTTAACATTCATCTCCTCCATGACATACTACACAGTAGAAAGTATATTGTTTCAGCACTAAACACTAACACTGAGCAAAGAGAGACTACATGTAATGAAAACTAAGCAAGTATTTAAGGCAGTTATATAATTTCAGAACAAAAAAGGATTACAGGTATATCTCCAAGTTTTGGCTTTATGAACAAACCTCTTTCAGTTTTCCAGTGATGTCTTCAAGAAATTCACTGTCAGGGTGAACAACCACCATCTCCCTGAGATTTTAAATTGGTTATAAGCAATGATAGTATGATGCCAAACAGAACATGTTTTCTAGAATACATATTGAATAATAAGCTGAATTGCAACTTGGACCATCTGATATTGACACATACACTATTCTTCTAGTTGCAATATAACTGTACCAATGCTATGACAATTACCACAGGTATTCTTCGGCTTGGAAATACAAGGGGATTCAAAAACACAACTAAAACTGCGCATGCTATGACAACTACGACATCAAAAAAGATTACATAGACTTATATTGTTGAGAAGACGAAAAGCTAATGCCAAAATATGCACACAAGGAAAAAAATCCTTGAAATTATCTTTTATCATTAAATTGCAGCAATCTGCAGGAAAGTACAGATGGCATAATACAATGCCAACAACCTAATCTAAATGTCCCTACATAAAAACAGTTACAGAAAATTAAATCATGCAAATGGAGTCAAGACCTACTTCAGTGGTGTTTTGAGAGCTTTGCTGTGCCGTTCCCGAATATTGCGCGCAAGATCAATGATGGTCATCATCCTAGTTACACTTCGCTCAACACGCTCATCTCTCTGATCAAGTGCGGAAACAAGCAGAAAATGAGCTTAAGTAACTCTGATATAAGAAAACAAAGTACTTTCCCCATTTCTAGTTATAGGGCATATTTTGGTAGAGCACATAGAATAAGAACCCTCCAAAGTAGGCACGGCAGGACAGAAGTACCCCAGTACCCTTTAAATATGATATGAGCTGTGCATGATGGCTTCTTTGGTTCTTGTGTTCACCTCATATAGTGAAAAATACAGAAGGAAACTATGTGCAGTGTAAAAAGAGTTGGAAGGAGTGAAGACTGTTTGGCGAGAAAAATTTACCTCCCCAGTTGTGGAAGGGAAACTGCAAAAATGAATGCTCTGCTCTGATTTACTTGATGCTTTCCGCAGATTTTGGTAAAGAACTTCAGTAAAGAAGGGCGTAAATGGAGCCATCGCCACACAAGTTGTTACAAGTGCCTACACAATTCATAGTTAAGATGCCTTAGAGAACCGTAGAGAAAAACAACAAAATGTGCATTTTGCATTAGCAGTAATCAGCAGGAACAAAAGAATCAGAACACCATCTGCAGACTAGTCAGTAGAACACCTTAAGAGGTTTTTATATATGAGTACGGCACTGAAGGATAAAAATTCCACCACTGCATCAACAATTTGCAATAGTCTATCAAAAAGCAGTCAAAACTGTATATTACTAGATATTTACTTACATGGTAGAGAGTTGAAAGAGAAATTTTGCAGTCTTCTTCTCCAGTACGTCCTTTTAACCGTTTGCGGTTGAAGCGCACATATATATTGGTAAGATTGTCAATGTATTTTACCAAATATGGCACAACCTGAAGGGATAAACTAGCTATCAAATTTGGCCATAGCATGGGAAGATGAAAACATGACCAAGTAAAATATCCAGAAAAAACTACCGTGTATAGCCGATATGCATCCATCTCCTGATGAACAAAGCTAACCAGACTTTCAGTTGCAGAATGTATCCAGTGATCTAATACATTGGATGACTTCCGAAGTGAAGCTTGATCAATTGGAGAAAATGCTGTGAAACCCTCAACTTCAAGCCTCTTTGCGTTTTGGACAAGAAATCTATAAGCATTATACCACGGGAGGAAGACATCTTTCACCTGTCAAAATCAAAATATGTTAAGCGACACAATATACTCTTCATAAAGAAACCATATAACTGGAGGATACGATAATTGACATAATCTACATGCAGACCAGCAGCCTGAACATGTTAATTTAATGGAGCCTAACATATTGAAAAGACACTTACAACACCAAAAACACCAATCCTTTTAAATCGTAGAGACTCCGCACGTACAACTGGAGAATTCACCAAATACAGTCTTAAAGCATCCTGCAAAAAAGGAAATTATAACTCAGACAAATTACACAATCACAAGCCTTGAGAGCTCCAAATGCATGTAGGTTCAGACAAAACAGTGATACTGTACACACTAAAGCATCAGTTATATAAGTGAACTGAGCAGCAACCATTGACTTTCAGAGAGACACCACTTACCGCTCCGTATTCATCAATGACTTCCATAGGTGAAGGGTAATTCTGTTTACTCTTGCTCATTTTCTTTCCATCCTCTGCCAAAACAAGACCATTGCATATAAGATTCTTAAAAGCAGGCTTCCCAAATAATGCCGTTGATAACACCATCAAAGTATAAAACCTGCAGGATGAAGTCAAACATGAATGAGGGTGAGATGATAACATGAATGAGTAGCACATGAAAAAAAAAATTACTACTCAATTAATTTGAAACTTACCCTTATAAGTGCATATTTAAAGTAACATATTAATATGCATTTTAGACCAATGGAAATGAAGTTTCTACCATTATAAGTATAAGGAACTGTGTACTCATTTTGCCCATCAAAACCTCAAAAAGAAAAGGTAGTGACAAGTGACAACTGTAAGAGCACGGTGGTATTTGATAAGTGAAGCCAGATTATTGTTACAAATTCACCAAGTACAACATGAAATAACACAAGTACTGGACTTTTTCCCCAAAAAAGAAGGATGCCAAAAGGCGATTGAGCAAAGGGGGGAAAAAGGGGTATCCGAGATGATGCCAATGGACATAATTCATGCTAATCTTACAGTCATATTTTTGGAATAACAGCTCCGTCTTCTGCGCAGAATATCAGGATTTTAAGCCTAGTATTTTAAAGAACTAGCCATGATATTTAGCTCTTTTTTATCGGCGGTGCTGCGTATTTTGTTTGTTTTGGGGGCTAGGTATGGCTATGCTGTGCATTTTTTGGGCTGATCTTGAAATTTTATCTTTGCCAAATTAATCTGAATATTCCATGTTGTTTTGATGCCCAAACAAGATTTTGATCACATCAGTGGTGAACATAAGGACTAAAATGAATAGCAAAGGCCCTTAAAAATCGTATTCATTAGCAAGAACATAGTAACAATAACTGTAAATCAAAGATTCTGAAGGGAGTAACGAACCATCCACGTGTTTGGTCCAAGCCCTCGGCCACAAAGTTGCCAGGGAAATTCTTCTCAAATAGTTCACGATTCTCAAATGGATAATGAATGTAGGCATATGGCATGGACCCACTCTCAAACCAGCAGTCAAAAACCTGAAGACATCACAACCGTTGCTGAATGAGGAACCGGTAAAAATGAAAACATTGATATGCAGTCCCAAACATTCACATATATGACAGTTGACAAGTAAACTCATAATCTTGGAATGAATAAGCAGCAATAGAAAATAATCTTAAGAAATGCAATAGAATATTTAGCAACAATAATAACATAAAAATCTGTAAAATGTGTTGTGTGAGGGTTCTCACCTAGACATTAACATAAAAATCTGTAAAATGTGTTGTGTGAGGGTTCTCACCTAGACATTCCAAAGATATTACTTAATCAAGTCTAAGAAGGTAATTCCATTACTTGACTGACATATATAATTTATCTTCAAACCCGTACGTTAACATATTATAGATTACAGAAATATTAATTAGCATCTAGATGACCTTAAATCTACTATCCATGATCCGCCTTTGTCTCATTCCCTTTTTCCTACAAACCCAGCCTCCCTCTCTCCCTGATACTTCCTCCTAAGCCTCTATTTCTTAATTATATGAGTAAGGACGGAGTTTGACAAAGCTTCTACTGAAACAGATAGAAACAAAGTAGGAGTACAACATAAATGTATACGATCAGAAGGTAGGGAAAAGGTACTATGCGTCAATATAAAAGAATATGTACTGGACAAGTGAGGGTAAGGCATCCTAATCGTGGGCCGAAATGAACTTACATCCTCAACGCGCTTGAGAACCCCAAACTCTGGTCCTCTGCTAGAGGGAATCGTAATATCATCAACATGGTGGCGGTGAAGATCGTTAACCTGAGCACACACAAAAATGAGAATGCTTCCAAGAAGTTCACTATTGCTTCAATTTGTCAATTAAAATAGAATGAAATCAAAAGAATATTATATTCAGCCATAAATAGTGCAAACATCAAAATCTATCTTGCACAGTAGAGATATTAACCTTGACGCCAGATAATCTTTCAAGTTTCTCGATGGAATCCATAACTACAATTTCTTCACCATCTTGGCTGATCCACACTGGAAGTGGAGTACCCCAGAATCTACTTCTGCTAACAGCCCAGTCTCTAGCACCTTCTAGCCAGTTATGGAATCTCTTTTCCTGCACACATTCATTGTTAGCAAAGAATTATTGGTCAAACATACTGTAGCACATCATCTTTCATCTTTCATAACTATAGCATGACCTTTCAACCAAATTGGCCTCTCCAAGCAGTTTCATAACATTCAACTAAATTGTATACAAATATTTAGCGCAAATACTGGAAACAGGGACTGGCATCAAACTCTTGACACTTTTTTAGTTCAAGCAAATGAAATAAATTTCAAAAGTCACATCACTTCCAAAATTTTAGTTCATTTGGACTAATGAGTCAGAGGGTACCCTGAGGGTCACAAATTTGCATGTGATCAAATACACAAGGGTAGGGAATAGAAATTGTTATAGCGACAACGCGTGCATTGATGGAACAACCAAGAGAGCTGCAGGTACATATCCAAATGAATAAGGATATTTAAGCAAATTGGTGGGAAGTGTCAGATTTAGCAGTCATCCCATATGTATGTCAGTATACATGATCAAGTGGCTAAGAAGGGTAGATCCATACGACGTCTCCGTAACCTGACAGCACTGTCACAGGCTAGAAATGGTAACACACCTTGACATAATCTGGAACCCAGTAGGTCTCCTTGTTGCATTCTAGTAACTGATCCCTGATCTTTTCAACCTTGATAAACCTACAGAAAATCTCTATCAAACCTATACTCAATAAATATAAGTAATGCAATTGGGAAAATGTGATGGACATAAAAGCGGAGGGACACAGCTAACAAAAGGTGGAACACAGAAGATTCAACAGAAAGCATATCATGTAATGAAGTCAGATTTCATAAAGGGATTGCTCCATGTGGTAAGAAGAACGTAAAAAATGGATTCAGGTATCAGGTGTACTTCAGAATTAGGAAAGACAAAGCCTTAGTTGCTAACTTAAAGCAGGCAGAACAATGAATGTGCGCATTTTGGAATTCACATATAGAGGAAAATAAATTTAGTAAGATCACAATCAAATTTATTCACATCTCACGGAAGAAACTTAAGAAAACAACCAATGATTTGTAGCAAATATAGGCTCATATATACACACATTTGAGGTGAGTTCCCCCATAACAATCTGAATTCTAAGACAAAATAAAAGGCTTCCCCGCCCCAAATAGCATGTGTTTCTTGTGGTGTGTTAGTACAACAGAAGTTATCACCAGTCAGCACATGGACAGAATAACTTGCACAGTAGTAAATAGAAGATGTTTACCAGCTTGGAACAGCCCGGTAAATAAGAGGAGTACCCGAGCGCCAACAATACGGATAAGAGTGCTCAATGCTCCCTTTGCTAACAAGTCTTCCCTTATCCTGTTCATGTAGATTATCAATTCTAGGGCCAATATAAACTATCCAACTTATGCAATAAACTTTACTGAGGTGCCTTCAAAACAATGCACAGTATTAATCCAAAATAACAAGACAAAATAGGTTGACAAAGTAAAGCACGCTCATTCCTGCAGTCTACGGCATACACAGCATAGATTGAGATGATCATGCTATACACCTGATTTCCTTTTGCCTGGATCTCTTGGAAGGTTATCCCAATGAGAAAAATGATAATACATCAAGATGTATGCACAAGCTTATAAGATTGTAAAATACTACTGTCCAAAACTTTATAATGATTATTAATGTCTTGTGCAACTAGATTAGAACCCAACTCCAAAATCTGTATGGTAGTTACCAGGAATGCTGAGCAAGCAACTAAATGCACATGTGTTATTAACAGCTAAGATGCCCATTGAACACTAGAAAAACAACTTACCTTAACAGCATTGATGATATCCTTGTCAGCCTCTTTGACATGCCGCCCTTTGAACTGAGATATCTTCTCAATGAAGTGACCATCATCATCAACAGCGACAACAAGTCCACTAGCCTGGACGGAAGAAGATAACATCAGTCAGAAGACAAACAACATTCAAGCAAGTCCAGATTGCAATAGGTTAGATGTGAAAGATGCATGTAACTTTGAATGCTTTTTGTTAAAAAAGCAACACATGACATTGCAATCTAGAAAACTACATTGATCAAACAAATAGTACAAGCGTTAAAAGGCAACCCCTTCAAAAGATCGTTAACTAGGCATAATAGGCAGCAAAACTACATGGTAGAAGGCATGCAATAAACAGTGGGGGCACAGCATAGAAGAATAAGATAGATGAATCAGATGACACTATTAAATGCTTGGGAGAACACATAACAATGTTCCTCAAGACAAACTATGGACATTGAGAAATATTGCATTATACACTATACCCAATAACTTTTGGCATACAAAACAAGTATTCCATCCGTTCACTATTATAAGATGTTTTGGATAATTTAACATGGACTACAGAAGGACTGAAATGAATGAACAAACATACTAAGATGTGTCTATATACATCCGATTCAGAAAAAAGTTAGAACGTCTCATAATAAATAGTGAACGGACGGAGCAGTTCACATGGTCTACAATTTTCTCTCAGCCCCCAAGGCCTTAGCAACACAGCATGTTAATTACACAATACTCAAATAATATCAGAGAACTATTCTAACCTCAATTATCCCAGCACTAAGGCAAACACGATGATCATCTTCACCAAATGCAGGAGCACAATGGACAACACCAGTTCCACTATCATCAGTCACATAGTTATCGGCAATCACCCTAAAGGCAGTGTCTTGAAGCTCCAAGAAAAAATCAAACAGAGGAGTGTATCTGTGACAAGAGAAAACTACAGTAAGGACACAGAAAATCTCTAGATAGGCTTGAAATTCTTGATAAGTGATAATAGAACGGGAAAAATTTGTCGACCAGTTGCAAAATTCCTAATAAACTGGAAGTTGAACACAATGTATCTGTGGGCTAGTCAACCAAACCCATATATCAAAATGAAGAAACTTCTAAAGATCAAACTTGAAAATCCAAAAATAAAGTGGTGCGGATTGTTTAGCTCTGCCAAATATTAGCACTGAAGTCTGACAAGAACAACATGTGGTTAACAACATGTGACTACCTAAGGAGCATTATTAAGTATTATCTCCATTCCGAATTATAAGATGTTTTGGATATTTCAATATGGACTATTACGGACAGAAATGAGTAAACAAACACACTAAAACGCGTCTATATACATTCAATTCAGAAAAAAGTTAGAAAATCTTATAATTCAGAACGGAGGTAGTAGTAGTTACAAATACCTCCAGGTATAAAAAGTGATAATGTAAAAGTACTTTCCTTATATTACCGATAAACAAATCCCATGGCTAAGACAGAAATAGAAGATAACTCACTTTAGGCCTACTAGGCTTGAGCCAGGAATCTTTGCCAATAATTCATATGATTCAGTATCCAAACCACCCTGGACAGCTTCAGCATTGCTTCCCTTAGAAGGTGCTTGTTTCTTTCCAGAAGCTTTGGCTTTAACTGGCAACTGCCCGAGCCTACTTTCTGCAACGATGTATACTGTTCCATTTGACTTGTCCTTAACCTGGCAACACAGTATGCATCCTCAAAACAGAAACAAAAAGCATAGGCGCAAGTAGAGAAGAGCCTCAAAAACAGAATTCTCTTGTGCACAATGACTTAAAAGTGATCTGCATACATGGCCACATGGAGCAAAATAGACAGGCGGTAGGACAGATATGCCTTTCATTTGCAGCAAA
This sequence comes from Aegilops sharonensis, assembly GCA_904067115.1. Lineage (NCBI taxonomy): Eukaryota > Viridiplantae > Streptophyta > Magnoliopsida > Poales > Poaceae > Aegilops > Aegilops sharonensis. Next base: position 967,850,717 of record LR880972.1, read on the forward strand.
CTAGATACAGTTATCACAAAAGGAGATTAATTATATCAATATCACTGTTACAACATAACTCAATTAAGAGTTAAATAGCCTTTGTGTACGAACAATAGGAAAATGTGCAATTAGCATTGCTGGAAGGTATATGCTTCTGAACAATGATACTGTGATACATGAGGTATTAGCAAGAATTGGCAAGGAGAATTTTGTTTTTGGAAGTTGCGGCGATATCCAGGTATCCACTGTATAAAGACAATAATAGCATGCATTGCACATGCAAGAGCATTGCAGAGACAGAGAACAAGGCATAGTAATTTAAGAATAAGATGAAGTGAATACTTGTAATGTACCATACATTACATAATATGAAAGCAGCTGATTTATCAAAAAAATATGAAAGCAGCTGATTGACAAGCTCATGTTAGCCTTGCATTATGCCGTACTTTAGATGAACATCCAAGATTAATAGCTTGAGGTTGTTTGAGTTAGAAAATTTCTCGGTATCTTCAGTTTTTCATTGCATTTTCTAATTTGTTTTCGGTACAGCTCTGTTCCTTGCACAACGAGGTTTTCAAGTGTGGACTACTGTTAACAGTCAGGAAACTCACAACAGTCGGTAGCATTACAAATATGAAAGAAAAAACAGAAAAACAGAGAGTGCTAACCTTGGCATACACAAGATTGGCATTGACACACAATGCTAGGTTGCTTGGGAGTGTCCAAGGCGTTGTAGTCCATGCAACGAGAGCTGCATTGTCCGCATCACCAACAACAGGGAAAGACACCATCACTGCTGGGTCTGGGACAGTCTATCACATGATTAAAGAGATGGTTACTACAAGCTGCGAAACAGAATATGAGCTAAACCAGGAACGAATTCAATTAATTACTCACCCTATAGTCCAGGCCTGCCTCGAAGTTTGATAGTGCAGTTTTGCAACCTGTGCTGTAAGGCATCACCTGGAACAAGAACAAGAGTTCAGGACGATTTGAATTTCAAGGGATTCCTTACAACCAAATAAGGGAGAGAAAACTCTAATCAACAACAGTATGTGTGCCTTCCATTTTTCTTCTTTTGGAAAGAATAGGGAGGCAAGTTCTACAGAAACAACACTTGCTTCGCATAAGAGGGAATTTCAACGCAACAAATACATTCGAATCAGTGCACAATTTAATTTGTTCGTGGCAAGTGGCAACCCCGCCCCGAAGGCCCACCAAACACACACAACCCCCAACTCGCCAGTCACCGCACAAGAAATGGAACATTTGCTATGTGATTACCGCTCTATGTCATCAGAACAGGACCAGCATTAACTGTGAAATAAGTAGCAGCTTTTGCCCACCATTTCTAGACATTGGCTACTTAATCTTCTTACTGACACATAACAGAGATTGCAATGTCATTCATAACAGTTGACGGTTGCAGTGTGATTCCAATTTCAGACATAGATATCCCCAATTTAAAAGCAAATCAGACAATCAGTTGCGGCTGCACAGTTCTGAACATACGAAATTTCCATTTCCATGGAGCCTAAGCTTGTTCATAGCACGCTCTAGAAGTCTGGACTCGGAATTATGCAAAGGAAGCACAGATTCAGTGAGCGAGGCTCTACCTTGAAGCCCTTGTAGACGAGGTCCTTGTCCCAGAGCTGGCCGAAGACCCACCAGACGCTCTCCATGAAGTTGATGTCCATGGTCTTGTAGTCGGCCTTGAAGTCGATCCAGCGGCCCGTGCGCGTGACGACGGCCTCCCACTCGGCGACGTACTTGGTGACGATGCCGCGGCAGGTCTCGTTGTACTTGCCGATGCCGAGGTCGAGCACCTGCTGGCGGTTGGTGATGCCGAGGAGCTTGTCGATCTCGAACTCGACGGGGAGGCCGTGGCAGTCCCACCCGAAGCGCCGCATCACGTGCCGCCCCCGCATCGACTGGTGCCGGGTCACCACGTCCTTGATGGTGCCGGCGAGGATGTGGCCGTAGTGGGGGAGGCCGGTCGCGAAGGGGGGGCCGTCGTAGAAGATGAACTCCTCGCCGCCCTCCGTGCGGCGGAGCTGCTCGTGGAACGCGTCGAGCTTGGACCACAGCTCGAGCACGCGCTGCTCCTCCAACGGGAAGGAGAAGTCCTTCCCCTCGCACACGTCCTCCATGGCGGGCGGCGGCGGCCTCCGCGCCGGCGGGGAGGCCGGGGCGCGCGGGGGCGGAGGGGGCTAGGGTTTGGGGCGACGCGGCGGTGGTGGCGGCGGCGGGAGGGGGGATGGGTGGAGCTTTGGAGTTGGGGGAGAGGGGAAGAAGGGTTTAGGGGTGGGGTTCACGTGCCGCGCGCGTGCCTCTTGCCGTCGTCCGGAATCCGGAGGAAATTTTCAATTCGGTCCCTCGTTGAGGAGGAGTGGAGTGCAAGTCACGGAAGAGTTTGTATCCTTCTTCTCACGAAAAAAAAAAAGTTTTTACCGTTACCACAGGCTTTGAGTAGTTTTTTCAGAGGACTTTCTTTATTTCCCTCTTGTTTATACGTCGCCATCGAATTTCAATTTCAATTCAACTTGGGCATGGAGCTTGACGCCCAAGTAACCAACGCCGTAGTGCCAACAATAACACTATATTTGTGCGATATTGTCCACTAGCCCGCCCTTGCATCTCTACCAATAGATAACCGAAGTCATAGAGCTTGACGCCCAAGCAACCATGGTAGGTATATTTGATTGTTGACAGGGCTATGAGACTAGGCGGTGTACATTGGTCACGCTCAGTCAGCTGCTTCGATCCGACCTTAAGGAGCACACAATGATTGTGAGCAAGGACAAATTTGAACGCCAACTGTGTAGACGAGGTGCCAGAGGTAACGTGAAATCGCCGTGTTGGTTCAATTGAAAACCTTCGTATTTGACATGATGTCACGAGGAGGCGCGGACCTGAGGGCTTTGACTAGGCGTTAAGGTGAAGAATGAGATCGGGGTCAAATTTGAGATGAAACATGAATGCCATTCAACAAGAAAAATACATCTTCTTATGAAGAGGATACAACAACACTTAATATTATTATTATTTACTATTGAAATCTAAAATGACACATTTTTTTCCTCTGCCACATAAGCATACTTTCTTTTATTCTTTTCTTTTTGCCAAAATGATACACTTTTTGATAAAGAAAACATATCTAAGTAGCTTCTATACCATCGGGGTAGAGTACGATATTGTTTTTTAGGAAAAAAAATCATCATAGCAAAAAGCTATTACTTGGATAGACTACTTGGATAAAATAGCCACATCATCCGTGAGTACAATAACAACAAGAAAATTTGGGACTTGCCTTTTCTTCTCTTTCATCAAATACTCGGTATTGTTTGGGGAAGGTTTTGGGTCCTTACATTTTTGTGGGCAAGAAAATGCATCTTATGGGAAAAAAAACCTTTGTGAGAAAATTACTAAACAGTATAATTCAGCTAGCTAGGAGCCTCCACAGCGATTTGATGTTTTTAGCCGTCGGATCGCTGTTATGTACGCACAAGATTTTCCCACGTCGTTGACGCGCTCACCCAGGTCGTTCAGGTACTCAGGCCGTTTCACGGGCTGCTGCTCCGGAGAATGAGCTCGGGCTTCTCTCCGTAATCGGGCCCATCAAATCAAAAGCCCAGGTCAGTCAAACGTGCAAACACTTCTTCGTTGACATGTTAACAGGCCTGATCCTCCCAAGGTTTTCTGCTGCCCAGCCTTCTATCTCTCTTTCCGTTCGTCTGCCCAGCCTTCTATTTCTCTTTCTCTTCGTCCGCGATGCACCGCTGCCGTCCTCCGTCCTGTATGTGCTCCCCTGTTCGTTCGCTCATTCGCGATGCGCCGCCGTCGTACTCCGTCCCACCGGCAAGCTTGTCCTCTGCGTCGGTGCCCTCCTCCCGCGATGTACTCTTCCTCCGCGGTGTTTTTTAATGTCGTGTCTTGCAGCGTTCCTCCCTGGTGGCTGTGATAGTCGCTCAACAAGCCGTCGGCGTCCATCACTGGCTGCCCTCCTCCTTAATCTGCTTCCATGCCCTTGCAGCTGTACCGCGACCCGACTCTGAATCTTGATCTGAATTCAAGGCTAAGTTAGACCTTCTCCCCACCTTTGTTGTAGTTTATATATCAGCCGAGCCTCTGCAGGTGAACTGTAGTATTTCTTAATCTTCCAGAAGTATCCAGTTTGGAGCCTAGCCATGCAGAAGATTGATAAGACACTTTTTGACAATAATTTGACAGGAACTATGCAGGCAAGTTCAGTTGCAGAGAGCACTGTATGGATGTAAAATTCTGTAGTCATGGAGTAGTATTATGCATGACATAGATAATGTGACATTTACATTCGTTCTTCCAAGTGTTTTCTAATAAGTTATCCTTTAAATGTGATAGTTTGAGGGGGTGTTTGGTTCCAGGGACTTTTTTGTATTGGGACTAGAAAAAGTCCCTAGCAAACCAACCAGGGTGGGACTTTTTTGGGACTTTTTGCTAAAAGTCCTTAGAAGCACCTCCTTGAGAGTCTTTTTTAAAAAGTCCCAGGGGTTAGAAAAAGTTCTAGGACTAGAGAACCAAACACCACCTGAGTCTTTAGTTTGTGGCCTTCTGCGCCGTCATACATATTATGTACTGGTTTGGAGAAGAGAGTGACCGATGGAGTAAAAGTTATTCCATGAATGCCCCCTTGATGCTTGAGACTAAAAGTTATTTAAATGGTACATAGAGACAATAACTTAGATAAGCATTGTCTTTTTTATCCTTATTAGGATTCTATCCTGACCCATGCCGTGAATCACGATGTGTTGTCAAAAAAATAAGGGCGGGCGCTGCAACGCGCGTCACCATGATCTAGTTGTGTCTATGTAAGCGGTGAACATCATTAGATGTTTTTTTAGTGTGTGGACATCATTAGATTGAATGGCACAGACACCTGCGCTTGCTACGCACGAAGCGTTCCTTTTACCTAGTGGCAGCTAGGGTTTACAACTCCCCTCCAAGCACCACCAGAGAGCCCGTGGATCCCCTGAAAGTGCGTTATATCGACTAGAAGGGGGGTGAATAGGCGATTTTTATGAATTCTTCACTAAGGAATTTCAGGGTAAGGAAATTCCTAAGCGAAGAACTACTTGCAGCGGAATAAGTACTCAGATGCAAACATGGCAGAACATAACACATGGTTACCAAGATGAAATGAAGACAAGCACAGAGTACAGAAAGCGTAAACACAAGATAACACAGGATGAAGACAAACAGACTGAAGAAATTAATCTGAGGAAATTGAGAAAGTCTTTAGTCAAAGTCTTCAAACAGATATGAACAAGCACACAACAACTGTAATGAGGAAATGAAAGAGTTGAGGAAATAGAACCAGTAGGCTTGGTGAAGACAATGATTTGGTAGACCAGTTCCAACTGTTGTGACAGTTGTATATTTGGTTGGAGCGGCTAGGTATTTAAACCTGAGGACACACAGTCCTCACCGTATTCTCCTTGAACTAAGGTCACACAGACCTCGTCCAATCACTCGTGGTAAGTCTTCAGGTGACTTCCAAACCTTCACAAACTCGGTCACTCGGCGATCCACAATTTCCTCTTGGACGCTCTAGACCATGACGCCTAACCGTCTGGAAGATGCACAGTCTTCAAAGGTAACAAGCGTCGGATCCACGCAGGATCAATCTCTTGAGTGATGCTCAATCACTTTGGGTTTGTAGGTGTTTGGGTTTGGGTTTTCCTCACTTGATGATTTTCGCTCAAAGTTCTCGGAGGATGGGATGCTCTCAAATGACAAGTGCCAGTTTCTCTCGGAGCAGCCAACTAGCTAGTGGTTGTAGGGAGCGGCTATTTATAGCCTAGGGAGCAGCCCGACATGATAAGACATAAATGCCCTTCAATGATATGACCGTTAGGTGGGTAGATATTTTGGGACAGCTGGCGCATGGCACAACAACGGTCGGAATTTTGACTATCAAATTCCTCAGGGCTATCATGTTCCTCACTTGTAGGCAATCCGCACTGGCGAATTCCTAACTCCTCAGTCAGAACAAATTCCTCAGAGACCAGAAGAACTTCATCTCTGTCACTAAAGAAATTGACTGAACTGCATGAGATTTCCAATGACTTCACTCGAAGGGATTGGTAGGTGTAGGATTTTGAGTTGAGCATCACTTGGAAAAAAATTCTTAGTATTTTCTTGACCCCCTTTAATAGTACGGTGTTTCCTATGACTCAAGAAAGAGAAAATGAAACTACGAAAACAAAAGTCTTCACGCTTCATGTTCCTCGAATGAATATTGAGTCTTCAAGGTCACACCAATTTCTTCACTTTTAAAGTCTTATGCCGGCTCAAAATCTCTTGTGGCCAAGGCTTTCCGTCATGGTTTCTATTGGCTGACGGCTCATGCTGATGCGAAGGATCTGGTCAGCAAGTGTGACGGATGTCAAAAATTCTCACGACGAGCTCATGTGCCGGCTCAAGAGTCGAGGATGATTCCAATTACTTGGCCGTTCGCAATCTAGGGGCTTGACATGGTTGGACCTTTCAAGAGGTCTAAGGATAAAAAGACACACCTCCTGGTGGCAGTGGATAAGTTTACAAAGTGGGTTGAGGCAGAGCCGATCAGTAAGTGTGATGCAGCCACGGCGGTTCAGTTCATGAAAAAAGTGATTTTTCGTTTTGGTTTTCCACACAACATCATAACTGATAATGGCACTAATCTCTCCAAGGGTGCCATGGAAGAGTTCTGTCAACGAGAACATATCCGGCTTGATGTTTCGGCTGTTGCTCATCCCCAATCCAATGGTCAAGCAGAAAGAGCTAATCAGGAGATCCTGAAGGGTATCAAACCCCGGCTCTTGGTTCCCTTGCAGCGCACTCCGGGTTGTTGGGTGGAGGAGCTACCCTCTGTACTATGGAGCATCAACACTACGCCTAACAGATCTACAGGTTACACACCTTTCTTCATGGTGTACGGAGCAGAGGCAGTCCTGCCAAGTGGCATCCGACATGACTCACCCCGCGTGGCGGCTTACGTTGAGGCTTATAACGAAAAAACTCGTCAGGATGCACTTCACTTGTTGGATGAGGAACGAGACCTGGCAATAGCCCGCTCGGCGATTTACCAGCAAGACCTACGCCACTATCACAGCCGCCGGGTTAGAAGCAGAACCTTTCAGGAAGGCGACTTAGTGCTCCGGCTCATCCAGGATCAGTCTGATATGCACAAGCTATCCCCTCCTTGGGAAGGACCCTTTGTGGTCAGCAAGAATCTGAACAACGGGTCATACTACCTTATCGATGTTCGAGAGCACTAAGACTCACGTAAGTCGGAGGAGAGACCCGCCGGCCGTGGAATATCGCCCATCTTAGGCCTTACTATACTTGAGCCACCGACTCTCAAGATGTATATATTTTTTGACGATGTATATATTATATGAAGCAATAAAGCAGGACCTCTGTTCTTTTCACCCTCAAAGGTTTACATGTCTTCTTTATCAGGTGGTGGAAACAACCAACAGGGAGCGGATCATATCTGAATCCGGCTTTCCCTTAGGTCCGGCTTATGATCATATCTGAATCTAGCCATGATCACTTGGGGGCTTCCTGTTCAAACATAGGTCATATTCGAACCAAAGAGAACATAGTTGTTGATACCCACTTGATCGGCATACTGCCAAACCCACTTGGGGGCTTCTTGATCATATTTGAAACATAGCTTAACCCCTTTGGGTCTGACGTGGATCGTATTCAAATCAGCGTCATTAAACAACTCTTATGGTCACTTGGGGGCTTCCTATTCAAACATAGGTCGTATTCGAACCAAAGAGAACATAGCTGTCGATACCCACTTGATCGGCATCGCCAAAGCCACTGGGGGCTATATGATCGTATCCGAATCTTAGCTTAACCCCTTTGGAACGGTTCACTGATCGTATTCGAATCAGAAGCCTTTAAATTTTGTTTATTATTCGTCATACTTTGTAAGTGTAAATGTTTTACTATCGCGAGGCCTTCTCGAAAGTACTATGGGGTTCTCGTTCCACCGGTTTAATACTGGTCACTTCAGTTGTTAAGGGCCAGGTGAACATCATATGTGCCAACTTTCAGGAGTTAAACTTACCCTCATGATTTAGGTCACATAAACCGGTGGGATTACCAAAAGGATCGCAGGTATGCTATTTTGATTATGTTTAACAAATATAATCATAAACCGGCCTTTATATGATGTTTTGGTTTGCATTCCGGGTTATCAATACCTTATGTAACCCCCGCTGCGATAAGTCGCCAAGGGAATTCTGCTTGTTTTATATGCAGGATAAGGCAAGCAAAATTTTAACATCAAGGAAATAAAAGATCAACATAAGCTGGAAGTATATAGCGATGGCGGCTTATGAAGGTATTAAGCGCCATAAACATGCGCGAAGGCATGACAAAAATCGAGAGGTATTTATACCCTATTACAAGACTCCCTATGTCTGAATAATGAAGCATTGTTTTCGCAAAGTCATAAACGCCTGGCGGTTCACTCCATTGGTTGACCTGACGTGGCCGGGTTATCCTTCTCCGCTCCTCCGTCAGCTGCCCTGTCCTGGAAGGTTGATGATGTCCAGTCAATGCCACTCAAAGCTTCAAACTCAGCTTCATCATCTATTAACCCAGCTGGGTCGACTTCAGGGGCAAAAGTATGCTTACGAATTGGAGGGATCAGGCTGACGACATCGTAGTGAGGCGTTGGGAGTCTCCGGTTCTCGCTGTCATAACCCGACTGATATCTGGTAAGGTCAGTGCAATTCCCAATAAGCATGGCCACAGGGCGTACCTCCTTCACGCAGGCGGCGAATCTTTCTCATTAAACACGGTACCATCCTCCTTTAAACTTGGCTATCCAAGCGTGATGTCAGCTGGGTCTAGTTTTGGCATAAATGCTTTGGCACGACTCAATGCAGCTATGGCTCCGGCTCTTGCAGACGCCCGCCTTAGCTCTTGGATCCGTTGAGGTAGCACAACAAGCCGCTTTAACATTTCATCCAGGAGATGGGGAACATCATTTGACAAAGCCACAAGGGCCAAAGCACATTGTGACCCGGCATAGAGTTGCTCCACTAGAGTATAAACCGCCTTTAACTTGATCAACATGTTCTGATTAAGGTTTGAGCTCCTGGGGCCTGCATTAACAAGTATCAGGTGAGCCGGAGGTAACAATTGCAATAGTCATTGAAAGAAGGTTTGCAGTATTCAATGTTTGCACAAGTAGCTTACCGAAGATTGCTGAGACCATTTGGGATATTTGGCGCTTTAAGCCGGATAGCTCGGCTGTTGTTTCATCAAGTGATGTCTCTGCTGTCTCGACCCGAGTCACTAGTGAGGCCTTTTCATCAGCCCAGATTTTCTTCTCCGCTGCAAAATTCTTCTTCAACTTCTCTTGTTCAGAGACGCTGAATTCAAATTTGGAGTTGGCCTTTTGAATTTCAAGTTCTTGAGCGGCCAGGCGGCTCTTCAGGTCAACAATCTCTGACTCAAATTGACTTATGGTGGCCTGCATTGGTGCCGGGTTATAGTCAGAATCATGGTAAGATAACATTAAGTCCCAAGTACTTTGCAAGCAAAGGTACTTGACACTTGGGGGCTAATGTGTATCGCAAGTTCAAGGTATCATGTTACAACCAGGTTAAAAATCTTCTTTCTAAACCGGACAAAGCAGTGCTAAGCAGTTTTCTAAGTCTACAGCATATTTATTCATAAGCAATAGACTTGGGGGCTGATATCGTCAGTATGATTAAGAAAAGTAGCATAAGTTATACCTCAGATTTTTGCTGTATTTGCTTCACCATGTTAACTTCCAGGTCACGGCTGCTATGTACTTGATTGATATAGCCAGATACTATCTCTCCAATGCTCAAATGAGTATACTCTGCAATGTCTAACTTGGCCTTTCGGCGCTCCAAAAGCTCCTCCTTGGCAGAGCACTTGGCAAGGACAGTGGGCTGACTTGGCTCGACAAACTGAGTCTTGAGAATCTCAACTTCCAGATCAGTTGTCTTGGCCGGGCCAGGAGTTTCCGGTTTATCAGAACCACCAAGAGTTTCTTCGGCGGGCGGATCAGAGGTTGGTGCTGGAATATCATAAACCGGTTCAGGCGGCGGTTGATGAGTGGAAGTGTTAGGGGCGGCTGTTCCGAGTTCCGGCTCAGTTACGACCGGGTCTTGGGATGGCTTATTCTTTTTTGCCCTCTTACTGGGTTTCACTTGTACGCTGTGGACAAAGGCAGAAGGATGAGTATAAAAGCATGAGTAAGGTAAAGCATAAGGTAAACAAAATTACATTACCCTGGGGCAGTTTTGAAAGCCGGCATGTTGGATTGCATAGACTCGCCGGAGGAAGGAGATGTATCCTGATAATTGGAGTCAGATGAATTGAGAGGTTGACGAATTAAACCCGCCAAAGGGTAAACAGAACGTAAATCAGAGATAACCTCAGTCCGACGCTTCCTGGTTACGTCAGATAAGCCGGAGGAGAGCTCTATATCCTTGCTGGTCCGGGTCTGCCTCCGTCTTTCAAATTGTTGTTGCTTCAAAATAAATTGAGGATCTTGGTAAGCCAAAGGATGTGAAAATCTTACTTTCCGGGTTACTCTTCGAAATTTCTGACGTGGCAGGGGCTCGGAGTCAGAGGAGATTATAGTTACCTCTTCCTCGACGGCTTGGCTGTTCCCCGTGTCTTCCTGAAAATATTTAATGTCAGTAAGGTGATGATAAAGAGTTAAGGGAGTTAAAAGTTACCTCTTCTTCATCGTCATCAGTATCGTCAAGTTTAAACATATCTGAAGCGCTTGGTTTCCTCTTCTTCGAAGTTCCAGTCTTGGCGGCTTTCCTTTCGGCTCTTTTTGCCGCTCTGGCTTGTTTGGCCGCCTCATGGTCATACTTGACCTTCCAGAAGTTGTCATCGGCTTGTGAAAAATGATAAGGGGTTATGAGTAAAAACAAGGTGTAATATAGTAAAGAGTATTCATTGAGGTTGATGACTCACTGCGGGGGCCGGGTTTTTCTTGCAGAAGGGGAGTAAGCCAAAGGCATTACTAGTTACCGTGCCTTCTTTCAACAAAGTCTGGGTCGTAACTTCAATCATATCATCCGGTAAGTCATCAGAACTGTGGCGCAGCGGGTCATCCTTCTCGCCAGTATAAGAGCACATTAAGCCGGGGTGTCGGCTTAACGGGATCACCCGCCAGGAGATCCAGACTCACACCAAATCTATAACGCTCAAGCCATTGCCTAAAAGGGCTTTGATCTTCTTGATGGTAGGGGCAAGTGATAGACATTCAACAGCAGTTAACTTATCCGGCAACGAGTGATTTGATTCAAGGCGCAGAGCGCGGAAGCCGGGCAGAGGGTTCTCGTCAGCTAGAGAAGTGTCCTGGCAATAAAACCACGTCTGGTTCCAGTCCTTTGGGTGGCTGGGCAGTTCAGCATAAGGAAAAAGGCAGTCTCTCCGCCGCTGAATTGAGATGCCGCCGAGTTCAAGACTGGGCCCGTTGGCACGTTCATTTTGCCGGTTTAAATAGAATAACTCTCTGAACAAAAGTAGATTGGGCTCTTCTCACAGGTACACTTCACAGAAAACTTGGAAATTGCAAATATTTGACACGGAGTTGGGTCCAATGTCTTGAGGTCTGAGGTCAAAGAAGTGCAAAACATCCCTGAAGAATTTTGAACCAGGTGGAGCAAAACCCCGGCTCATATGATCAGTAAACACGATCACTTCCCCCTCCTTGGGTTGAGGTTTCTCCTCTGACGGATTAGGAGCACGGTAAGACATGACCTCCTTCTTAGGCAGATGGCCGGACTTCATGAATTCAGACAAAGTGCTCTCCGTAACAGTGGATTTGACCCAGTTGCAGGTCACGGGAGCTTTGGGAGCCTTGGGTGCCATTGTTTAAATTGAAGCCTATGACAAAATAAGAGTTTCTGATTCAAATTTAACCCGGAGGAAAACATTTTAAGTCTATTCAAGATGGCGGCTTAAGAAGGGGCCTAATGACATGTGGCTGATTATGTTTTGACATTTAATCCACTACGGGTTCCAAAAGCAGTTAAGTTATCTTAAGTCGCCGGAAGCAAGCGAGGCTGACAATCAGTGTTGCCTTCTTAAACCGGCCGCATGAGCTACCGTGTGAAGTAGATTTAACAGATACAGTTTTTTTGGCTAAGTATGGAACAAACAGGTTTCACAAGTTGCAACTATTATTTGGATCAAATGGTCATTTGGAAAAGAAAAAATTCTAGACCTAAAACTAGTGGAGAGAAGTTCATACGCTCGAAGGAAGCCTTTCAACAAGCGAAAAGGGATCTATTTGCATTCGAAATGAGTGCGAAACAGCTACCGCAACAGTTTTATACTATCTTAAGATCAGAAAGAGGCGTCGAAGGTGGAATCTGTCAAGGGTTCGTGACGGACGGCGACGAACACCGACGAACTCGAAAATCCTAATGCAGATCTGAGGAACAGGGAGGAAGAAACTTACAGATGCAGAGTTGCTGCGGAGGTCCGTCGCGTTTTTCTGGTCAAGTCAGGTTGATGCAGCGGCCTGAGTTGGTGAAGACGAGGAGATCTGCGGCGGCGGCGGCGGCGAAGCTCGAGCAGCAGAGAGACAGCGAGAGGAAGAAGACGAATGAAGGGGGAGAATGGAAAAAGACCTAGGTCGTGCCTATTTATAAGGAAGGGCCGACTGAGACGGTGCGAGAAACGAGGAGACTAAACATCATTATCCAGCGGCCCTGACACCTCGGTTTTCGGAATGGTCAGTAAAAGCAAAGATCCGTTGGATGATATGGCGGAATAAAATATGAATTTAAGTAAAGATGACGTCACGACGGGTTAACACGGATCCAGAAGATGACGTCATGACGGGTTAAAAACCTTTGCACAGGCAGAAGGCTGAAAGTTTTATTTCTTAAGGTATTTTAAGATCGACATGAACCGGTTCAAATCAATCTGGGGCCTAATGTTGGGGATATATTTGTGTAAGCCGCCCAGGAGGGGCCGGGTTACGCAAAGAAGACTCATCAGAAAGAAGCCCAAGGCCAAGCATGAAGATGGCGGTTCAATAAAGGGGCTGAGGCCCACAGGCGGCTTAAGGCCCATGGTGATAAACCGCCATGATGACATGACTTGTATCATAAGGTAGAATTAACTAGCCACCGAGCCGGACATTGTTTATGAGCCGGCCGGGACTCTGTAGGCCGCAGGGCGTCCACCAGTGTATATAAGGGGACGACCCGCTGGCGGCTTAGAAAAAGAAACAACTGATCGAGAGCCGGGCATAGCGTGTCTTGCTCCCTGGTTATCGAAACCTCAAGCAATACCAACCCAACTAGACGTAGGCCTTACCTTCACCGTAAGGGGCCGAACTAGTATAACTCTCTCGTGTCCTTTGTCCCGTTTAACCCCTTTAAGCTTCCTAGTTGCGATGGCTCCACGACTAAGTCCTTGCAAGAGGACATCTGCCGTGACAATTCCACGACAATAGTTATGAGAGTATCTAGGTATGATCATGTATATAGGCATCACGTCCGAGACAAGTAGACCGACTCCTGCCTGCATCTACTACTATTACTCCACTCATCGACCGCTATCCAGCATGCATCTAGAGTATTAAGTTAATGAAAACAGAGTAACGCCTTAAGCAAGATGACATGATGTAGAGGAATAAATTCATGCAATATGATAAATAGCCCATCTTGTTATCCTCGATGGCAACAATACAATACGTGCCTTGCAACCCTTTCTGTCACTGGGTAAGGACACCGCAAGATTGAACCCAAAGCTAAACACTTCTCCCATTGCAAGAACTACCAATCTAGTTGGCCAAACCAAATGGATAATTCGAAGAGACTTGCAAAGATAACTCAATCATACATAAAAGAATTCAGAGAAGATTCAAATATTGCTCATAGATAATCCTGATCATAAACCCACAATTCATCGGTCTCAACAAACACACCGCAAAAAGAAGATTACATCGAATAGATCTCCACGAGAGAGGGGGAGAACATTATATTGAGATCCAAAAAGAGAGAAGAAGCCATCTAGCTACTAACTATGGACCCGAAGGTCTGAAGTAAACTACTCACACTTCATCGGAGAGGCTATGGTGATGATGTAGAAGCCCTCCGTGGTGGAATTCCCTTCCGGCGGAGCTCCAGAACAGGCCCCAAGATGGGATCTCGTGGATACAGAAAGTTGCGGCGGTGGAATTAGGTTTTTGGCTCCGTATCTGATCTGTTGGGGGTACGTAGATATATATATAGGAGGAAGGAGTACGTCGGTGGAGCTTTGGGGGGCCCACGAGGCAGGGGGGCGCCCTAGGGGGGGCGCCCTCCACCCTCGTGGCTGCCTCGTGGCTTTCTTGACGGAGGGTCCAAGTCTCCTGGATCTTATCTGATGAGAAAATCACGTTCCTGAACGTTTCATTCCGTTTGGAATCCGTTTGATATTCCGTTTCTTCGAAACACTGAAATAGGCAAAAAAAACAACAATTCTGGGCTGGGCCTCCGGTTAATAGGTTAGTCCCAAAAGTAATATAAAAGTTGAAAATAAAGCCCAATATAGTCCAAAACAATAGATAATATAGCATGGAGCAATCAAAAATTATAGATACGTTGGAGACGTATCAGGCATCCCCAAGCTTAATTCCTGCTCGTCCTCGAGTAGGTAAATGATAAAAAGAGAATTTTTGATGTGGAGTGCTACTTGGCGTAATTTCAATATAATTCTTCTTAATTGTGGTATGAATATTCAGATCCGAAAGATTCAAGACAAAAGTTCATATTGACATAAAAATAATAATACTTCAAGCATACTAACTAAGCAATTATGTCTTCTCAAAATAACATGGCCACAGAAAGTTCATCCCTACAAAATCATATAGTTTAGTCATGCTCCATTTTCTTCACACAAGAATGCTCTCATCATGCACAACCCCGATGACAAGCCAAGCAATTGTTTCATACTTTAGTAATCTCAAACCTATAAACTTTCACGCAATATATGAGCGCGAGCCATGGACATAACACTATGGGTGGAATAGAATATAATGATGGGGGTTATGTGGAGAAGACAAAAAAGGAGAAGGTCTCACATCAACGAGGCTAATCAACGGGCTATGGAGATGCCCATCAATTGATGTTAATGCAAGGAGTAGGGATTGCCATGCAACGGATGCACTAGAGCTATAAATGTATGAAAGCTCAACAAAAGAAACTAAGTGTGTGTGCATCCAACTTGCTTGCTCACGAAGACCTAGGGCATTTGAGGAAGCCCATCGTTGGAATATACAAGCCAAGTTCTATAATGAAAAATTCCCACTAGTATATGAAAGTGACAACATATGAAACTCTCTATATGAAAAACATGGTGCTACTTTGAAGCACAATATATGAGACTCGCTATATGAAGAACATGGTGCTATTTTGAAGCACAAGTGTGGAAAAAGAGATAGTAACATTGCCCCTTTTTATTTATTCTTTTTTTTGGGCCTTCTTTTTTTTCTTTTGGCCTTTCTCTTTTTTTTGGGACAATGCTCTAATAATGATGATCATCACACTTCTATTTGTTTACAACTCAATGATTACAACTCGATACTAGAACAAAGTATGACTCTATATGAATGCCTCTGACGGTGTACCGGGATATGCAATGAATCAAGAGTGACATGTATGAAATAATTATGAACGGTGGCTTTGCCACAAATATTATGTCAACTACATGATCATGCTAAGCAATATGACAATGAGGAATGTGTCATGAAGAACGGTATGGTGGAAAAGTTGCATGGCAATATATCTCGGAATGGCTATGGAAATGCCATAATAGGTAGGTATGGTGGCTGTTTTGAGGAAGATATAAGGAGGTTTATGTGTGAAAGAGCGTATCATATCACGGGGTTTGGATGCACCGGCGAAGTTTGCACCAACTCTCAATGTGAGAAAGGGCAATGCACGGTACCGAAGAGGCTAGCAATGATGGAAGGTGAGAGTGCGTATAATCCATGGACTCAACATTAGTCATAAAGAACTCACATACTTATTGCAAAAATCTACAAGCCATCAAAAACCAAAGCACTACGCGCATGCTCCTAGGGGGATAGATTGGTAGGAAAATACCATCGCTCGTCCCCGACCGCCACTCATAAGGAGGACAATCAAATAACACCTCATGTTTCAAATTTGTTACATAACGTTTACCACACGTGCATGCTACGGGACTTGCAAACTTCAACACAAGCATTTCTCAATTTCACAACTACTCAACTAGCACGACTTTGATATTATCACCTCCATATATCAAAAAAATTATCAAGCATCAAACTTTTCTTAGTATTCAACGCACTCAAAAGAAAGTTTTACAAATCTTGAATACCAAGCATATTATTATTTTAAGCAAATTACCATGCTATTTAAGACTCTCAAAATAATCTAAGTGAAGCATGAGAGATCAATAGTTTCTTTAAAACAAATCCACCACCAAGCTCTAAAAGGTATAAGTGAAGCACTAGAGCAAAACTATAAAGCTCAAAAGATATAAGTGAAGCACATAGAGCAAAAATATAAAGCTCAAAAGATATAAGCACATAGAGTATTCTAACAAATTCCAATTCATGTATGGCTCTCTCAAAAGGTGTGTACATAAAGGATGATTGTGGTAAACTAACAAGCAAAGACGCAAATAATACAAGACGCTCCAAGCAAAACACATATCATGTGGTGAATAAAAATATAGCTCCAAGTAAAGTTACCGATGGAAGTGGACGAAAAAGGGGATGCCTTCCGGGGCATCCCCAAGCTTTGACTTTTTGGTGTCCTTGGACTATCTTGGGGGTGCCATGGGCATCCCCAAGCTTAGGCTCTTGCCACTCCTTGTTCCATAGTCCATCAAAAAAATTCACCCAAAACTTGAAAATTTCACAACACAAAACTCAACAGAAATCTCGTGAGCTCCGTTAGCGAAAGAAAACAAAAGACCACTTCAAGGTTGTCACGCCCAAGATGCGACCCTATCCTAAAGGAACTCGAAGGTCCCACCAAGGATAGAAGCGCATCTTGAAGACACTTTTGTAAGGTGGATATCATTACATCAACATTACATAATAGATAGGGATACATACATAAGGCACAAATGCCACAAGAATACATCAACATCATATACAAGATCAACATCCGACTACGGATGAAACATAAACAGAAGCTCAAACGACATCCATCCTGCTAGCCCAGGCTGCCGACCTGGAACCTATCCCCTAATCGAAGAAGAAGCAGAAGAAGAACTCCAAAACAAGCAAACATCGCTCTCACGTCATGATCATCGCATAACCTGTACCTGCAACTGGTGGTGTAGTAATCTGTGAGCCACGAGGACTCAGCAATCCCATTACCATGGGTATCAAGACTAGCAAAGCTTAAAAGGGGTAGGAAAGGGGTAAAGTGGTGAGGTTGCAGCAACGACTAAGCATATATGGTGGCTAACATACGCAAATGAGAGCGAGAAGAGAAACAAAGGAATGGTCGTCAACTAGTAATGATCAAGAAGTGATCCTGAACTCCTACTTACGTC
>LR880972.1:967868527-967881306 GCA_904067115.1 Aegilops sharonensis
AAGCAAACATCGCTCTCGCGTCATGATCATCGCATAACCTGTACCTGCAACTGGTGGTGTAGTAATCTGTGAGCCACGAGGACTCAGCAATCCCATTACCATGGGTATCAAGACTAGCAAAGCTTAAAAGGGGTAGGAAAGGGGTAAAGTGGTGAGGTTGCAGCAACGACTAAGCATATATGGTGGCTAACATACGCAAATGAGAGCGAGAAGAGAAACAAAGGAATGGTCGTCAACTAGTAATGATCAAGAAGTGATCCTGAACTCCTACTTACGTCAGACATAACCCAGAAACCGTGTTCTCCTCTCGATCAACCCCGAAAAGAGACACTCACGGTTACGCACACGGTTGGTGTATTTTAGAAGAGTTTGCTTCAAGTTTACTACAACCGGATATTAACAAATTCCCATCTGCCACATAACCGCGGGCACGGCTCTCAAAAGTTTATACCCTGCAGGGGTGTCCCAACTTAGCCCATGATAAGCTCTTGCGATCAACGAAGGATATTCCTTCTCCCCGGGAAGACCCGATCAGTCTCGGAATCCCGGCTACAAGACATTTCGACAGTAATAAAACAAGACCAGCAAAGCCGCCCCGATGTGCCGACAAATCCCGATAGGAGCTGCACATATCTCGTTCTCAGGGCACACCGGATGAGCCAGACGTCGGGTTGGCATAGACCCTGATTGCCCCGGGGGCGCCGGACATCGCTCGGTTTGGACCAGCATTCAGAGGAGAACTGGCCCGGGGGGGGGGCTAAAATAAAGATGACCCTCGGGCTCCCGGAACCCAAGGGAAATAAAAGGGCATAGGTGAGGCAAATGGTAAAACCAATGTTGGGCATTGCTGGAGGAGTCTTATTCAAAGCGAACTGTCAAGGGGGTCCCATAAATCACCCAACCGCGTTAGGGACGCAAAATCCGGGAATATAATACCGATATGACGGAAACTAGGGCGGCAAGAGTGGAACAAAACACCAGGCATAAGGCCGAGCCTTCCACCCTTTACCAAGTATATAGATGCATTAATAATATAAGAGATATTGTGATATCCCAACATAAACATAATCCAACATGGAGCAAAATTCATCTTCACCTGCAACTAGCAACGCTATAAGAGGGGCTGAGCAAAAGCGGTAACATAGCCAAACAATGGTTTGCTAGGAAGGGTGACAACGGTTAGAGGTTCATGGCAATTTGGGAGGCTTGAGCAGCAAGTGATAGGTAGTGCAGCATAGCGATAGAACGAAGTAACTAGCATAGCAATGATAGTAATGAGATCCAAGGTGACGGTCATCTTGCCTGAAATCCCGCAAGGAAGAAGAACGAGTCCATTAAGAAGATGAAGCCATGAAGACGAACCAAGCGTAGACGAACGAATCCTCACGATCGCAACGAAACGGGAACTATCGAGAAGAAGCACACAACATGGTGAACACACCACACATAGACAAGACAAAATGCACAACAAGCATGATGCATGACAAGGCTACATGGAGCTACTCATGGCAAAATATGATGCAAACAAGAACAACACCTCAAAGCAAGTTTAAATGAGGCCGGAAACAACATAGAACAATTCCGGTAAGTCCTCATATGCAAATTTCGAAATTGTTCCAGATCTGAATAAACCTCAAGATCAAGTTGTTAAACAGCAAGTTAAGATTCACCAAGATGATCTACACGAAATTCTAGTCAAGTTACATATCAAGTTCATTTAATTCGGAGCTACGGCCTAGAAGATATGAGCAAAACAAGTTAAACATGGCATTGATGCAAAAGCATACAAACATCAAGCAAACACCTCAAAACAAGGATGCAACATGATAATATGAAACTTCATGCAAAATCAAGCAAGTTTTATATAGAGCACACTCAAAACGGAGCAACGGTTCAACACACACACACACACTAAACAAGTTATAGGAACAATCTGCCCAAAACAGCAACTAGGCATCTTGCAAGCACCAAAACAAGATGCTACAGCATCTCAACAAGAAAACAAAAGGCATGAGCATGATGTACAAGTAAAGAATTACAAAACATGAACACTGAGCTATCTCCAGAAATCACTAGAACATGCTCAGAAAAAATAACAGTTCAGACTTTGCAGAAAATAACATCAGGTTGCAATGCTTAGAGCTATCAAACAACATGTTACAGGAACTTATCATGGCAAACAAAGGCATGGCATGATACTACTAAATGCATATAACAAAAGTCCTTTATTGACCATGAGCCAAAAAGGATCAGAAGATATAGTGGCACCCATGTAAAGATAGCAAGTTATATTACAGATTCATACATGGCAGGAACAACCATAAGTAGGCATGTTGGTGAGCTTGATCCACTCACCACAGAGCAATACATGGCATGGCAAGGCAACCAACAATAATAAGACATGTTTATGAAGCTAAACATGGCAAGAACAAGTTCATAGGGTGCATGGATCACTAGCAAAGCTCATGGCAAAACTGAACTTAATGTTAACAGGCTGACAGCAACATTATTTAACAACTTTGGAGCAAGATTACAACAAGCTACAGCAGGCTATAAATGCAACCAGGGGCATGGATGGATAGAGCATGACATGTTTAACAAAACATCCTTAGTGACCATCTCCAGATTATGCATAGAATGACTTGTAGCAGCAGGTTAACATAGCATCATGATATAGCAGATTCAGACATGCAAAACAGCAACAACAAGTACCCTACTTAACAAACTTGATGCACTCACTACAGGAATCACAAAAATACATGGATAGCACCACTGTGAAGATGGCATGATGTAGTTCAAAACACATGTAGACATCAAGCTCATAGGATGCACACACAAAATGCAACGAAAAAGACAAATCATCAAGTTATAACAGTTTTAGCAGATTAACATCATATAACACTATTGCAACGATGATTCAGGCATCAAGATGAACTCAAATGAATATGATGTAATGGTGAATGAAATGTAGAGCATCTCACAATGAACATTTCGACATATTACACGCATAAAACAGAGCAGTATGCATGGAGATATGATGCGATGAACATGGCATGATAATGTAAATAATCTCGGGACTTAATTGAATTTCGGGGTCAACCTCGGGTCCGCACGGATTTCAATGTTGGACGGAGATCTCGCCGGAGTGAGCTCGGGGATGGCCGGAGAAGAGGGAGAACGACGGCCGGAGGTTGGAGAGGGCGGAGGAGGCCGGGCGGAGCGAGATCCGGCCTTGGGGTCGCCGGATCTGGCGAGGAGGGCCGGCGGGAGGCGAGGGGCGGCGGAGCCGCGGCGGAGCTCGCCGAGCGTCGGGGCGGCGGCGCTCGGCCGGGGGCGGCGCGGTGCCGGCCGGCGGAGGCGGCGGAGACAGGGCGCCAGGCAGCTCGGGGCGCGGGACACGGGAGGCCGGGCGGCGAGGGAGCGGGGCGGCGCCGGCGACGAGCGGGCACGGCCGGGCGGACGGGTGCGCCGGCGAGGCGGCGGCGGGCGCCGGCGCGGGGCTCTCCGAGGCGCGGGCGGCGGCGCGTGCTCCTCGGCCCAGATCGGGGCCCAGGCGGGCCGGCTGCGGGCCTGGAGGGCCCGACGCGGTGGGAAGGCGCGGGAGGGCAGGTGGCCGCCCCTGGTTGGCCCCAGGCGGCTGGGAGGCGGCGCAGACCAATGGGAGCGCGCCACTTGGCGTCGGGGAGACGATGTGGCGGCGCCAAGTGGCGAGGAGGGAGCGGGTGGCGCGGAAACGGAGGTGGGAAGCGGCGGAGATCCCGAGGAGGAAGGGGAAGTTGCGGCTGGGGGTTAGGGGAGGCTAGGGCCTGCCCAAAATGGCATGGGAGGGGTTTAAATAGGGTAGGTGCTAGGGTTAGGAGTGTTTTGGAGCGTTTTGGAGCCTCGGATCGCCATCGGACGGCTCCGGATCGGAGGAGGGTTTAGTGGGCTGGATTAGAGTGGGTGTGGGCTGTGAAGAGAGGCCTTGGGCTGAGAAGAGAGAAGAGAAGTGCAGCCTGGTGGCAGTCTCGGAGACCGAAACGTCCGACGAAAAACCGGCTATATTGCGGTTGTAGGCTGAACGGTTGGGCTATCAAATGGACTCCGAATGCGACGAAATTTGGCAGGCGGTCTGTCTACACTATAATAAGACCGCACGACAAGTTTCAACCCATTCCGAGAACATTTTTATGCCACTTATAAAATAATATTTCGGAGGTGCCGCGGGCGCGTGCGAGTGTGTCCGGACTCGGAACGGATAACAGAGAGAACCGGCGGAACCCCAACGGATGCAAGTTTTGAAAAATATGCAGATGAAATGCAGATGATGACATGGCAAAATGCAACACACAAGCAAATGACATGGCAATGACGGAGAATAACTGGCAGACACCTGGCGCATCGAATCCGGGGCGTTACAACACTCCTCCACTAATAAGAGATCTCGTCCCGAGATCTTAGGACCGAGACGGAAGGGAAAAGGGATGAGGTGAAATAAGAACAAGAGAGAGGGGATGAACAAGGTCGAGGACACTCGGGAAGAAGAGAGGAACAAAGAATATGGCGAGACCCAAAAGCTCAAGAAACAAGATGGACTCTGAAAGCACTCTGGTTAAACATGGAAATAGTAGAACATGAACTTGAGAAGATGGAATGATACTTGACGAGAGGAACAACACAAAACCTCCAGAAGACTTGACAGATAAGAATGAGAAGAACGGGGAATAAGATGACAACTTCTTCGACGAATGAATTTGAAAAGCATCCTTAGAAGGAAGGATTGAACGGAGTTGTTGAGAAAATCAACAATGAAAAGAATAAGCTTGTCGTGGGCTTATGGATAACATCTCAAAATTATTAGGTGATCGCCAACCACAAACGGAGAATGATTGGATAGCTTAGAAGAATGAAGAAAATGTAAAACTCCACTTCAAAAGAATACGGAGAATTAATTACACTTCAAGACGCGAGAAGAAAAGATACTTGAACTCCTCCAACAAAACACTTGATGAAAACTTGAAGAATGAATTAAATCATGAAGAACCACCATGAAGAACTCCGGTGACAAAAGGATGATGAGATACGGTTGAAGGATGAAAGAATAAGATGAGCCTTGTGATGATTTAGATGGAGGTTCCGACGAAATGGCCGAGGAAATTTGAACTCCGGAAAAGAAAAGATGAAAACACTTGGAACTAGAATTTATCCATCAAGAACAAACTCTGAAGGAAGGTATTACTCGCTAGGAGGAAATAAGAATAAGATTTATTGTATGCTTATCCTTCATCAAATTAGATTGATGACAAGCAATGGATTTTGCATATTACTTATTCTTCTTGAAAAGGATTGAGTGGTGACATAACGCAAACTTGAGAAGGTCTTCATGAACCACCGGTAGGATTGGAAAGAACGAATGGATTAAAATGATAATCAAGGAAAAGAATCTTGAATGAACCACCATAAGAATTCGAAAATGACTGATGAAAGAGAATGAATCACCGGGCAGAATTAGAAGAACCAATTTGCTCGAGGGGATTTAGATGCAAAAGAACAAAGAGATCATGAGCTGAAAAAAGAACACTTGAACGAAGCACCGGGATAATTGGATAACGGTAGCTGAAATGTGAGGACGAAGAATTCTTCTGGAATGATGGCCTCCGGTGAAAAGAAATGGGAAAACAACTTCTGACATACTCCGGATGGGTAAGAAAATAATATCTGACAAATGGAATTATTCGAGAGGATAACATGAAGCTAGAACCACGAATCTTCGGGAGAACAGGTAAGATTTAGAGGAAAAACTCTTCTTCGGTCTTCAAATGATGACGAGAAACACCACCAAAATTACTGAGATACTCCGGTAGACTGACAAGCGAAGAGGTTGAGCCAACAATGAAAATGATTTGAAATTGATCTTGGAAAAGATCTGACTGATGAAATCATACTTACGTCATACTTGAAAAGAAATAGGAATGGCTCAGGAATATTTAGAAGAGTCAGGTAAGATCCTGGGAAAAGACCTGTGCGTTAGGGCCCACTAAAAGAAAAACATCGTTGGAAAGGATTGTTGAACAGATAGATGATGCACCGGAACAACAGAAATATTTGACTGAGGTGACAACCTCGAATTAATTGGAACACAGACGAATCTCCTGAGATGTCTTCAGCACTCCGGAAGGATAAACTGGCGAGAGGCGAACGAGCAAAGGGAAATATTTGAGCTGAGGGAAAGAATACGATCGACAACGAAAAACTTGAATTGAATCCACCGGGGAAGAAAAAGAGGTGATGAATGTCAAACGAGACGAGAATTCACCGGTTGAAACAATTGAGGGAAGACTCCACACGAATGAAATTGATGCTCGAAATAGACTCAGGCTCCGGGAAGAAGAGGGTGGGAGGGCGGAAAAACAAAGGCAACTTGGAACGGGGAACAGACGAATAACTTGAAAAAAAGCACCGGTTGAAATCATTGAGGAAAGAAAGCAAAGACTCCGCACGAGTAGGATGGATACTCGAATACAGACTCCGGTTGGGAAAAGAAGAAGGGAGGGCGGGCGGGAAAAACAAAGACAACTTCGGACAGGGAAACAACATCGATCGAAAATAGCTGAGGATTGATCTCCCAAAGACAAAGAGGTTCGAGTCGACTTGACGAGAGATGCACCGGACAAAAGAGGATGGACAACTCACGAAACTAACCACGTGATCCTAAAGAAAAATTTGAACGGGAAGAGGAGTAATTCAAAACACCTACGTCAAGATTTCTCACCAGAGCGACGAAGGGGCTGAGGAGTAAAAAGAATTCCTACTCTCCGATATAACTAGACTTAGAAATCAATTTTCTTCTAGAATTGACAATGGCCAAACTACACGATCAATCAAGGGGGCTCCTAGGGTCGGTCGAGGCTCTGATACCAACTTGTCACGCCCAAGATGCGACCCTATCCTAAAGGAACTCGAATGTCCCACCAAGGATAGAAGCGCATCTTGAAGACGCTTTTGCAAGGTGGATATCATTACATCAACATTACATAATAGATAGGGATACATACATAAGGCACAAATGCCACAAGAATACATCAACATCATATACAAGATCAACATCCGACTACGGATGAAACATAAACAGAAGCTCAAACGACATCCACCCTGCTAGCCCAGGCTGCCGACCTGGAACCTATCCCCTGATCGAAGAAGAAGCAGAAGAAGAACTCCAAAACAAGCAAACATCGCTCTCACGTCATGATCATCGCATAACCTGTACCTGCAACTGGTGGTGTAGTAATCTGTGAGCCACGAGGACTCAGCAATCCCATTACCATGGGTATCAAGACTAGCAAAGCTTAAAGGGGTAGGAAAGGGGTAAAGTGGTGAGGTTGCAGCAGCGACTAAGCATATATGGTGGCTAACATACGCAAATGAGAGCGAGAAGAGAAACAAAGGAACGGTCGTCAACTAGTAATGATCAAGAAGTGATCCTGAACTCCTACTTACGTCAGACATAACCCAGAAACCGTGTTCTCCTCTCGATCAACCCCGAAAAGAGACACTCACGGTTACGCACACGGTTGGTGTATTTTAGAAGAGTTTGCTTCAAGTTTACTACAACCGGATATTAACAAATTCCCATCTGCCACATAACTGCGGGCACGGCTCTCAAAAGTTTATACCCTGCAGGGGTGTCCCAACTTAGCCCATGATAAGCTCTTGCGATCAACGAAGGATATTCCTTCTCCCCGGGAAGACCCGATCAGTCTCGGAATCCCGGCTACAAGACATTTCGACAGTAATAAAACAAGACCAGCAAAGCCGCCCCGATGTGCCGACAAATCCCGATAGGAGCTGCACATATCTCGTTCTCAGGGCACACCGGATGAGCCAGACGTCGGGTTGGCATAGACCCTGATTGCCCGGGGGGCGCCGGACATCGCTCGGTTTGGACCAGCATTCAGAGGAGAACTGGCCCGGGAGGGCTAAAATAAAGATGACCCTCGGGCTCCGGAAACCCAAGGGAAATAAAAGGGCATAGGTGAGGCAAATGGTAAAACCAATGTTGGGCATTGCTGGAGGAGTCTTATTCAAAGCGAACTGTCAAGGGGGTCCCATAAATCACCCAACCGCGTTAGGGACGCAAAATCCGGGAATATAATACCGATATGACAGAAACTAGGGCGGCAAGAGTGGAACAAAACACCAGGCATAAGGCCGAGCCTTCCACCCTTTACCAAGTATATAGATGCATTAATAATATAAGAGATATTGTGATATCCCAACATAAACATAATCCAACATGGAGCAAAATTCATCTTCACCTACAACTAGCAACGCTATAAGAGGGGCTGAGCAAAAGCGGTAACATAGCCAAACAATGGTTTGCTAGGAAGGGTGACAACGGTTAGAGGTTCATGGCAATTTGGGAGGCTTGAGCAGCAAGTGATAGGTAGCGCAGCATAGCGATAGAACGAAGTAACTAGCATAGCAATGATAGTAATGAGATCCAAGGTGAAGGTCATCTTGCCTGAAATCCCGCAAGGAAGAAGAACAAGTCCATGAAGAAGATGAAGCCATGAAGACGAACCAAGCGTAGACGAACGAATCATCATGATCGCAACGAAACGGGAACTATCGAGAAGAAGCACACAACATGGTGAACACACCACACATAGACAAGACATGATGCACAACAAGCATGATGCATGACAAGGCTACATGGAGCTACTCATGGCAAAATATGATGCAAACAAGAACAACACCTCAAAGCAAGTTTAAATGAGGCCGAAAACAACATAGAACAATTCCGGTAAGTCCTCATATGCAAATTTAGAAATTGTTCCAGATCTGAATAAACCTCAAGTTCAAGTTGCTAAACAGCAAGTTAAGATGCACAAAGATTATCTACACGAAATTCTAGTCAAGTTACATATAAAGTTCATTTAATTCGGAGCTACGGCCTAGAAGATATGAGCAAAACAAGTTAAACATGGCATTGATGCAAATGCATACAAACATCAAGCAAACACCTCAAAACAAGGATGCAATATGATAATATGAAACTTCATGCAAAATCAAGCAAGTTTTATATAGAGCACACTCAAAACGGAGCAACGGTTCAACACACACACACACACACAACAAGTTATAGCAACAATCTGCCCAAAACAGTAACTAGGCATCTTGCAAGCACCAAAACAACATGCTACAACATCTCAACAAGAAAACAAAAGGCATGAACATGATGTACAAGTAAAGAATTACAAAACATGAACACTGAGCTATCTCCAGAAATCACTAGAACATGCTCAGAAATAATAACAGTTCAGACTTTGCAGAAAATAACATCAGGTTGCAATGGTTAAAGCTATCAAACAACATGTTACAGGAACTTATCATGGCAAACAAAGGCATGGCATGATACTACTAAATGCATATAACAAAAGTCCTTTATTGACCATGAGCCAAAAAGGATCAGAAGATATAATGGCACCCATGTAAAGATAGCAAGTTATATTACAGATTCATACATGGCAGGAACAACCATAAGTAGGCATGTTGGTGAGCTTGATCCACTCACCACAAAGCAATAAATGGCATGGCAAGGCAACCAACAGTAATAAGACATGTTTATGAAGCTAAACATGGCAAGAACAAGTTCATAGGGTGCATGGATCACTAGCAAAGCTCATGGCAAAACTGAACTTAATGTTAACAGGCTGACAGCAGCATTATTTAACAACTTTGGAGCAATATTACAACAAGCT
Source organism: Aegilops sharonensis (assembly GCA_904067115.1). Lineage (NCBI taxonomy): Eukaryota > Viridiplantae > Streptophyta > Magnoliopsida > Poales > Poaceae > Aegilops > Aegilops sharonensis. The sequence continues at coordinate 967,878,268 of LR880972.1, forward strand.
ACAGCAGGCTATAAATGCAACCAGGGGCATGGATGGATAGAGCATGACATGTTTAACAAAACATCCTTAGTGACCATCTCCAGATTATGCATAGAATGACTTGTAACAGCAGGTTAACATAGCATCATGATATAGCAGATTCAGACATGCAAAACATCAACAGCAAGTACCCTACTTAACAAACTTGATGCACTCACTACAGGAATCACAAAAATACATGGCTAGCACCACTGTGAAGATGGCATGTTGTAGTTCAAAACACATGTAGACATCAAGCTCATAGGATGCACACACAAAATGCAACGAAAAAGACAAATCATCAAGTTATAACAGTTTCAGTAGATTAACATCATATAACACTTTTGCAACGATGATTCAGGCATCAAGATGAACTCAAATGAATATGATGCAATGGTGAATGAAATGTAGAGCATCTCACAATGAACATTTCGACATATTACACGCATAAAACAGAGCAGTATGCATGGAGATATGATGCGATGAACATGGCATGATAATGTAAATAATCTCGGGACTTAATTGAATTTCGGGGTCAACCTCGGGTCCGCACGGATTTCAATGTTGGACGGAGATCTCGCCGGAGTGAGCTCGGGGATGGCCGGAGACGATGTGGCGGCGCCAAGTGGCGAGGAGGGAGCGGGTGGCGCGGAAACGGAGGTGGGAGGCGGCGGAGATACCGAGGAGGAAGGGGAAGTTGCGGCTGGGGGTTAGGGGAGGCTAGGGCCTGCCCAAAATGGCATGGGAGGGTTTTAAATAGGGTAGGTGCTAGGGTTAGGAGGGTTTTGGGGCGTTTCGGAGCCTCGGATCGCCATCGGACGGCTCCGGATCGGAGGAGGGTTTAGTGGGCTGGATTAGAGTGGGTGTGGGCTGTGAAGAGAGGCCTTGGGCTGAGAAGAGAGAAGAGAAGTGCAGCCCGGTGGCAGTCTCGGAGACCGAAACGTCCGACGAAAAACCGGCTATATTGCGGTTGTAGGCTGAACGGTTGGGCTATCAAATGGACTCCGAATGCGACGAAACTTGGCAGGCGGTCTTTCTACACTATAATAAGACCGCACGACAAGTTGCAACCCATTCCGAGAACATTTTTATGCCACTTATAAAATAATATTTCGGAGGTGCCGCGGGCGCGTGCGAGTGTGTCCGGACTCGGAACGGATAACGGAGAGAACCGGCGGAACCCCAACGGATGCAAGTTTTGAAAAACATGCAGATGAAATGCAGATGATGACATGTCAAAATGCAACACACAAGCAAATGACATGGCAATGACGGAGAATAACTGGCAGACACCTGGCGCATCGAATCCGGGGCGTTACAAAGGTACTTTAATGAACTCATTCTTTATTTATATTGGTGTTAAACCTAATTTATTACAACTTCTCTATGGATTATAAACTATTTTACTAGCCATAGATTCATCAAAATAAGCAAACAACACACGAAAAACAGAATCTGTCAAAAACAGAACAGTCTGTAGTAATCTGTAACTAACACAAACTAATGGAACTCCAAAATTTCAGCCAAAATAGGATGACCTAGGCAATTTTTTTATTGATCAGCAGCAATTGGAATCACTATTTTATCACGTTCTGGTGATTCTTAACAATTGTTTTCGTGAGCGGAAAGTTTCTTGAAATTACAGCAAGATCAAATAACTATTATCCAAGAAGATCCTATAGGTTTAACTTGGCACAAACACTAATTAAAACATAAAACCACATATAAACAGAAGGTAGATGGATTATTTATTCCTAGACAGAAACAAAAACTAAAAACTAAAAATAAAATTTGGTTGCCTCCCAACAAGCGCTATCGTTTAACGCCCCTAGCTAGGCATAAAAGCAAGGATAGATCTAGGTATTGCCATCTTTGGTGGGCAATCCATAAGTGGCTCTCATAATAGATTCATATGGTAATTTTATCTTCTTTCTAGGGAAGTATTCCATGCCTTTCTTTAATGGGAATTGGTATCTAATATTCCCTTCCTTCACATCAATAATTGCACCAATCGTTCTAAGGAAAGGTCTACCAAGAATAATAGGACATGAAGGATTGCAATCTATATCAAGAACGATAAAGTCTACGGGCACATAATTCCTATTCGCAACAATAATAACATCATTAATTCTTCCCATAGGTTTCTTAATAGTGGAATCCGCAAGGTGCAAGTTTAGAGAGCATTCATCAAAATCACGGAAATCTAGCAAATCACACAAAGTTTTGGGAATAGTGGAAACACTAGCACCCAAATCACATAAAGCATAAAATTCATGATCCTTAATCTTAATTTTAATAGTTGGTCAGATTGCAACAAGGAAATACAATCAATTAAAGAGAAACTTTCATAATTAAATTCCTTGAAATCCAAAATAGTGGGTTTAGCAACATCTAAGGTTTTACTTTCTTCAATCCCACTTTTATCAATTTTAGCATCATACTCTAAAAGCTCCAAATTTTTAGAATGCCTTCTAGGTAAAGGTAACTCATATTCAATCTCATCATTATCAAGATTCATATTGCAAAACAAGGATTTGATAGGAGACACATCAATAACTTTTAGACCTTCATCTTGATTTTCATGGAAATTGGAAGAACGCGCTTTAATAAAGGCATCTTTCATAGCACGCATCCTAGCGGTTCTTTCCTTGCACTCATCAATGGAAATTCTCATGGCTTTGACAGACTCATTGATATCATGCTTAGGAGGAATAGATCTAAGCTTTAAAGAATCAAAATCAAGAGAAATTCTATCAACGTTCCTAGCCAATTCATCAACTTTAAGTAATTTCTCTTCAAGCAAAGCATTAAAATTCTTTTGTGAATTCATAAACTCTTTAACACTATTCTCAAATTCAGAGGGCATCTTATTAAAATTTCCATAAGAGTTGCTGTAGGAATTTCCATAATTATTAGAAGGATTACTAGGATAGGGCCTAGGATTAAAATTCCCTCTATAAGCGTTGTTACCATAATTATTCCTACCAACAAAATTCACATCCATAGATTCATTATTATTCT
>LR880972.1:967895405-967909762 GCA_904067115.1 Aegilops sharonensis
CACTTTGCTGGATCGGAGTCCGGGGATCGTCATCGAGCTGAACGTGTGCAGAACTCGGAGGTACCGTACGTTCGGTGCTTGGATCGGTCGGATCGTGAAGACGTACGACTACATCAACCGCGTTGTTATAACGCTTCCGCTTTCGGTCTACGAGGGTACGTGGACGGACACTCTCCCCTCTCGTTGCTATGCCATCACCATGGTCTTGCGTGATCGTAGGAAATTTTTTGAAATTACTACGTTCCCCAACATATAGTTCATCACAAAGTTCCAGTAATTTGGTGATAGTGTCTAGAGAACTCTATCAATCACTATCTTATCTAGAAGATTAACTCACACTTGATTCAAGTGATTGTAGTACTCAGACATTCTGGGCACATGCTCACTAGCTGAGCTATTCTCCTCCATCTTGTAGGCAAAGTTCTTATCAAAGGTCTCATACCTTTCGACACGGGCATGAGTATGAAATACCAATTTCAACTCTTGGAACATCTTATATGCTCCGTGGCGTTCAAAACAATTTTGATGTCCCGGTTCTAAGCCGTAAAGCATGGTGCACTTAACTATCAAGCAGTCATCATATCGAGCTTGCCAAACGTTCATAACGTCTGCTCTTGCTCCTGCAATCGGTCCGTCACCTAGCGGTGCATCAAGGACATAATTCTTCTGTGCAGCAATAAGGAAAATCCTCGGATCACGGACCAAGTCCGCATCATTGCTACTAACATCTTTCAACATAGTTCACTCTAGGAACATATCAAAATATAAACAGGGAGCAAAACGTGAGCTATTGATCTACAACATAGATATGCTAATACTACCAGGACTAAGTTCATGATAAATTTAAGTTCAATTAATCATATTACTTAAGAACTCCCACTTAGATAGACATCCCTCTAATCCTTTAAGTGATCACGTGATCCAAATCAACTAAACCATGTCCGATCATCACGTGAGATGGAGTAGTTTCAATGGGGAACATCAATATGTTGATCATATCTACTATATGATTCACGCTCGACCTTTCGGTCTCCGTGTTCCGAGGCCATATCTGTTATATGCTAGGCTCGTCAAGTTTAACCTGAGTATTCCGCGTGTACAACTGTTTTGCACCCGTTGTATTTGAACGTAGAGCCTATCACACCCGATCATCATGTGGTGTCTCAGCACGAAGAACTTTCGCAACGGTGCATACTCAGGGAGAACACTTATACCTTGATAATTTAGTGAGAGATCATCTTATAATGCTACCGTCAATCAAAGCAAGATAAGATGCATAAAAGATAAACATCACATGCAATCAATATAAGTGATATGATATGGCCATCATCATCTTGTGCTTGTGATCTCCATCTTCGAAGCACCGTCATGATCACCATCGTCACCGGCGCGACACCTTGATCTCCATCATAGCATTGTTGTCGTCTCACCAATCTTATGCTTCTACGACTATCGCTACCGCTTAGTGATAAAGTAAAGCATTACAGGGCGATTGCATTGCATACAATAAAGCGACAACCATATGGCTCCTGCCAGTTGCCGATAACTCGGTTACAAAACATGATCATCTCATACAATAAAATTTAGCATCATGCCTTGACCATATCACATCACAACATGCCCTGCGAAAACAAGTTAGACGTCCTCTACTTTGTTGTTGCAAATTTTACGTGGCTGCTACGGGCTTAGCAAGAACCGTTCTTACCTACGCATCAAAACCACAACGATAGTTTGTCAAGTTGGTGCTGTTTTAACCTTCGCAAGGACCGGGCGTAGCCACACTCGGTTCAACTAAAGTGAGAGAGACGGACACCCGCCGGTCACCTTTAAGCAACGAGTGCTCGCAACGGTGAAACCAGTCTCGCGTAAGCGTACGCGTAATGTCGGTTCGGGCCGCTTCATCTCACAATACCGCCGAACCAAAGTATGACATGCTGGTAAGCAGTATGACTTGCATCGCCCACAACTCACTTGTGTTCTACTCGTGCATATGACATCTACGCATAAAACCACGCTCAGATGCCACTGTTGGGGAACGTAGTAATTTCAAAAAAAATCCTATGCACACGCAAGATCATGGTGATGCATAGCAACGAGAGGGGAGAGTGTGTCCACGTACCCTCGTAGACTGAAAGCAGAAGCGTTAGCACAACGCGGTTGATGTAGTCGTACGTCTTCACGATCCGACCGATCAAGTACCAAACGCACGACACCTCCGAGTTCAGCACACGTTCAGCCTGATGACGTCCCTCGAACTCCGATCCAGCCGAGTGTTGAGGGAGAGTTTTGTCAGCACGATGGCGTGGTGACGATGATGATGTCCTACCAACGCATTCGCCTAAGCACCGCTACAGTATTATCGAGGTGGACTATGGTGGAGGGGGGCACCGCACACGGCTAAAAGATCAAACGATCAATTTTTGTGTCTTTGGGGTGCCCCCCTGCCCCCGTATATAAAGGAGCAAGGGGGGGGGGGGGTGCGGCCGGCCAGGAGGAGGGCGCGCCAGGAGGAGTCCTACTCCCACCGGGAGTAGGACTCCCCCCCTTTCCTAGTTGGATTAGGAGTGGATGGGGGAAATAGGAGGGAGAGAGGAAGGAGGGGGGGCGCCCCTCTCCTTGTCCTAGTCGGACTAGGGAGGGAGGGGCGCGCGGCCCTGCCCTGGCCGCCTCTCCTCTTCTCCACTAAGGCCCACTATGGCCCATTAAGCCCCCGGGGGGTTCCGGTAACCCCTTGGTACTCCAGTAAAATCCCGATTTCACCCGGAACACTTCCGATATCAAAATATAGGCTTCCAATATATCAATCTTCATGTCTCGACCATTTCGAGACTCCTCGTCATGTCCGTGATCACACCCGGGACTCCGAACTACCTTTGCTACATCAAAACATATAAACTCATAATATAACTGTCATCGAAACTTTAAGCGTGCGGACCCTACGGGTTCGAGAACTATGTAGACATGACCGAGACATGTTTCCGGTCAATAACCAATAGCAGAACCTGGATGCTCATATTGGCTCCCACATATTCTACGAAGATCTTTATCGGTCAGACCGCATAACAACATACGTTGTTCCCTTTGTCATCGGTATGTTACTTGCCCGAGATTCGATCGTCGGTATCTCAATATCTAGTTCAATCTCGTTACCGGCAAGTCTCTTTACTCGTTTCGTAATACATCATCCCGCAACTAACTCATTAGTTACAATTCTTGCAAGGCTTATAGTGATGTGTATTACCGAGTGGGCCCAGAGATACCTCTCCGACAATCGGAGTGACAAATCCTAATCTCGAAATACGCCAACCCAACAAGTACCTTCGGAGACACCTGTAGAGCACCTTTATAATCACCCATTTACGTTGTGACGTTTGGTAGCACACAAAGTGTTCCTCCGGTAAACGGGAGTTGCATAATCTCATAGTCATAGGAACATGTATAAGTCATGAAGAAAGCAATAGCAACATACTTAACGATCGAGTGCTAAGCTAACGGAATGGGTCAAGTCAATCACATCATTCTCCTAATGATGTGATCCCGTTAATCAAATGACAACTCTTTGTCCATGGCTAGGAAACATAACCATCTTTGATCAACGAGCTAGTCAAGTAGAGGCATACTAGTGACACTCTGTTTGTCTATGTATTCACACATGTATTATGTTTCCGGTTAATACAATTCTAGCATGAATAATAAACATTTATCATGAAATAAGGAAATAAATAATAACTTTATTATTGCCTCTAGGGCATATTTCCTTCAGCTAGCTATAGTGTTTTCCTCGATACGCGCTACTACTATTCCTTTCTCTTTTTCCCCTTTTTCATTTATTTTTCTTCACATTTTATTTTTTCCTTTCACCTTTTTCTATTTCTTTCATTTTCATTTACTTTTCTATTTGCTTTCCATTTAATTTTATTTCCATTAGCAGTAGCACATTTCATCGTAAACGCGCTGCTACAAAGCAAGTAGCGATAGCGCGGTTCTACGTAGATCGCTACTACTATGTGTAGCCTATCGGCTAAGCCGTGGGAATTTTAGTAGTAGCGCTTTTATCTTCAGGCGCGCTACTGCTACAATTGTATCTGTAGCGACGTTTACACCAGCGCGCTACTGCTACTTAGCACCAGCATGTTTTTTTGACATTCGCTACAGCTAAAGTTCTGTGTATAAGGTTTTCCCTAGTTGTGCCAGCAAATTCTTTAGACGTTTAAGCACGTCTGGAGACCTGACCCTGCATAACAGATTAGTTCCTTTTCTTCACCACCCACATTTGAAGGGGTGGTAAATAGTTCATCATTCTGCGAGCTCCATAAGAGAACTGAGGCATTGTAGCCAGTCCACTTTGTTTCACATAAGAGGAGTCTGGATAAGCATATGAATAAGCAGAGAAATTCTTCGAGTACTTATGAACATAATGGTTTGAAGAATAATGCACATATTCATAGCCCTTAGAGCTTCCCCGTGAAACAGAAGCATTAGCACGATGATGTTCATGTGAGGACTTTGATCCATTTGAGGAATTTGATCCACGTGAGGAATTTGGTCCATATGAGGACTTGGATCCATATGAAGAATTTGGTCCATATGAAGAATTTGGTCTGGGGTTCCTATTCTTCACGGGTGGTGTCATGATGACATTCACCTGAAGATTTTCAAGGCACCTTTTGGGAACCCAGATTTTCTTCATAGGGGGGCCGTTCCTGCAGTTAGTGCCAACATATCTAGCAAATACTTCACCATTCTAATTTTTGAACAGTTTATAGTTGGAGTCTGATACGTCTCTGTCGTATCTACTTTTCCAAACACTTTTGCCCTTGTTTTGGACTCTAACTTGCATGATTTGAATGGAACTAACCCGGACTGACGCTGTTTTCAGCAGACTTTCCATGGTGTTACGTATGTGCAGAAACAAAAGTTCTCGGAATGACCTGAAACTCCACGGAACGTCTTTTCAGAAATAATAAAAAATCCTTGCCAAAGATGAAGACCAGGGGGCCCACACCCTGTCCATGAGGGTGGGGGCGTGACCTCCCCCCTAGGGCGCGCCCCCTACCTCGTGGGCCCCCTAGAGCTCCTCCGACGCCAACTCCAACTCTATATATTTGCTTTCGAAGAGAAAAATAGAAGGAGAAGAAATCATCTCGTTTTGCGATACGGAGACGCCGCCAAGCCCTAAAACCTCTCGGGAGGGCTGATCTGGAGTCCGTTCGGGGCTCCGGAGAGGGGGATTCGTCATGTCGTCATCATCAACCATCCTCCATCACCAATTTCATGATGCTCACCGTCGTGCGTGAGTAATTCCATCATAGGCTTGCTAGACGGTGATGGGTTGGATGAGATCTATCATGTAATCGAGTTAGTTTTGTTAGGGTTTGATCCCTAGTATCCACTATGTTCTGAGATTGATGTTGCTATGACTTTGCTATGCTTAATGCTTGTCACTAGGGCCCGAGTGCCATGCTTTCAGATCTGAACCTATTATGTTTTCATGAATATATGTGTGTTCATGATCCTATCTTGCAAGTCTATAGTCACCTACTATGTGTTATGATCCGGCAACCCCGAAGTGGCAATAATCGGGACCACTCCCAGTGATGACCGTAGTTTGAGGAGTTCATGTATTCACTATGTGCTAATGCTTTGTTCCTGTACTCTATTAAAAGGAGGCCTTAATATCCCTTAGTTTCCATTAGGACCCCGCTGCCACGGGAGGGTAGGACAAAAGATGTCATGCAAGTTCTTTTCCATAAGCACGTATGACTATATTCAGAATACATGCCTACATTATATTGATGAATTGGAGCTAGTTCTGTGTCACCCTATGTTATGATTGTTACATGATGAACTGCATCCGGCATAATTCTCCATCACCGATCCAATGCCTACGAGCTTTTCCTATATTGGTTCTCGCTTATTTACTATTCCGTTGCTACTGTTACAATCACTACAAAAACACCAAAAATATTACTTTTGCTTTCGTTACTTTTGTTACCGTTACCACTACTATCATATTACTTTGCTACTAAACACTTTGCTGCAGATATTAAGTTATCCAGGTGTGGTTGAATTGACAACTCAGCTGCTAATACTTGAGAATATTCTTTGGCTCCCCTTGTGTCGAATCAATAAATTTGGCTTGAATACTCTACCCTCGAAAACTGTTGCGATCCCCTATACTTGTGGGTTATCAAGACTATTTTCTGGCGCCGTTGCCGGGGAGCATAGCTCTATTCTTTGAGTCACTTGGGATTTATATCTGCTGGTCACTATGAAGAACTTGAAAGACGCTAAGACAACAATTTATCCCTCAACTACGAGGGGAGGTAAGGAACTGCCATCTAGCTCTGCACTTGATTCACCTTCTATTTTGAGTAAGCTTGCAACACCTAAACCTACTTCTGCTATTCGTTCTGATATGTCGCATGTTATTGATGATGCCACTTTTTCTATGCATGATACTTATGATGAAACTACTTCTATGCTTGATACTACTGTGCCCCTTAGTGAATTTCTTGATGAACAAATCGCTAGGGCTAGAGAGAAAGAAATTATTGAAACTGATTATGCTGATGAAAGTGATGATGAAGATATGCCTGTTATTCCTGAGGGTTATGTTTTTGATATGGAAGCTTCTGCAACTATTTTAGCTTGCAAAGATAGATATGAGCTCAAGAGGTTATTAGTTAAATGGAATAAGCAATCTCTTAAAGATAGAATGAAACCTGACCCTGCTTTTGCTACTTCACCTATTTGTGTTGCCGATAAGGATTATGAATTCTGTGTTGATCCTGATATAATTATTTTGGTTGAATCTGATCCTTTTCATGGCTATGAATCTGAAACTGTTGTGGCACATCTTACTAAATTAAATGATATAGCCACCCTGTTCACTAATGATGAGAGATCTCGCTACTTTTATATCCTTAAAATATTTCCGTTCTCATTAAAGGGTGATGCTAAGATATGGTTTAATTCTCTTGATCCTGGTTGTGTGCGTAGTCCCCAGGATATGATTTATTACTTATCTGCTAAATATTTCCCTGCTCATAAGAAACAAGCTGCTTTAAGGGAAATATACAACTTTGTGCAAATTGAAGAAGAGAGTCTCCCACAAGCTTGGGGGAGGCTTCTCAAGTTACTTAATGCTTTGCCTGATCATCCTCTTAAGAAAAATGAAATACTTGATATCTTTTATAATGGACTAACTGATGCTTCTAGAGATTACCTGGATAGTTGTGCTGGTTCTGTTTTCAGGGAAAGAACACCGGATGAAGCTGGAATTCTATTGAATAATATGTTGACAAATGAAAATAATTGGACACTTTCTGAGCCAGCTCCTGCTCCAATTATTGAACCTATTTCTAAACCAACTCCGAAGAAGAGAGGTGTTCTATTTCTCAGTCCTGAAGATATGCAAGAGGCAAAGAAATCTATGAAAGAAAAAGGTATTAAAGCTGAAGATGTTAAGAATTTACCTCCTATTGAAGAAATACATGGTCTTAATTTACTGCCGGTTGAAGAAACGTATGATCTTAATCCATTACTTATTGAAGAACCTCCTGGTCTTGATAACCCGACACAGGTAGTAAAGGTAAATTCTCTCTATAGATTTGATGAAGGTGATATTCCTCACTATAAGTCTGCCAGACAATGCTTAGAAGAGTTTGATAATTTTATTGTCAAACAAGAAAAATTTAATGCTTATTTTGGTAGACAATTGAAATACAATTCCGATATGCTTCAACACTTGGGTGATTATATGGCTAATGTTAGAGGCGAACTTAAACTCGTTAGCAAACATGCTTCTATGGTTACCACTCAAGTAGAACAAGCACTTAAGGCTCAAAATGATTTGCTCAATGAAATAAATAGTAAGCAAAATGATTATGCTGTTAGAGTGGCTACTAGAACTGGTAGAATGACTCAGGAACCTTTGTATCCTGAAGGCCACCCTAAGAGAATTGAGCAAGATTCTCACAGAAATAATATTGATGTACCTAGTTCTTCTAAAAGGAAGAAAAAGAAAAATGATAGGACTTTGCAAACTTCTAGTGAACCTATTGCTGAACCACCTGAGAATCCCAATGATATCTCTATGTCTGATGCTGAAACACAATCTGGTAATGAACATGAACCTAGTGAAAATGTTAATGATGATGCTCAACCTAGTAATGATAATGATGTAGAAATTGAACCTGCTGTTGATCTTGATAACCCACAATCAAAGAACCAACGTTATGATAAGAGAGACTTTGTTGCTAGGAAACATGGTAAAGAAAGGGAACCACGGGTTCAGAAACCCATGCCTTTTCCTCCCAAACCATCCAAGAAAAAGGATCATGAGGATTTTGAGCGCTTTGCTGAAATGATTAGACCTATTTTTCTGCGTATGCGATTGACTGATATGCTCAAAATGAATCCTTATGCTAAATATATGAAAGATATTGTTACAAATAAAAGAAAGATACCGGAAGCTGAAATTTCCACCATGCTTGCTAATTATACTTTTAAGGGTGGAATACCAAAGAAACTTGGAGATCCAGGAGTACCCACTATACCATGCTCCATTAAAACAAATTATGTTAAAACTGCTTTATGTGATCTTGAAGCCGGTGTTAGTGTTATGCCTCTCTCTTTATACCGTAGACTTGATTTGAATAAGTTGACACCTACTGAAATATCTTTGCAAATGGCTGATATACCTGTCAGTATTTGTGAGGATGTGCCTGTTGTGGTTGCAAACGTTACTATTTTAACGGACTTTGTTATTCTTGATATTCCTGAGGATGATAGTATGTCTATTATTCTTGGAAGACCCTTTTTGCATACTGCAGGGGCTGTTATTGATTGCAACAAAGGCAATGTCACTTTTCATGTTAATGGTAATGAGCATACGGTATACTTTCCGAGGTAACAACCTCAAGTTCATAGTATCAATTCTATTGGAAAAATTCTATCGATTATTTTTGGAGGTTTTGAATTTCCTCTTCCTGCTGTCAAGAAGAAATATGATATTCTTATTATTGGGGAGGTGCATATCCCCGTTGAGGTAACATAGTGTTATTCAAAATTTCTCCGGTTCCATGTTATTCGGAATGAGTTCGTTAACAAGACTTGATCAACCTTATTAGTGGATTCCTTTTTGATGAGCATGAGATGGATGAAACTAGAAGGCACAACCTTCTGTACCCTCTTTCTACTTTCTGTTATTTAGTTGAAATAAAGTAAAAATAGTATTTTTCTGTTTGTTTTCTGATTTATTTGTGCAATATAAAAATACCCCGAAAATAGAAGTTCTCCAAATGCCCTGAAAATGAAATATGATTTTTTTTCTAGAATATTTGAGGATTTATGGAACTGAGAACACAACAGGGGGGTCAACCACCTGGGCACGAGGGTGGAGGGCGCGCCCTACCCCCCAGGGCGCGCCCCCTGCCTCGTGGGCCCATGGTGGCCCTCCTCCACTTATTCTTATACCCACACACTCCTTCTTCCTCTCACAAACACCAATATCTTGCTCAAGCACGAGTTCTAGCTCACTTTGCTGCGATTTTCGATCTCCTTGCTCAAAGAACCTCTCACAAAACTGCTTTGGGAGATTGTTCCTTGGTATGTGACTCCTCCATTGGTCCAATTAGTTTTTGTTCTAGTGCTTTATTCATTGCAAATTTGTGCTGCCTAGGTGACAATGTTCTTGAGCTTGCATGTCAAATTTATATGGTTCCAAGTAGTTCCAATGCATGATATATCCTCTAGGCACTTGTAGGAGTAGTTGCTATCAATTTAGTTGAGCTTGGTTCACTTTTGTTTGAAGTTACTAAAAAATTTAGAATATTTCAGAAAATAATGAAGAGATTTTTGAGGGGTTCATCGAGCCGAAGCTCGAAGGAAAAGCAAAATGAAGAAGCACATAGGCCCAAATTTAATTTGCCTCGTACCGCGGAGGTCCGGCGTGTGAATGGCCGTCCGATGATTTCTTGAGAGCACCCGGGATTTATGATGATTCCTATTCATTGGCTGAGAATGCTGGCCTCACCGACTTTCTCCGCGACCAACGTCATCAGTATCTCTTACTCACTAATACTTTTGTGGAAAACTTCTACTACTTTCCTAAGGAATCACCTCCTTTAGTAGAGTTTCATTTATATGATGTTGTTAAGAAGATGCCATTAGCTGAATTTTGCAAGTTTTGCAAAATACCCTTTGAGGGTACCTTACATGAACCACACCGTAAAGATGTGGAAGAATTTATTGACACCATCACTGTGGGAGAAACCAGGAAGGTTTCTGATGCAAGAATCACTAGCATACATTTTCCTGTTTTACGCTACTTTGCCATATTTGCTAGTCGTTGCTTGATTGGTCACGGAAACTGTGGAAACCTTAGTGTTCCTGATATTATCATTTTGTTCCAAGGTTTATTCCGCGATAACACTGTTAGTATGGGCGGAATTATTGCTAAACGGTTAAGTTCGAACCGTACAAAGGGCCCCATCTTTGGAGGTATTTATGCTTCACGCCTTGCTGCACATTTTAATATACCAATTAGGCTCTATGATAAAGAAGAAAAATTGCTGCCTAGTGCTTATTTAGATTATAAGAGTATGCTAGCGCATGACTTTATTGTTAAGAATAGGGAAGGGGAGCTTAAATATAAATTGTACTTTAATAAACATCACCCTGAGACTATTACCTTGCCTGCTCCTTCCTTGTTTAATTTATCTGAAGGTCCGTATCTCGTTCCGTGGGCGGCCGTTCAAGCCTACCGGAACCCTACACCAACTCCGGAGCCGGAACCACAATTTGAGCCTCCACGACAGTTTAATTACCAGTGGGATCCGGAGATGATTGCCATCCAGTGGCAGTCAGAGCCCTCTTCATCGTAGTATGACCCCAGCTACACCTACGGGCATCCGCCAGGCCATCCTTGGCAATGAATCAACTTAGGCCAGAAGCCTAAGCTTGGGGGAGTACGTATTTCCCACCGACATTACATTTATGTTCACACACACTCATTTCTAGATGTCGGTGCTCATACTCTTTCACTGTAATATCCATGCTAGTTTATTTTCTTTTTCTTCCTGTCTTCTTGTGTGTTTGTTAAACTTTAAGAAAAAACAAAAATTAGTAGTAGTTTACTTTTCTTGCTGTAGTAGTAATAATTAAAAAGAAAACCCAAAAATATTTCCCGTTCTTCTTTTGCTTGTTGGGAGCTTTCCCGTGTAAATAGTTTTATTTCTTTTCTTTTCTTTGGGGGTCGATAAGAGAAGACCATGATTAAATTGTTGAAGTGGCTCTTATATACTTTATTGTTGATTTAACCAAGAGCCCATATTGCCTTGTGTTCTCCTGTTTATTGAATGCTCGCAGATTCCAGCTTAGTCCAATGCACGTGCACTCTTATTATTATTCACATCGTTCGGTCATGCAAGTGAAAGGCAATTATGATGATATATGATGGATTGACTGAGATGAGAAAAGCTGGTATGAACTCGACCTCTCTTGTTTTTTTAAATATGATGAGTTCATCGTTCCTGATTCATCTTATTATTAATAAACATGTTTGCAATGACAATTAGAGATCATAGTTGCTCGTGTCATGCTTGATTAGCTATGAGTTATAATGGTTTACCTTGCGTGCCAACATGCTATTAAAATGGTTGTGATGTGGTATAGTGGGGTGGTATCCTCCTTTGAATGATTTAAGTGACTCGACTTGGCACATGTTCACACATGTAGTTGAAACAAAATCAACATAACCTTCACGATATTTATGTTCATGGTGGATTATATCCTACTCATGCTTGCATCCAATGTTTATTAATTTTAATGCATGTTCATGACTGTTGTTGCTCTCTAGTTGGTTGCTTCCCAGTCTTTTGCTAGCCTTCACTTGTACTAAGCGGGAACACCGCTTGTGCATCCAATCCCTTGAACCCCAAAGTTATTCCATTGAGTCCACCATACCTTCCTATATACGGTATCTCACTACTAGGGAAAACCCTAGTAGTAGCGCGGGTTTTGAGGCTAGCAGCAGCGCGGGTGGCCGCGCTACTAATAAGGCGCTACAGCTAACTTATAGTAGTAGCACGATCCGTACCCGCGCTACTACTGTTGACGATATCAGCAGCGCTTTTTCCGAACGCGCTACTATTACTTAGTTGTAGTGATTTCGCAGTCCCTCGCTACTGCTATATCTTTCATCATTTTTCCCCGTACCCCTTTCCCTTTCAGTTTCCCTTTCAGATACTAGATACTAGGTACTGCTACTAGATATCAAATTCATAAACCATTACTGGGTAGTACTCCCTTCGTTCCAAATTAGTCGTCATGGTTTTAGTTCAAACCACGATGAGTAATTTGGAACGAAGGGAGTACTAGATAAAAATTTCATGCGCGATCATCATATGTAGTTCTAGATGATATAGCCACACACACATATGTAGTTCTAGATGATATAGCCACACACACATATGTAGTTCTAGATGATATCGAAGACAATCATCATCCTCAAGCCTGGGCGGTTGGTGTTCCTGATAGTAATTAGGATGGCATGTCCAACACGAAGATTCTTGCCATCGAGGAATTTCTTCAACCCAACCGAGTTTAAGTGTGTGCGACCGTCCGTGTCCACGCAGTAAGTACAGGTTGTGACGGAGCCCCTTGCAGTAAGGCGTAGTCCAGCTGAGCCTTCTTCATCAGGATCGATACCATAACTCACAGATATGCTCTTTGCCAATTTCTGAATAAGAAAAACATATCAATTAATAAATAGCCTCGCAAATAAGTACATATGGATTATCTACACTATTAATAGTTTCCTTAGATTCTACACTAATAAGCATGTGATCGAACTCTACACTAAAACATATCATCGACTAGATTCCACACAACATACCATATCATTGGACTGTACACTAAGTATTTCATCGGATAATTTGCATTTTTAAGTATGACATACCATATCATGTCGATCAACCATGGTATTTGTCAGGCGGGTCACGAATGGCACCCCGACAAAGTCAGCACGTGGCGGAATTATGTCCCACAGGTTGGACACCTCCTCCTCGCTCAGCCTTGTTCTTTGAGCTACGATGGCTTCATGAAGTGGGTCCTCATAATCTTCATCGAGTGGGTCCTCATTATCTTCATCATCTTCATCATCTTCCACCAGGTTGAGATAAATGACAGCCAGCTTGGGTCTTTCTGCTCTGAAGGAGAAGCTGATCAACTCACCACCAGTAAGACGCATGCGAGCGACGAAACGGGCCCATCCATCTCCTCCAATCCGCGACATATTGTGTCCTTTCTCGACCTCCATAGTGTACGGCCCCCCAGGAGCCTGAAATGTCACAGCATCTCTTGTCAGCTTGTTGAATTTCAACCTCACATTGCATGGGACGATCTGTGTAAAATAAGCAAAATGACACAATGCAGTAATGCCAACACTAAAAATAGTTATTACATTTCATCTAATTTCTTACCGCCGCATGACGAAAACTCGGCTGGAAGTAGATGCCGAATAGCTTGCCAGTTGCAAGGCTGCTAGCGCACCTTGACTTGCACAGTCAACATAGTGGTGGTGGTGGTGGCGCCATTTTTCCTAAAGCAATATGAGCAAAGGATTAACGATCCACTCCACAGGAAAGAAAAACAGTAGCATGTGATATTTTTGGTTCTTCCGCGAGAAGCAATTTGATGGACAATTATAATCCTAAGATCTAGTAACATATTAGATGACAAGGTACCACCTACATTTTGCCAAAAAATAACTTATTAAAAAAACAAAAGCAACTACTTACCTATCCATGTACAGAAAAAAATAACAATAAAATGGTGCATACTAAATCAACTAAATGAACTAGCCTACTAAATCAACTAAATCAAAATGTTCTAAATCAACTAAATCAACTAGCCTACTAAATCAACTAAATCATATCAACTAAATCAAAATGTTCTAAATCAACTAAATCAACTAGCCTACTAAATCAACTAAATCAAAATGTTGCATATGAACTAGCCTACTAAATCAAAATGTAGCAGGTAGGAGGGAGAAGTAGGGGCGACTTGAGGAGGGAGAAGAGAGTAGGACGGAGGAGGAAGGCGGAGCGAGGAGGGGCCGGCCGGCGGCCAGTGGAGGAAGGACGGAGGAGGAAGGCGGAGCGAGGAGGGGCCGGCCAGCGGCGAGTGGAGGGAGGACGGAGGAGGAGGCCGGTACCGAGTCCAGCAAGGAGGAGGAGGAGGTGACGGCGGCGCAGAGGGAGGAGGGGCGACGGGGGAGGACCGGCGCGGGGGATTGAGAGGGGATCCAGTGAGTGTGTGACTGTGAGTGGATCGGATAGAGGAGGGGGGGG
>LR880972.1:967910242-967935587 GCA_904067115.1 Aegilops sharonensis
ATCTTTTTGTGTACAATCTGATTTGTCAATATGAGTCCTCACCGCTTTAGGAACCGGTGAAGACTCATATTGCAGCCACAAATTCTACACATAGAGTTCAATGAAGACCAAGTGCTTGTCAAAGTTTGAGAAGTAACATATTTAAGGTGGTAGAAACTCTCTTCACGGAGCGAGGTGGAACTAAATTTTTGTAGTAAACTTAGCAGTAGCGCTTATTGGCGAAATGCGTTGCTACTATGCTCCGTAGTAGTAGCGCTCGTCGTTATAA
Source organism: Aegilops sharonensis (assembly GCA_904067115.1). NCBI lineage: Eukaryota > Viridiplantae > Streptophyta > Magnoliopsida > Poales > Poaceae > Aegilops > Aegilops sharonensis. The sequence continues at coordinate 967,910,511 of LR880972.1, forward strand.
CGCGTTGCTGCTATAACTAGCCTCGCGGCGGCCTCGTGGGAATTATAGCAGTAGCGCGTCTTTGGGCAGGCGCTACTGCTATATTTATTTCAGCAGCGAGTTAAGCTTGAGCTCGCTACTGCTAATTAGCAGCAGCGCCTTATTTTAAAGCGCGCTACTGATAAGATTTTGTGTATAGGCTTTTCCCTAGTAGTGTCTACCTGACGTTCCAAGTAAATTTTTATGTGCCAAACTCTAAACCTTCAAATAAACATTCTATTTTATATGCTCGAATATCTCATGTATCAACTAGGGCTGCCCTTATCTTCCATGTTAGGCGGGTTATTCTCAAGAGGAGTGGACTCCGCTCCTCATTCACGAGAAAATGGCTGGTCTCCGGGATGCCCAGTCCCATGCTTTATGCAAACTAAATCAAAATAATTGCAAACAAAACTCCCCCCGGGACTGTTGCTAGTTGGAGACACTCGTTGTTTCGAGCAAGTCATGGATTGATGCTTGTTGGTGGAGGGGGAGTATAAACTTTACCATTCTGTTTGGGAACCGCCTATAATGTGTGTAGCAGGGAAGCTATCGCCATCTCTTAGTTGTTATGTTGACAATGAAAGTATGCCGCTCAAAATATTATTTATCTCTATTTCAAAACCGAGCTCTGGCACCTCTACAAATCCCTGCTTTCCTCTGCGAAGGGCCTATCTATTTACTTTTATGTTGAGTCATCACCCTCTTATTAAAAGCACTAGCTGGAGAGTGCAGCTGTCATTTGCATCCATTACTATTAATTTATATTGGGTATGACTGGATCTCTTTTACCATGAATTACAATGTCTAGTCAGTCCTTGATCTTTAAAGGTGCTCTGCATTTATGTTTTGCGGTCTCAGAAAGGGCTAGCGAGATACCATCTTGTTATATTATATCATGATTGTTTTGAGAAAGTGTTGTCATCCGAGATTCATTATTATTGCTCGCTAGTTGATTATGCTATTGATATGAGTAAACATGAAACCTGAGAGTTATTGCAAATATGGTTAGTCATAATCTTTGCTGAAAACTTGAATGTTGTCTTTACATATTTACAACAACAAGAGCAAAGAGAGTTTGTAAAAGTTTTTCTTTATCACTTTCAGTTTATCAACTGAATTGCTTGAGGACAAGCAAAGGTTTAAGCTTGGGGGAGTTGATACGTCTCCGTCGTATCTACTTTTTCAAACACTTTTGCCCTTGTTTTGGACTCTAACTTGCATTTGAATGGAACTAACCCGGACTGACGCTGTTTTCAGTAGACTTTCCATGGCGTTATTTATGTGCAGAAACAAAAGTTCTCGAAATGACCTGAAACTCCACGGAACGTCTTTTCAGAAATAATAAAAAATCCTTGCCAAAGATGAAGACCAGGGGGCCCACACCCTGTCCACGGGGGTGGGGGCGCGCCCCCTACCTCGTGGGCCCCCTGGAGGTCCTCCGACGCCAACTCCAACTCTATATATTTACTTTCGGAGAGAAAAAAAAATAGAAGGAGAAGCAATCATCGCGTTTTACGATACGGAGCCGCCGCCAAGCCCTAAAACCTCTCGGGAGGGCTAATCTGGAGTCCGTTCGGGGCTCCGGAGTGAGGGATTCGTCGCCGTCGTCATCATCAACCATCCTCCATCACCAATTTCATGATGCTCACCGCCGTGCGTGAGTAATTCCATCGTAGGCTTGCTGGACGGTGATGGGTTGGATGAGATCTATCATGTAATTGAGTTAGTTTTGTTAGGGTTTGATCCCTAGTATCCACTATGTTTTGAGATTGATGTTGCTATGACTTTGCTATGCTTAATGCTTGTCACTAGGGCCCGAGTGCCATGATTTCAGATCTGAACCTATTATGTTTTCATGAATATATGTGTGTTCTTGATCCTATCTTGCAAGTCTATAGTCACCTACTATGTGTTATGATCCGGCAACCCCGAAGTGACAATAATTGGGACCACTCCCGGTGATGACCGTAGTTTGAGGAGTTCATGTATTCACTATGTGCTAATGCTTTGTTCCGGTACTCTATTAAAAGGAGGCCTTAATATCCCTTAGTTTCCATTAGGACCCCGCTGCCATGGGAGGGTAGGACAAAAGATGTCATGCAAGTTCTTTTCCATAAGCATGTATGACTATATTCGGAATACATGCTTACATTACATTTATGAATTGGAGCTAGTTCTGTGTCACCCTATGTTATGATTGTTACATGATGAACCGCATCCGGCATAATTCTCCATCACCGATCCAATGCCTACGAGCTTTTCCTATATTGGTTCTCGCTTATTTACTATTCCATTGCTACTGTTACAATCACTACAAAAACACCAAAAAAATTACTTTTGCTTCCGTTACTTTTGTTACCGTTACCACTACTATCATATTACTTTGCTACTAAACACTTTGCTGCAGATACTAAGTTATCCAGGTGTGGTTGAATTGACAACTCAGCTGCTAATACTTGAGAATATTCTTTGGCTCCCCTTGTGTCGAATCAATAAATTTGGGTTGAATATTCTACCCTCGAAAACTGTTGCGATCCCCTATACTTGTGGGTTATCAGAGTCAAATGACTCATCAGAAGAATGAGGAGATTCACATGTAAAGCCAGATAAAGTAGATGGATCTACTGGAGGTCCCTTTGCAGCAACCCATGAGGTTTTGGGATACTGCTCAGGCTTCTAGTATGTCCCATCAGCATTGAGTTTCCTCTTAAAGGCAATACCCTCTTTCCTAGGGTTCCTGTTGAGAATCTGCTTTTTAAGCACATCACAAAGAGCCTGATGCCCTTTGAGGCTTCTGTACATGTCTGTCATATACATTTCCTTCAGCCCTGCATCATCAGTGTACTAGCAATATACTCAGATAAGGAATTAGTGATAGCAGAGACAACTGAAGAATTTGTAACCTTAGAAACATTTGAACATTCAGGTGAAGAATTAGCAGATTCACGTTCAATGCACTTCAAACATGGAGGAACAAATTCTTCCTGAGCAGCGCTGATTTGTTGAGCAAGTAAGGAATCGTGCTCCTTCTGAAGATCTTCATAACTCACCCTTAGCTTCTCAAGATCTTGCTTTCTTTGAAGAAATTCATAAGAAAGCTTCTCATGATCAGATAAGAGAGTGTTATGATGACTTTGAAGGTTGTCAAACTTAGACTGAAGTCTCTGAAGATTTTTAGTCAAGGTTTTAGTGCGATCCATTTCTTCACCCAACATATCATCACTTTTGTCTAGCATGTTTTGAACCTTTTCAAAAGCCTTTTGTTGTTTCACAGCAATCTTAGCAAGTTTAGAGTAGCTAGGCTTGAGGTTTTCATCAGATTCATCCTCACTTGATTCAGAGGAGGGATATTTGAGTACCTTGGCACCCTTTGCCATGAAGCAATAGGTGGGGGCGTAGCCATCATCGTCATCATCAGCCTTGTTGTAGAAGCCATTTTCTTCAGTGTTGAAGATGGACTTGCCGACGAACGTAGTAGCGCGGGCTAGGCTCGCCACACCAGATTCTGACTCCTCAGATGCCTCCTCTTCCTCATGTTCCTCAGATTCAGCTTTAGAGTCCATTTCCTTGCCAATGAATGCCCGAGCCTTCTTAGAGCTGCTCTTCTTGTGAGATGAAGACTTTGACGATTTTGATGATGAAGACTTTGAAGATTTCTTCTTCTTCTTTGAGTCATCCGAATTTTAATCCTTGTATTTCTTCTTCTTTGATTCCTTTTTCCACTGAGGACAGTCTTGAATGTAGTGACCAGGTTTCTTGCATTTGTGGCATAGCCTCTTCTTGTAGTCACTGGATGAGGAATCATTGCTCCTTGAGGATTTTCCAAAACGACCACGCCTTGAGAACTTCTGAAATTTCTTCACGAGCAATGCTAGCTCCTGGCTCAGTTCTTCAGGATCACCAAGGCTGCTACCAGAATCTTCACCTTCAGATTCAGAGACGGCTTTGGCCTTCAGGGCGCGTGATCTGTCATAGCTCGGACCATAGAGATCTCTCTTCTCAACAAGCTAGAACTCATGAGTGTTTAGCCTCTCGAGGATATCAGCGGGATCAAGTGACTTGTAATCTCCACGTTCTTGTATCATCAGTGCCAGTGTATCAAATGAGGAATCAAGCGATCTCAGCAATTTCTTCACCACCTCATGGTCGGTGATGTCAGTGGCACCAAGTGCTTGAAGCTCATTTGAGATGTCAGTGAGGCGATCGAAGGTTTGCTGAACATTTTCATTGTCGAGTCTTTTGAAGCGGTTGAAGAGATTGTGAAGAACGTCAACTCGAGAGTCACGTTGAGTTGAGACTCCTTCATTGACCTTGGACAGCCTATCCCAGATAAGCTTAGCAGTTTCCAAAGCACTCACTCTACCATACTGCCCTTTGCTCAGATGGCCACATATGATGTTCTTCGCTTGAGAATCGAGTTGCTTGAATCTCTTCACATCAGCAGCATTCAGAGAAGGTGTGACTGAGGGAACACCATTTTTCACAACATACCAGAGATTGTTATCAATTGCCTCAAGATGCATTCGCATCTTATTCTTCCAGTAGGGGTAGTCCATCCCATCGAAGGTAGGACACCCAGCAGAGACCTTGATCATACATGCGGTCGACATAACTAAAACTCCAGGTAGTTAAACCAAAATCACACAGAACAAGAGAGTACCTTGCTCTGATACCAATTGAAAGTGCGTTATATCGACTAGAGAGGGGGTGAATAGGCGATTTTTATGAATTCTTCACTGAGGAATTTCAGGGTGAGGAAATTCCTAAGCGAAGAACTACTTGCAGCGAAATAAGTACTCAGATGCAAACATGGCAGAACATAAACATGGCTACCAATATGAAATGAAGACAAGCACAGAGTACAGAAAGCGTAAACACAGGATAACACAGGATGAAGACAAACAGACTGAAGAAATTGAACTGAGAAATTGAGAAAGTCTTCAGTCAAAGTCTTCAAACAGATATGAGCAAGCACACAACAACTGTAATGAGGAAATGAAAGAGTTGAGGACATAGAACCAGTAGGCTTGGTGAAGACAATGATTTGGTAGACCAGTTCCAACAGCTGTGACAGTTGTACGTTTGGTTGGAGCGGCTAGGTATTTAAACCTGAGGACACACAGTCCTCACAATATTCTCCTTGAACTAAGGTCACACAGACCTCGTCAAATCACTCGTGGTAAGTCTTCAGGTGACTTCCAAACCTTCACAAACTCGGTCACTCAACGATCCACAATTTCCTCTTGGACGCTCTAGACCATGATGCCTAACCGTCTGGAAGATGCACAGTCTTCAAAGTTAACAAGCATCGGATCCACGCAGGATCAATCTCTTCAGTGATGCTCAATCACTTTGGGTTTGTAGGTGTTTGGGTTTGGGTTTTCCTCACTTGATGATTTTCACTCAAAGTCCTCGGAGGATGGGATGCTCTCAAATGACAAATGTCAGTTTCTCTCGGAGCAGCCAACCAGCTAGTGGTTGTAGGGAGCGGCTATTTATAGCCTAGGGAGCAGCCCGACATGATAAGACAAAAATGCCCTTCAATGATATGACCGTTAGGTGGGTAGATATTTTGCGACAGCTGGCGCATAGCACAACAACGGTCGGAATTTTGACTATGAAATTCCTCAGGGCTATCATGTTCCTCACTTGTAGGCAATCCGCACTGGCAAATTCCTAACTCCTCGGTCAGAACAAATTCCTCAGAGACCAGAAGAACTTCGTCTCTGTCACTGAAGAAATTGACTGAACTACATGAGATTTCCAATGGCTTCACTCGAAGGGATTGGTAGGTGTAGGATTTTGAGTTGAGCATCACTTGGAAATGTTTCCTTAGTATTTCCTCGACCCCCTTTAACAGTACGGTGTTTCCTATGACACAAGAAAGAGAAAACGAAACTACGAAAACAAAAGTCTTCACGCTTCGTGTTCCTCGAATGAATACCAAGTCTTCAAGGTCACACCAATTTCTTCACTTTCAAAGTCTTCAGAAAGTCTTTAGAGATCCAAAGTCTTCAGTCGAAGAACTTCATTTTTAGGGGTCGACTTTCTTTGTAAATATCAAACTCCTCACAGACTTATAGACCTGTGTACACTCACAAACGCATCAGTCCCTTAACCTATAAGTCTTCAATACACCAAAATCACTAAGGAGGCACTAGATGCACTTACATCCCCCCCCCCCCCCCTCCGCTTGTCGCTCCAGCAGCCGGTGGCGGGGAGGAGAATCCCGGTGCCTCTTCTCTGTCTAGTAGTTTAGGTAATGGCTTTTAGTCCTCACAGGGCGGCGTTTGGGCGGATGGCGGTGTTTCTTCATCGAGTTGACCTTCAGGATTTCGATCCTCCTCGAGTTCGTCCATCTGGACGGAATCGATAGAGCTACAAAAACATGAATACTTCACAAACGGATATTCAGGAATATATTTATTTGTATGCACTTTCAATGCATTTTTTTTACGCGAAACACTTTTAATGCTTACTGAGGGTTCTGCTGAAGAAAGGCTACAAAAATACCATAGAAGATACCATCTATTTCAAGGTTGACACGAATGGAAAAGAAGAACAAAAAGGCATGAGCTACGTCCTTTAGTATGTTGTTGATAAAATTGGATTTCAAAAAAACTGAACATGGTATCTCCCTGATGGTCATCGTAGATGGCAAAGAAACTAAGTTCATGATAATTTTTGAACTTATACCTTGCTGCAAGGTAGTCTTCCATGTCGTAGTCAGATCTTCTTTCAGTTAAGTGAAATCCATGTGTTACTTTGTTTCTTATTTTTGAAATAGGCTTTCGCCCCGCTTTATAAATAAAGCAACCACCACATTCATACAAGAAGGTCAAGTGCAACATAGGGAATAGACTAGTCTGCCGGGGCATCAGCACAAACATGCCCAAAGAAGCATAAATGAAATATTCCATGTGTAATGTGTTGCTTTGTTGGTTGACAACTTGTTTCCTCTTGTTCCAGTATCAGAAGATGATGGATTAAGACATGCTGCGGTCTTTGCATGGGTAAATGAATAAGACCAGATAATATCCACACAATTGTCTTAATAAAGAACTATAATAGTTAAATATTGACCGAGTAAAAAAATCTGGACCAAAAGTGTCATGAATAACCGGGATATCTATTGCATTATTAACTTACCCATAGAAGATCATGATCATGTTCTGTCCTTTTCTTAAAAGCTAGCCACAAAAACTATAAATGACATGGTTGAGAAAAATCATTTTGTGGCTTTAAATACCAAAATAGTAAGAGTCGTGTTAACAATACAAAATGTCGACCTTCTTTGTTTTTCTTGTAAGTGAGAATAACCATGTCCTACTGGAGTTGTTGCTGGGGGTGGTAGCCTTGTCGACTCTTTGGTGAGGTAATTGGGCAATATTTCATTCGGTGATGGTTACCGTTGTGGGCATGGGGTCTCAGGGCGCAATATATGCCGTCATCAGCACCTCTTGGACCAATTTCTTATTTGAGTCCGGCTGGCTCTGCTGTTCAGTCGATGATTCTTAGGCGCTGACCCAGCCTAAGGTGAAGTCAGGATCATGTTGTCTTGGTGCCTGGTGTTGGTTGTGGCACGGTCCTCAATCTGCAAGTCTTGCCTCCTTGCCACTTGTGTCTTGAGGTTCGACTAGGCGAGTTGTGTTGTTGTTGCAGACGTGGTGTTGTGTGTTGTATGCCAAAAGGCATTGTATAGCCTGCTTGACTCTTCTTCTCTGATACTGGTGCACCTTTTCCATGCTGTATCTTTGAAAAAAAAAAGATATTAAGAAAGGAGCTTCAAGAAAAGCACATAAATAAATATACAACAGCGCAAAACGCCACAATGGTTGAACCATGAAGAAAACCCAACTCAAATGAGCATTGGAATTTATTTATTTTTACAACAAAAAATTGTGTTCAGCAGTGTTAGTAACCCTATTTGAAGAATTCTGGAGACTGGAGAGTACTGGTGGTATTTCGGGCTGTTCTATCTGGAGACAACCCACTCTAGTTGACATATGCATACATGTACATGCAGCTCTTCTGATAAAATTGCAATTCTCAGGTAGCTAGCGAGAGAGGGTACAGCGGACTTCGCAGTACAGGGTGTGGTCGACATCCTAATACTGCAAACACCCACAACAGAAGTCACTCCTTCCGCAAGCCTTTCACGGCCGTGTTCACCTCTTGAATGTCCTCGGTGCCAGGACTAGAACCTGTTTTGTGAAACAGAGAGGTGAGAGAAAAGTGTGTGGCACAGATACATACATATACGAAAAAGGAAGAGATCCAGAGGAAAATGACGGTGGAACCCACCCTTACCCGGTGCTAAACGCTTCTGGTCTCTAAGACAATCGACGTTCCAAACATTTTGACCCACCATGGCCTCAACCTCAACCTTTTTCCTTTTCATAACCTTCATTTTCTGGTGCAATTTTGGTATTGCATTCACAATAGCTGTAGGTTCAGGACAGTTGATGAGTAGGCAGGCAGACATTCTGAACCAAACCGGAGATAACTGAGCAAAACTAGTACTTCTCGAATAGTAATCTAGCAGCACTATCCAGACAAAACTTTGAGACAGGGAAGAACATTGACTTCAGCGCTTAAGATGGTAACGAATCATATCTGGTGTCGTTTCACACAATAACCCTTCACTAATCATCTCAACTGGTGAGTGTCCAAATAAATAATTCAACAAAGTGAAAGTTCTGATTATTTTGAGAAAAATTAACTATCTAATCGTCTTATTTAATGGATATAAGCTTGAGATATTCAGAGAGCAAAATAAACCAAAACCTTAGCATGCCATCAACGTTGAAGTCAAAACTACAACCTGAGAGTACTAATACAACATTGGTGAGCAAAAAAAGCGTAATTGGGACATGCAGAACAAAGCTGCTGAACGTTGGAAGTTTACATCTAATTGTGTATAATTTTCTTTGCTCTTTACCCTTTACTTGAGGTATTCATTACTGAGTCTAGTGGCATACCTTCAATATTATCCTGAATAGATTTGTCTTCATACAACTTCAGTACTTCAGCGATAGAGGAATTAAGGTTACTCTTGTATGTAGCTTGCCTTTCCAAAGAAGTAATTTCTCTTTGAAGTTCTTCAGATTCCGTGTTAGCCTAATTAAACAATGCCAGAGTTTGTTAGATTAAGTGTAGATATTATTATCAAGCTAATTCTTTGTGAGTAAGGTACTTACATCTGCCAGTTTTTTTCTCAAAAAATTAAGTTCTGCATCCAGTTCCGAATCAGAATTCCCATCTTTATGCAACACCATTGCCGAAGAATTATCCTGATGAAAAAAAATATAATTATACTCATTTACATGCCTCCTGCTTTTTGAAAATGCAGGCTGTAAAGTAAATATAAATAATGCATAGCTTCAGTGAAACAAAATGTTTGTAAAGCCGTAAACGTATGACTTATTGAGTACCTTACTGCAAACAAGCTTTGGGGCCAGTTCTTTTGGGGTTATGGCTGGCTATAGAAATAAGCTACCCTCTCCCTAGCTTATTCTAGAAGCCCAACCAATTTATTTATTTTATTTTAGAAGCCTACTAATTAAGGGTTAACTAATAGGCTTCTAAAATAAAATTTTAGGTTGGGCTTCTAGAATAAGCTGGGGAAGGGGCAGCTTATTTCCACAGCCAGCCATAAACCCCAAAAGAACTGGCCCTTGACCTTAAGCTTAATTAAATGTTTCGCACTGATTCCGTTTACTAGACATAAGAACTGAACTGCGGATGGTTATGACTTAGTCACTTAGTTAATAATATTAAACTTCTGTTTCCCTAGAAACAGTTTAGTAAAATGTTGTAATTGATGTTGAGTAAATCTATATTTGCCTGTTAGGACATCTGCAATTGAAATCTAAGTGGAATACTTTCGACAGAGATGGATAGAAAACAGAATTACATTAATATATGCTAAGCATATAACAGAAAAAGGTATCCTATTTCAATACAACAACCTACAAATTAATGATGCGCATTGGTCGGGCAATTTAAAATAAGACATCAATAATCAAGCTTTCATAGTTGAGACAAAGCCTGAAAGTCAGAAATGATGGAATGTTAATCAATATAGAGTAGAGAACAGAACTCAAATTCTCTAATTAGCTTACAATCTAGTTCAAGCTTGACCGGTATTAACAGTGCATAACTTTTATCTTGAAAGGTTTCCTTGTCAATTGCTGAGTCAACTGATTAAATACTTTTCACAAAAGGGTGAATCAGTATAAGATAGGGCATCAGTTTCCACATTATGAACGATAATCTATAGTGAATCATGTGAAACAGGGATGTGAATCATGTGGATCAAAGTGTTGTGTGGGTCAAATTGGCAATTCTGGATTAAAAAAAATCAATTACTTTGAGATAAGAGACATACATCTTCAGGCGCCACAAATCCTTCAGGTACAGTTAAACATTTCCGAAGGCAATACATCTCCCAATTGCTCATTCTTTTATTCAATACATCCGTTACCAAGTTGCAAATTGCATTTACTCCCTAAGACAAAAATCATCACGAAATCCACATTTCAGAGTTTCCAGCAGAAGTTTTGAAAAAAAATACAGTACATCTAATCATATGTGTTACAAAATGCTTTTAGGAAGATGAACTCGATGGCATAAACATTACATAAGAAAAATAAATCAGTTTTAAAAATCTTAAAGCATGCTATAGGTAAAACCAGATGAATTATAGCCTTATAGGTCGAACCTAAAGTTATTATGAAGATTGTTCTGATTGTTTCAAACTTCCATTCGGTAATCATTTAACATTCAAAATTTGCATATAATGCCTTATATCAAATGTGTTACAAAGAATATCTCATTCCTGGCACATTGAAGTACCAAGACACAGTTTGCAGAAGAAGAAATTAATATCCATTTGCTACAGAAAGGGATCACCAAACATGCAAATACAAGGAAAACAAACTCATCTTGACCTGAGTGATAGCAAGTTCAGATCGAACACACTTGATCTATTAGTACTTGGCATATGTGTACAGGTTACAGAGAGGCACTTGGCCACTTGAACAAACTTGATCAGGAGAGGAGGAACGTGCCTGTTGACTAGGAAAACCACACACACACGTACACTAGCCGTATACTACAGTCAGTATTCTAACACTGAGCAAGCCACTGAGGGCGTTTAGTTCAGATTCAAGCCTAACAATTTCCCCGTGTAATCACTGAATTAGATGAAGTAACATTATTAGCATGTAAAGTAACTAGTTACTATGGCCAGGAGACCATTTAGAATCTTGTAGTGCCCTGAATCCTCCAAAATTCCAAAGGAGGGTTCAGTTATATTGGATCCTGAGGTCGGAAGAAACCTACCCGTTTCAGCTCCTCGGCCTTATTGGTCGCTGTGGCGACGCCGACGGCCGCGGGGGCGCCTTCCCTGTAGAATGACAGCGAAAGGACAAAGTTAACAAAACCAGTAGGCGGCAAAGGGGGGAAAGTGAGCTGGTGTTACGCATAGGGATCCGAGGCGTAACTGGAGGCAGTACTCGAAGGCCTGGAAGCGGACGTCGTCGACCATGTTGAAGACCTCGTTGATGAAGATCTGAGGGCTCAACCCCAATGTCACCTCCACCGCCGAGGTCTCGTCGTCCCCTTCCATACCTCCTGCCACCCACACATGAATCAAGAAGAAACATAGGTAAACCCCAGGTTCAGGAGGAATTTCACTAATTGTTATTAAGTTCGTTGGAGTTTGATTATAACTAAAAAGTTGTTTTTTTCTTGACAGAACATGACAAGGGACTAGATTGTGAGAGATAATTAGTGCTAGGGAAAAAGAAGATTCGCATATACACATACATGCCTGGTGATCGGCCATAGCTACCTACATCGCTCCACGCCTCCACCCAAACCTAGCAGCCACAACTCATCAGGTGGCGCCTCTTCAACCCTAGGCGATCAACTCATCAACCGTTGTGGCGCCGGCAAGTCAGGCCACCAGCAAATCCTCATGTTGAGGCGAACGTTCGTAATACTCTCTCGATTTAAGTAGTACTCTCGTCCGTAGCAGCATGCTAACATGATGAATCTAATCTGCTTAGAATAATTTCTTAGGATGCAACATAGTCCACAGACCATAGCTAGTGTATTCTTCCAGCAAGTAATTATAGGATTTGGATTCATACAACTTCTTGCGTACGTATGCATGCCCTTGGAAGATTACAGCTAAAAAAAGCAACGACGAGAGGACATGCTCAATTTTTTTTAGAAGATCGGGCATGTTGAATATTAGTATGAAGGTGACTGAGTTGGAGGACAAGAATATGTGCGCCTCTACTAGCAGAAAGAAAGCAAGTACGACGTCTCAGAGCTGGGTGGCTGAACGAGCAACAATCCTTGTTGAACATGCACCTAAAATAAGAGAGTGGACAATGAGAGCAAATGGCAAGAAGAATAGATTGTGATGAAAAATAAATAACAATTGCCAACAGTAAGATATGTACCTCATCCATAACAAATTGTGGTACTGTTGTAGGTAGTCCTACACCTTATGCCCTTCGATTATTACAAGGTTTATATGATAATCATATGACAGACTTCTTATATGCCTTAGCAGCAGGCCACATGCTGAAAAGTTTTCACCATGGAATTCCTTAACTACAATTCCCATAAGGTGCCTAAAACATTATGTTTGCTTGGCATCAGGAAAAACATTTTTCACTGCATTTTTCTAACCCCTTGCAAGCATTTGTGCATACAACCAACACAGGAAGATCACCTATTGCCTTCTTTGGTTGTCGCATGAACCAAGTCCAATTTTCTTCCGTTTCAGCATTGAAAAAACTAAAAGCTACAAGAAACTTCCAATTATGTCCATCTAAAGTTGTAACCGTAGCAAGGTGCCCATTCCACTTGCCATTCAAATGAGCCGAGTCTATACTTATGTATGATCCACACCCATTCAAAAGTCCATCTATGCAAGGCTTAAATGCAATGAACAACTTGTCAAAAATATATTACCATTATAATTGCCTTTTTAGATTAGTCGAGTTTATACTTAGTAGCAATCTCTACAACACTTCCTAGTGATCTCAACTCAATTTTAGCTTTGAAGTTATGAAGCAATCAAAAGCTCTCTTCCCAGCTCCCATATAGATCAACACTAGCTCATTGTCGACCTTTAAACACAGTGTGATATGGAATCGTGGCATTATAGTCGCTCTAAAGCTTCTTTTGTAGGGAGATAGCACTTATATTTGATCTATATGAGAGCTGAGAAGAGAGCTTTCGATTGCTTCATAATTTCAAAGCTGAAATTGAGTTGAGATCACCAAGAAGTGTTGTAGAGAGAAGAGTACCACAAGTATAAACTCGACTCGTCTAAAAAACCAATTATAAACGATAATATGCCTTTTCACAAGTTGTTCATTGCATTTAAGCCTTGTATAGATGGATTTTTTAATGGGTGTATATCATACATAAGTACAGACTGGACTCATTTGAATGGCAAGTGGAATGGGCATCTCGCTGCGGTTACAGCTTTAGATGGACATAATTGGATGTTTCATGTAGCTTTTAGTTCTTTCAATGCTGAAACAGAAGAAATCTGGACTTTGTTCACGAGACAAACAAGAAGGCAATAGGTGATCTCCCTGTGTTAGCTGTATGCACAGGTGCTTCAAGGGGTTGGAAAAAATGCAGTGAAGAATGTTTTTCCTGATGCCAAGCAAAGAGAATGTTTTAGGCACCTTATGGGAAATGCAGTTAAGAAATTCCATGGTGAAAACTTTTCCCGCATGTGGCCTGCTGCTAAGGCACATAAGAAGTCGACATTTGATTATCATATGAACCTTGTAATAATCGAAGAGCCTAAGGTGCATCACTACCTATAACAGTACCACAATTTGTTATGGATGAGGTACATTTCTTACTGTTGTCAATTGTTTATTTATTTTCTATCACAAGCTATTTTTCTTGCCATTTGATCTCACTGTACACTCTCTTAATTTAGGTGCACGTTCAACAAGGATATCAAGGTGGACTACATACACAATAATCTTGCAGAATGTTTTAATAGTTGGGTCAGGGAAATAAAGGATTTGTCAATCATCCAACTTTGTGACAAGCTGAGAAAGATGGTTATGGAGCACTTTAGGAAGAGGAGAAGGATTGGAGAGTGTTTGAAAGGTAAAAAATTCTGCCAGGCCTCATTAAACAATTAAACGATAGGACTAGAGGATTAGGCCATCTCTAAAGGGATTGCCGTCCAAGGTCACTGATACAGAGAAAGATCCCACTATAAGGCATGTAGTCAAAGGCACTTGCACACGAATGTACTTGCATGGAGTGGCAACATAAAAACAAGCCATGTCCATATGCATTAGTTGTTCTAACTGCACCATCTAATGTCAAACTGGAGGACTTTGTGTACAATTACTACTCCATGAAAAAAATTCAGGGCTGCATATCAAGGGGAAATAGAACCACTCACAGACAAGACTGCAGTGGATCTAGGTTTTGTTCTGCAAGCAACACTACCAAAAGCAGGTGCAGGAAGGCATAGGGAACTAAGGATAAAGGGTGCTCTTGAGGGGGTTCAGGTAATAAACCTAAGGTAGGTTGAAAGAACATATGCAAAAAATGCCATGAACTTGGGCACAGGGAAGCTGGATGTCCTTACAATGGGGCAAAGAAGAGGTGCAATCACTTATCCAACTTCTGCAAAATATGTATGTCCTTTCAACCTTGTGCAAATAAGTGTGTGCTTGATGTGATAGGAAAACTAGGAAAAATGAGGCTCCGTGGGAAGCTCCAAGTAGTCCTCACCTGTCACAATTAGGTACATTACCTACTTGCTTTCTTATTTCAATGTTTTATGATATAATTTCTTTTTCCAATGAAACTGCATTATCCCATGGGCCGATTACAAGGAGCCAAACTGGAATGTCCCCTGCGAAGACTCCATCCAAATCTCCCGCAAAGTCAACGGCGAAACCTCTCAAAAAGCTCACGCCGAAGAGGAAGAAACTCAATCTGTGATATTTGTTTCAGTCATCAGAGAGAGTTATTTTATGATGCTGCCATTTGAAACTTCTTTTCTATTAAGTTATTTTTTCTAATAATTCTGTGAGATGTGAACTCACCTCAACAAGTAGATGGTCAAGCATAAACTACTTATTATGTCTTTTTCTCAATGTAACACTCCGGATGGCACTTTAAACTACAATTTCGTCATTTTGAGATGTTCATCATGTGTTTGAATAATTATTGTGTGTGATCTGTGTGTATGTGGGCATCTTCTTCTTTTTCCCTAGCACTGATCATCTCTCATAATCTAGTCCCTGGTTAATGTTTTGTCAAGAAAAAGTCAACTAATAAAACTCCAACGAACTAATAACAGAGTCAAATTCCTCCAGGCGTGGCAGGAACGCAAAGTGCAGGTAACAACAGTGTAGAGCAGGAGCAAAACCAAACCTCCTCCTCCTGGAGCTTGCTTGTTGGGCCCGAAGATTTACCTCTGGTTCTCGAATCCTTCCTCCAGGGGTAGGTCTCCTGCGGCAGAGAGGGGATAGCAAGAGCTTCACGAACAGGGCAACAGGAGAAGCACGAACTCCAACCCGAACCGAATCGAGAGGGAGAGAGGGGGGGACCTTGTTGACGAGCTCCATGGCGTCGACGCTAGGGTCGGAGCAGCCGAGCCGCAGCGAGCTCTCTCCTCACGCGGAAGAGCGGCGTCAGGCCGAGAAAGGAAGCGGTGGCCGCCGCCTCCTCCTCACCTGGCGCGCGAGCTACTGGGGAGAAGCGGCCGGCCTCCTTCGCGTGACGACGGCGCGGGTCCTGATGCGCCGTGGCGGATCTGGCCGCCGCCTGACCTGCTGCTCGATGTGGGAGAGAAGGTGAGAGGAGGAGGAGGGGGTGGGGTGTGGGTGGGGGGGCGGCTGCGGTGGGGGAGAGGGACGAGCCCGGAGCGAGGTCGCCGGTGTGTGGGGGCGGCGGCGGCGATGTGGGACTCGGGAGACGAAGGAGGGTGGAGAGGAAGACACAGAGCGGGGTTGGGCTGGGCTGGGCTGGGGTTGGCTGGTTCGGCGGGTCTCCTCATTTTTTTTTCTCATTTTCCATTTGAATCCTAGGACAGCTGGCCCACTGAGCGAGAGATGGAGCCGCAATGGAGATCGAACGGCCAGAAACCAATTAACCGCAAAATACGAACATGCACAAATTAGACATAGTTTTACTAACCCAAATACTCCAAATAATAATGATAGAAAATTGAAAAGAATTGTCCAATCTAATAATTATACTTGAGATGCATGGTAGCATTTGAACCATTTGAATTATGTAACACTGATGTGATGGTAAGGTATATCTCTTTAGAAAAGAGACAAACCTCCATGTTTATCTTTGTTACCGACTCTAAATATTTTTCTAATGTGTAAAAATCCCCACCAGTTATTAACAAAAGCTCATTGGTGCATTGAACTACATTTAGGACCCATATGGTTTACATGAATTTTGTAGGAATTCTAAAATATAGGAATTTTGTTGGAAAAATCCTTTGAAACTCTTTGGTTTGTACGGATGGACTCATATTTCTATGTAGGATAGAAACCAATCCTCCACATTTCAAAAAAAAAAAGTCTAGACTCAATTGAAAATTTATATCCTATGCATCAAATGACATATATTTCCTTATAGGAATTAAGATACATGTCATCTCACTTTCTGAATTACAGGAAATAATAACATGGCAATAAGCGGAAATTTAAATTCATCATTTGACACTTCGGTGTGATGCACATTTGTTGTGATCTCCCTTTTGACCTCCATTGCATGTTACAACAATATCTTCTTGACATGATAAAATTAGAGCATCTCCAACGCTGATCCACAAATTTGCTCTCGCACCCGTTCGCGGGCTCGGATGCGGGAGACGGCTATCCAAAGCTATCCACATATGTTCAGTTACATTTTAAATGAAATTCAACAAAAATGAACAAATTTGATTTAAACTCAAACAAATCGGACATATTTTTTACATAAAATAGATGCTTTTCATCTAGACCGGAGCAACTTTACATTTAGACATTTTTCTACAAGACTGGACTCTAAACCTAGACTAAAATGATCGCCGGCACCCATTCCCCATCTCCGGCCGGCCATGAGCTAGCCCCGGAAAATGTAGCCCCGCCCCCTCTGCAACCCCAGTTGGGGGCGCCTCTTTTTGTCCCAGTTGCAACTCAAATCCCAACATGCAATTGGGGGAGCTGTTTTTTTGTGTCCTAGTTGCAAGTCCACGCACGACAGGCAACTGCGGCCCACCCATTGTTGTCTTAGTTGCAAGTCCAACTACACTCCTGACATGCAATTTGGGGGTCTATTTTTTTTGTCCCAGTTGTAAGTCCACCCTTGATATGTAACTGGGATTATCACCAATTTTTATCATAGTTGCAAATCCACCCTCGACACACAATTGGAGAGGAGGGCCTGACCCCTTTTTGTCCCACTCGCAACTCCACCCTCGATGCACAACTGAGTCCGACCCATTATTGTCCCTATTGCAAGTCCACCCCCGAGACACAACTAGGTCCGACCCCTTCTTTATCCGAGCTGCGAGTCCACCCACAACAAACAATTGCATGTGCATAACGAGACTGCAATTAGGGACGGAAGGAGGATTGTCGGTAAGTTGCATGTCCCCATTAAAAAAAATCATGTTCTTCCCTCTTTTTTGTTTTCATATTTTTATTAAGTCATGAATGTTTTTTTAAATTATGAACTGTTTTGAAAATCATGATTTTTCAAATTATTTTTTAATTTTTAAAATAATGATGTTTTTCCAAATTCGTCGGCAATTTTAATTTTAACAACTTTTTTTTGTATTCGCTATTTTTTTGAATTCGTGATTTTTTTTCAAATTTTATAATTCCTTTCTAATTTCACGTACTTTTTCCAAATTGGGCAAAACGAGCGAAAGAGTTAAGGGAGAGTCGATGCTCTGTTTCATCTCAAGTAAATAGGGCTTGGGCTTCAATGCTACCAGCCTATCGAAGCGGGGTACTTTGAACGTTTTTCTTGTTCGCTAGACAACAAAAAAGCCCATCCAATAACAACAACAACCACAACTAAAAAAAGACAGGCCCAAGTTATGTGGCACAGACACATAGAAAATCTTACAAATTGTTTTGTTGAATCTTTGACCATCTATGTACCGAACAAGATATGAGGTAATATATGCTATAAAAATGTTTGGGCGTGCTACGCGTCGGCCAGCACCCAGACCGATTCGATGATGTGAGTAGTCTCTAACGTTTCTTATCTTTTCTATTTTTCTGCAACAAGACCATTGTTGCAAAATCTCTTCTTCTCCAATTTTCTGCAACAAGACTATTATTACAATATGTACACTCTGTAGTTTCCTGCAACAAGACCCATATTGCAAAACCATTTCTCTATTTTTCTGCCACAAGATATTTGTTGCAAAAATTGCAACATCTCCCGCTGCCGCGTCTAATTTTCTGCAACAAGACCCTTGCTGCAAATATTGCAACAACATCTCCGCCCGCGCCGCACACTTGCACAGTCGTCGTTCGCTGCCAATGTTCCGCAACAACGCCGTTGTTGCAAAAAACATGTCTCGGAGGTGTTGTTGCAAACAGAGATGCATAGCCAATTGCGTAGTGGAGGTGGACGTACGTGTGCGGTGATGTGGTTGCTGCCAGCGAGGGCGATGAAGTTCATGGTGCTCCATGACGGACATGGCGGATCTCGCCGAATCCGTCGATCCGCTCGGTGGGGAGGCGCTTGGCGACGAAGATCCGACATGGATGCGCTCGGCGACGACGACGTACAGGCGGCGGCGCTCGGCTTGGCCGCCGTCGCCCTTCCTAGTCCATGCGCTGCGGATATAGCCCTGTTCGGTTTGTAACAAAAGGCTAGTTGCAAACTCCATTCCTGAAACAAAGCACATGTTGTAGATACGTGGAGACGGAAGGGGTCGCGATCGATCGTATGATCAACGGTGCATCCGACGGACAAGGAGGCGGCGGGCGCTCGCGCGGGATCGGTCGGCTGAAGGTAAATATTTTCCAAAAAGTTTACAATTGGGTTTATATTAAAAAGATGTTTTGTATGGTACAATTTAAGAAAAACATATATTCCGTATGTATTTAGTCCCCTAATAAACCTTGAGGAGGTACTATGTTAGGCTAGTTACAATGGGCAAGAACATAAGCTAGTAACTTACACATTTCCTTAGACTATATTAATACCTTCATAGTGGGTAGGAACATCTATGTAGTGTCATGCAATGATGTATTTATTAGGTTATAGACTCATTGTTTTTTGGAGTGAGTGATGTTCCGGTAACTTAGCTAGTTACCATAAGCACCTCTCTCTTCATTAAATATGTGCCACATAAGAAAAGTTGTATTGGAGTGTGTGATGTTACTCCTAAGTTCCTTCCCGTTGTAACCAGCCTTATCTTATGTCGTCATGACAGTCAGTCCCTTGTTCTAGTAATTAAATGCCGCGAATCTCCCTCAATAGTTTTTAGGAAAACAGTCATGGAAGTATTATAATCCAGCAATCGAAGAAAGCAAAGATGGTACTCTCACTCGTGTGCACACCCACCATGCATCAAGGCCGACAGGCGCACATGCACCCACGGCCCCCAAGTGGTTACCACTACCTCGTTACACATCTGCTACTTTCTACTAGTAATAAACAGAGCGAGAATCGATGGACTGTCCGAATAGGAAAATGACTAAACGACTACCAGTCTTCACGAAAGCATGTGCCGATAATAAAGCTTTCGTATCGTATAGGAGCACCTCTGACCTCACTAGTCGCTAATGAAATCATGGTGTCTCATTAACCAACGAAAGCCTTTGTCATGCCGCCTCAGGTGCGCCCGATCCTGCACGCTAAAAAGATCCTGATACCTTGACGCAAGCTGGTGCTAAAAGAAAAGGAAAAACAATCGACAAAGGAGTACCTGCATGCACGCACTGTAAACATTCTCCACCCCCCCGGTTTGCTGTGTTCGACTCGACCAGTGGAGTAGCACCAAACAGTGAAAAGAACGGTGACAGGCCCGTGCGCGGTCCTCGTCGAGTCATGAACCACCATGGTCCATGGGAGCAAGACAGAGGAGGCGGTGGCCTGTCCTCCTCTACTGCACTGACCTGGAGCGCGCGAGAGGGCGTGCGCGCGTGCGTGGGCATGGCAGCGACCCTTCACCGCCGTGCCCTCGACACATTTTCCACCGGGACCAGGCCGGGGCAGCGCACCGCACGCACGCGCACGCGCACGCGCACACGGCGCTCTCCTCTGACGACGGCCCAACCACCCTGCCCGGCGGTCCGGGGGGCAGCAGGAATCCGCGCCTCGCTGCCTGCCGTTGCACTGCACGCCCATGTGGCCCTGCGCACGCCCGCATTATCAATTGATATCTTCTTCCACCCTCGTCCATCTCCCTCACCTTCAACCCTACTGCTACTAGCTGGCTCTCGTGTGCCATCCGGATCTGGATCTAGCCCCCTCCCTCCCTCCCTCCTCCGTCCCTATATATAAGCCCACCCGTTGGTTGGAGCCGTGACCCGTCATCACCACTGCCGTTGCCGAGAAGAAGAGATCATTGGCCAGAGCGAGAGCTCACCGTCCAACAACACTCCTTCATAAACCTTGCTCACTTCCAACGATCATCCATCGCCACGCCACACACAGAGAGTGCGTGTGTTGAAGAGAAGATGAAGCTTGCCGGGAGCCAGAGGGGAGGAGGCTTGAGCAAGACCCTCAAGGAGCACAAGGCCAGGCTCTACATCATCAAGCGCTGCGTTGTCATGCTCCTGCGGTGGCACGACTGACTCCCTCCCTCACTCCTTCCATTCCATGGATGGTGTCTGAAGCGAAGATTTCTTTTCTGATTCTTTGGATCTGTTGCTGTCCAGAATGGCGTCGGCCGGCGCAGGTTGTACATATACAGGAGGCCAGCTAATTATAGAAGTAGAAGTAGCAAAGCAATAGGATTAGGATCTACTTAGTGTTCGTTGGTTCACCGCTTTCTGTCCCAGCATTGTACTGTTGTTGCATCACTGCAGAATACTCTACTGGAGGAATCCAACATCAGCTGAAATTAAGAGAAGTGATACTGTTCTAGCTCGACCGGTGTGTTTCTTGCACGTGTCGTGTCGATCCAGTCCGGCCAGTTCCAACTGTTAGAACCTAGCTGCCACCGTCCGACGCTGGATTCGCCGCCGGACCAAGTCGCCGGAGAGGAGAACCAAGGTGGTCCAGGCCACACGCTGCACGCAGCAGCCAGCCTCCTCGACTTCGGTGTCCTAATCTAGCAGCCTGACATTCTCCTCTCCCATATGTCAGTGGGCGTGCAGGGAGGGAACCCGCAGGCTCTGCCCAACCCTGCGCGCTATAGCCATCAAACAAGTGAGTGATCTTGTGCAATGTTAGGATGCATTATCTACTAGTATATGCATTCTGTTGCCTTTTAAAAGATTTTGTAATTTTAAGAAATGTTTGTGAATTTTTTAAAAAGTTCATCGATTTTAAAAAAAAATAAAAGTTTGCGTCTTAAATTTTTTTCATTAATTTTAGGAAAATGTTCAAACTATTTTCTGGGAATTTCAAAAGATTGTTTCAAACTTTTTAAAAAGTATTCCCGTGTTTATAAAAAATGTTCGTTGGATAAAAAAATTTGTGAATTCAAAAAACTGTTCATTAAAAACAAAAAATGTTTCTGAATTTCAAAAGTTGTTCCTGAATTTCATAAAATGTCCGCCTATGCAAAAAAAAAACTTGTTCATGAGTTTCCAAAAACATGTATGCAATTTCAAACAATGTTCATGAATTTCAAAAAAGATTCATGAATTTGTAAAAAAAATGTTCATGAATTTAGAAAATGTTCAAACTTCCAACAATATTATGAGCGCATTTTGAATTTGACGAACACATTTTAAATTCGAAAAAAGTTGCCAATTTGAAAAAAATATTCATGAATTAAAAAATATTCGCAATTCCAAACAAAATTGTACTCCCTCCGTCACATAATATAAGAACGTTTTTTACTCTAGTGTAGTGTCAAAAACGTTCTTATATTATGGGACAGAGGGAGTACATATTAGCTGCAGGGGGTACGCGCCAGGTTGCTCGCGCCAAAGAGGAGACCGCCAAAGAAAGAACACGAACAAAAAACCAGAACACACATAGGATAGCTGGGCCGTAGCTTTAAAACAACAACAAGAAAAAAAACAGCCCGTCCAGCCCAAAAAAAAGACTGTATACATGAATAGATTTCTTATACAAAAGTTGCAATGTATAGACTTTTTTTTCCAATATATAGATAGCGCATCTCCCCACATATCGCGCGCACACATTCGAGCGCTTTTTTCATATATTTCTCAAGTACCAGGACCATATACGCCATATTTTCATGTATGGTGACTGTATTACTCATATTTCTCGCGCGCACTGACATATGGGTCCCAGATGGACCGAGCCAGGACCGCCGTTTCAAGTACCAGGACCATATAGACCATGTATTTTCATGTACCGGGACTGTATTGAAGCACTTCTCAACCACAAGGACTATGTTGGACCTACCCTGCAAATACGAGGATGATACGTGCAATTATCTGCCTTTCTGACAAAGTGTTTTTGTTGATCCATGTGAACATTGTTGTGTATTGTTGACCTTGTTTTACTGCTATCGTGAATGTAATGTCCTTGCAACAGTCTATTGTGAGCAATTAACTGGTCATGTTTTGGCATTGACGTGATGACATCTATGAATTTGTATCTTTTTAGTTGCTATACTTGTACTTGATCATGTAGCAAACTGTTTTTGTCATTAATGTTTGATCATTGGGCATTCCAACATGTAATCATTGGGTTTCTTTAATTTGTTCTTACCGATCATATATGAACAAGCCAGCAAGAACAAGTTTTCCTTTGTACTATTCCCAAGATCTGCATGTGAAACAGTGAAACTAGCAGTTCGGCGCACATCAATCAATGGGCCTTGGTCATCTATTTATAGGCAGAAGATTACAAGGTCAAGTAGATACAAATCGATCTAGAGAGATCGTAACAAAACACATTGTGCGCATCAAGCAAACTAGGATTCCAACTACCTAACTTGATCTACAAGTTGATGCATATCACCCGTTTAACATTGAAAACTTCATATGAGCTGGGAACATCTCTGACAGAATCTTGTGAAATTTCTTGTGCAACTAATTTTCAATTGCTTGTTGACTTGGAAGATATCATAGTATATCATACAACTGAAGTTCAAAACTTGGAAGATATCATAGTATAGCATACAACCAACATATTGGTCTCTCCCATAATATTCTGTTGCTATTTTCTATTTGAGCTCATCATCTAATCTGATCATGTTCCGCTGGAGAAATATTTCTTTATTTGATCATGTTCCGCTGGAGAAATATTTCTTTGACTAATTGTAAGTGAATTTATATGTATGCATTGGTGTGTATGTCACTCTTTTCTTCATTTAGTTAGCTTGACTTGAATTAATTTGCACCTATGGCTTAACAATTTGCACCTATATATAGTATGTATTGTGGCAAGCATGTCTATATGTAGTCTGCCTCTTGGCCCATGGGCAAGATTAACTAGCTTTATATTGTACAGTGGTGCATGATCTTAATTAAGAAAAAAGGACATGATGGAACAACATTATAGCTGCTACATGGCAAAAATATGTTGACACTCTTCATATAATAATTGGTCGCCTTGTATGTTTTATTGAACATACTTCTTGTTGTTGTGTGCACAATCTTGAAACATCCTATTTTTCTTCTGATTCTTCTGCTTAATATGATGGTGTGTAAATCTCTATCTCCATAGAGCTAATTTGGTTCATTTCAGAACATGCTAATTTGTGCTTAGTCTTCCTCTACTTATGCATTTTATTATCACTGTTGATGGTGTTGTTTTTAGCCTTTTTAATGTGAACTCAAAATCGCTACTTTCTTGCAGAGTTATTTCGGGTAAATGCTGCTTCCAAGGCAGCAGTTAGATAGTAGCAAAGGAATGAGCTTCATGATGTCAACGACAACCTGACGTCCAATGAGGTAGAGAAATACAAACATGGCTGCCACCCCCAGAAGGTTGAAATAAACAAAAGGGATGCTATTTGTTAGAGTTGGTTGTAACATAATGTTTGAGGGCATGTTGTCCTTGTCATGAAGTGTGTTGTTGACTAAATTTAGTTATCCTATGTTCCATTCCTGGTAACTATGTTGTCACTAATCTGTAATACTTATATTCTTTACTAGTATAAATTTTGTAGCAAGATGGTTTTTGTTATGGTTTTACAGTTTTGCAATATTCTTTTCTTGTATGATGTTCTTCAACTTGTAACAATTGCATTTTTAACTATGTTGCACCATCTTATCTCAATATGACAACCCCTGTCTACCAAACAAGTGTTCTATACAAAAGGGGCCGTGGTTGAAAGGGGATTGGGGATTCAAACGGATTTGAGTGGATTGGGGATTCAAGAGGATTTGGAGGGATTGGGTGGAAGGGAGGGACTCGCCAAATATCCTGGGATACCCAGCCACTAGTACAAAAACAAGCATTAGAACATGCCCCTGGAAGCGATCGTGTCCCCCCAAAAAAGAAACCACCTTTAATAACCCAACTAAGGTGGCTATTTTTGTTTGAGAATTTATCGTAGGTGGTTCCAAAAATGGAACCACCTGAATAACCGGAGGTGGTTATAAATTAGAACCGCCTACAATTCGTTAGCATTCGAGACCGTTTTTGATATGTAACCATCTGCGTCGGTCCAACACTTATCCTTTATATATCCTCTAGCCCCATTCCTCACACTATTATTCATCTCTTAGATCTTCCGCAGTCAAGCCTCGAGCGCTCACTGTTTTTGCGAGAGGCTGTGTTATAGTGTGCACACCAACCACTCGTCGTGTTGCCTCCGGTCGTGGTCATGGTGCAGACTGCGCCACGAGCGCCCGATGTGCTGCATCTCCAGGACTCGCGCCAGCACGGAGCATGAAACAACTAAGGTTAGAGGTATTCTCC
>LR880972.1:967964884-968001084 GCA_904067115.1 Aegilops sharonensis
CATGCTCGCATCCGTTGATCTATGGCATCGTCGCCTCGGTCATCCCAGCAAAAACACTTTGACGTCTTTACTCCAAGAATTTTGTATCCCTAGTTCTAGCAGTCCCCATAATCCCTCTCTCTGTAATGCATGTCAATGCGGCAAACATGTTAGATTACCTTTTGGAACCTCTACTACCATTAGTACTTTTCCTTTTGAGTTACTTCACTGTGATTTATGGACCTCCCCAGTCCATAGTGTTTCTGGTTATAAATATTATCTTGTGATCTTGGATGATTATTCTCACTATACTTGGACCTTTCCTCTCCGCGCTAAATCTGAAGTACCTGCAATCTTTCTCAACTTTCGACAATATGTAATCACACACTTTGGCTTGCCAATTCGATTTATTCAATGTGATAACGGTCGTGAATTTGATAACACCCAAAACCGCACCTTCTTTCTCTCCCAAGGCATTCTTTTTCGCTTTTCATGCCCTTATACATCTTCTCAAAATGGTAAAGTTGAACGCTGTCTTCGCTCTATTAATGATGTTCTTTGCACATTGCTTTTACAAGCCTCTCTTCCTTCCCGTTTTTGGGTTGAAGCCTCGCACCGCCACACTCCTTCTTAATATTCGACCAACTAAAACTTGCCCTCTTTATTCGCCTTTCCAATCTCTTTTTCTCTCCCACCCTGACTATTCTTTTCTGCGTGTTTTTGGCTGTCTATGCTTTCCCAACATCGCCTCTACCGCCTCCAACAAACTAGAACCACACTCACTACCTTGCATTTACCTTGGTCTTTCTGATGATCACAAAGGATATCGTTGTTTCGAACCATCTTCTGGTCGTATCATTCTCTCTCGTCATGTCACATTCGATGAAAATACTTTTCCTTTTTCTGTCACTACAACCACAACACCAATTCCACCACAATCCTCCACCACCAAAACCCCTTCCCTAGTTCGGCCTTCGGTCATCTCTGCTGCCATGGAATCTTGTTCCGTCTCTCAGCCGGAATCGCCCAACGTTAGCCACCCTCCTGCCCCGTCCCCCACCTCTCCCGCAACTGCATCCTCTACCCCAGCCGTCTTTCCCTCACCACATCCTACCACGGCAACCCCCTCGACACCCACCACCTCTGATTCTTCTTCCTCACCGTCCTCTTCAACCGAAAACCCACTGCCACCCAATGCCGTTCTTATACCACCGCTCACCAGTGATCATGTCATGTGCACCCGTGGAAAACGAGGATTTCTTCTCCCCACCAAACGTCTCAATCTTACCGCCACCCCAACCATCTCTCCTATCCAACCAGTTATAAGCGAGCTCTTCTTGACCCTCTCTGGCTTTCTGCTATGCGTGATGAATTTGAAGCTCTTCAGCAAAATAATACATGGACTCTTGTTCCCAAACCTCCTGGTGTTAACATTGTTTCTGGCAAATGGGTTTTTCGTCATAAATTTCATTCCGATGGCACTCTCGCTCGTTATAAAGCTCGTTGGGTGTGTCGTGGTTTCTCCCAGCAGCCTGGTATTGACTTTGATGAGACTTTTTCTCCTGTTGTTAAACCAAGCACTATTCGTGTTGTTCTTAGTCTTGGTGTTTCCTCTTCTTGGCCTATTCATCAACTTGATGTTAAAAATGCTTTTCTTCATGGCACTCTCAATGAAACTGTTTATTGTCAGCAACCCTCTGGTTTTGAGAATCCCTCATCTTCAAATTTTGTTGTCTCCTCAACAAATCTCTTTATGGCCTTAAACAAGCTCCTCGTGCATGGTTTCAATGCTTTGCTACTTTTATTCAAACCATAGGCTTTATTCCCTCCAAATCCGATTCTTCTCTCTTTGTTTATCAGTCTTCTACTCACACTGCCTACCTCTTGCTTTATGTTGATGATATCATTCTCACGGCTAGTTCTGATTCTTTTCTTCAACATACCATCTCTTCTCTCAATCGGGAGTTTTTCATGACTGATCTTGGTCCTCTTCATCATTTTCTAGGTATTCATGTTTCTCGCACAAAATCTTCCCTCTTTCTTTCTTAACGGTCATACATTTTGGACTTGCTTTCTCGTTCTGGTATGTCTGATTGTCAACCCTCTCGTACTCCAGCCGACGTTGGTGCTAAACTGTCGGCTGATGATGATCCTCTTTCTGATCCTACTTTATATCGTAGCATCACTGGCGCTCTTCAATATGCCACTCTTACTCGTCCTGAAATCTCCTATTCAGTTCAGCAAGCCTGTCTCTTTATGCATGATCCTCGTGCTCCTCATCTGGCTCATGTCAGACGCATTCTCCGCTATTTAAAAGGCACTCTTGATCACGGTCTCCTTATTAATTCTTCTTCACCTACAAGCTTGACAGTCTATTATGATGCAGACTGGGCAGGTTGTCCAGATACTCGACGATCTACATCCGGATTTTGCGTTTATTTGGGTGATAATCTTGTTTCTTGGTGTTCTAAAAGGCAGGTAACAGTTTCCAGGTCTTCTGCTGAGGCTGAGTATAGGGCGGTTGCTCACGCTGTGGCCGAGGCGGTGTGGCTACGGCAGCTTCTCGTTGAACTTCATCGTCCGCTCCCACGTGCTACCATTGTTTACTATGATAACATCTCTGCAGTATACATGGCTTCCAATCCAGTTCAACATCGTCGCACAAAGCACATTGAGATTGACATTCACTTTGTTCGTGAAAAGGTGGCTCTTGGCGAGGTTCGCGTTCTTCATGTTCCTACAAGTGCCCAATTTGCTGACATTTTTACCAAAGGACTCCCGACTGCATCGTTCACCGACATACGCTCCAGTCTCAACATTGTTTCACCTGACGTTGAGACTGCGGGGGGATCTTAGAGTATAAAGTCTATTCGTATTGTAATCTATCTCTATTAGTCTAGTCTTGGAGCCCAAGCTTTGTAATCTATATAAACAGCCCTTGAGGCCCCAAGCAATACAACAATTACTTCTCCAATATCTCAATGTATCATTTACGACGACAAAGGTTGTCAGAATCACCTTTCAATTACCATCCTTTCCGTGGGATCCATACCCAGGGACACTTCCGGGGAAAAGGTCAAGGACTATCTACATCCGAAACCGAATCCAAGGTAATCAGCAATTATTTTGGAAAAGGAGGATAGCCCCGACCTTTGCATCGAGCGATACACACAATCTTTATTATATTATTTCACACTGACAAGAACAAATGCATGAATCAGCCCAGGGCCACCTTCCTGACGAATTATGTTGCTACACCTGCTAGCTTGATCATGTGTCATGACCACACACCACATAATCCGGTGGTCTCACCAAGCCGCCGCAAGGCGAGCTGAGATCACCAACCGGTCTAGCAGACCCTCAGCACACACTGCATGCGCACGCTCTAGTTTCGTCGCTGCCATCTTCCGCCACACGAACTTCAGGAAAGATCCACACATTGACCTTGGCAGACCCAACTACCGTCGACGCCAGCACGACGCCACCATCCTGCACGTGTCCATCAGCACACACCCATCGTTGACACACCGCTGCGCGACACCACCGAGACCCGCCGTCGTCAACACAGTAGATGCCACAGCGCACCATGTCCGGCACCAGGAACCATCCACGCTCGCCGACGGTATATGCATGCTTAAATTGAGTCTCGCATCTTGCGGGTTTTGGCTGTTACTGAATTTCACATGTCAAGAGAGACAGAGATTGACCATTAGCTAGAACAAAGAGGAAATGGTGTGTGGCCTCTGATACGTATGTATGTTCGTGGTTTTCTTTTGAGAGTTTGAGTGGTTGAGATGTGCTCCCCAGAAAGGTTAGATGATATCAGCTGCTTGTTTATCTGGGCATGATTGTGTATCTTGTTCTTTCTAGTGGTTTCGTGTCCGATTGTGCAAAAGGTGGCGATTGTTTCTTTCCCCCAACTCGCCTACCCACAGAGAGGTGACTAGATGAGGTCGCCGGCGCCGATGCAAGCTAGAGTACTTAATTTGCAGAAAACAAATCGATGCGAATCCACTCACTGCTTATACTGAAAAGGAACAGCATATCATGGTTCCATAAAATAAGGAACAGCATATCGCACTAAACTAGTTGATCTAGCTTCTGCTTCAATTAAGAATTTAGTGGCTTGATGAACACGGTATGCACATAGCGATCTGATCAGTCTGAAAATCAAACTTTCCGATAAATAACCTCAAAACTGTTCCCGTGGTAGAGCACAAACAACAACGGACAAACTGCCCTTAAGTTTTCTTTTCCACGACTTTCGCAGATGTTATTCCATGATGAAACTTTGCAAGCACTTAAAACATTCATCAATGTTTGCCAGAAATTATTTTTCATATTTTCTTGTTTTTTTCAATTATTTCAGATTTTATTGTTCACCCGGCCTAATTTGAACTTGAGCTAAGATACACTTCGTCCCCTTGCCCCTTGGTTCCCCTTAGTTGATGAAGATTTTGTTTCGCATCTGTTCCCATTTTGCCCATGGGTGTAACAAATACTACTACCTCTGTAAACTTCTATAATACGTTTTAGGTCACTTTTACAGAGCTACTCATGTCAGGGTGTAGTATGGTTTCATCTAGAGTCTTGACACAAAAATGAACGGCTCGTAATGTCCGAATGTACTATTAAAGGACTCAAATTAATGGTTGTGTGCATCAGAACAATGCAGAGGCCCAAGGTCTAAACCTCCTTTTTGAAAAAAAGAGAGCTGATAATGCATGGGCAGCCGTGTACGTCTCAAATCAAGAATTAATACCAGCATTTATCTGAACAAATTAAATCAGGAGTCGGTAATGGAATTGCATACCCCACGTCCCTTGATCTCAAACCTCGAATGAGGATGTAGGATGTTCAAGGCAGCAAGCTATAGTACCACAAAGGTAACAACACAGCTTGCAACAACTAAACACTAAACAAGTCTATCTGCACATTCAAGACTGACCAAAGCTACGTAAAGCAGATTATTCGGCCACCTTTATTTTGTTTTGTTTGAAAGATCGGATTTGGACTACCTTGCCTTCTCACCAAAGCTAATGGTTAAATTGCAAGATGTCACAAGGGAAAGCGCGCCACTTTTCGTTCGGATCATGCATGCAGCTATGGCAAATTAGCTTTTCGCACACAATGTTTACTGAAACTGCCAAGAAAAAGCATGTCTTATGCTGTAGCCTCGTTCAGAGATGGAGATGGGCGATATGTTGCAATGTTGACTGCAAACGGTTTTTGCAGCCAAAGATATGTAAACAATGGATTTGCTATATTTCTGTTGAAAAACAAAACATTTGCCATGCCTGGCAGGTTTTTCACAGTTGAATTTGCTTTCAAATCCATGGTCTCTCCGACATAGCGCCTCCCCACTGTTTTATCACTCTAGTCATGATCATTTGATGACCCTCCCCTCGATCAAAACTATGCCACTGTCGTGCTCGACTAGCTAAGTACTCCCTCTGTCCGAAAATACTTGTCATCAAAATGGATAAAAAAGAATGTATTTAGAACTAAAATACATCTAGATACATCTCCTTTTATTCATTTTGATGACAACTATTTCCGGACGGAGGGAGTAGCTAACACCACAATTTTCCATGTGGAAATTCAATTTGTTATAAAAAAACACTTCAAAACCTAGTGGTAATCATACATTCGACTCTGGAACAACCACTATATCAGCCGGGTATCCTGCTGTTTTTTCCCCTTGTCCCATAGATTATCAGGGTTTTCACTTTTCTAGGTTATCAAGGTTTCTTATTCTTCTCCATCTTCCTTGCCCTAAAAAAAATGGAGATACATATGTGTACGCATTCCGTGAACGAACATACCCTAGTACCCTACAAGAAGAACCATAAGATATCTTTTGTTAGATACGTTCGTGTACCTTTTGGCATAGTGCTCTGGAAAGCTCTGGTGAGAGACCGCGAGACACGAGCAATGAACATGAAGCTTCATCTACCCTTCAGCATATGAAGGGAAAGACATAGAATAAAGAGAAACAGTTGTAAGGTAAATGTATGCATTCCTTCCTCCTCTCGGGGTGCTGGTGCGAAGGTAAAGCAGATGCCTAGAGGCCACGCTTGCTTTCTGCCCTGCGCTCATATAATTAGCTAGCGCTCCCCTCATCTCATCATCAACCCCATCTTGCGCCGGCAATGCGAATACTATAGCGGCACGATCTCGGCCGTCCAAATATCGTCGGACATCTCGATCCAACGGTGCGGTCGATCCTCTTCCTCCTATAAATTGAGGAGGTGCGCTGGCCTCTCATTCTCCTTAAGCATAAGACAGCAACAAGCGGCAGAGCCCCTTAGCGGCCACCAATAATCACTTTCTCTATGCTTTTCTAGTTTCTAGCCAGCAAGTTTCTCTCACTAGGCAGCAAGCTAAACTTGGTGTAGAGCTAGGTAGGATGGGAGGGAAGTCGCCCTTCTCCTTCTTCTGCCCGATGTTCAGCTTCCTGTCGAGGTCGAGTTCGAGCTCGAGGTACGACGACGGCTACATGAGCGACTGGGAGGGCCGGCCGAGGTGTGGGAGCAAGGTGCGGTCCAGCGACGAGGACTCCGGCTGGTGGGTCGGCGAGCGCGACGTCGACCGCAAGGCCGCCGACTACATCAACGACTTCCATCAGAAAAAAGCACCACCAACACCTAGCTAGGTAGCATGCAACACTCGATCGCCATGCATGCAACCAAGTACCGGGAGTCCACGGCATGAAGGTTCTTGAATGGTTCCTCTTGTTATCATGCATGTTCGGTTGTGTGGATTTAGAGGAGGTACGAATAATTTTTGCTTGGCAGATGTAGAGATCTCTGTGTTCGTGTGTGTGCGTGTGGGGTGGGGTGATGACAGGGATGCGTCACAGATGTATTTGTTGTTTGCTGCCAAATTAAGCGATGATCATGAATGTATAGTGTGTTTCCATGCATATGTGTTCTGTTTGATTAGTACTTCAGCGGATTTGCTAAGACTAGCCACAGTGCGGAGTAATTTAGACTAGTAATAACATGCATATGTTACTAGTGTATGTTACTATCTCTATAGTGGCAAGTAACATATGTGTGATATCATACAACACTTCATTTATTAGGTTGTACACTTATCTTGTCTTGGTATGTGTGATGTTACTTATATTATGAGTAACTAGCTATGTTAACATATGCCTCTCTTTCTTCATTAGTTACTTGTCACATCATCTATTTTGCCTGGATACGTGTGATGTTACCACCTATGTTACTCCTATTATGAGTAGTCTAAGTCACATGCAACTGATTATTATTTGTGCCCCTCAATTTCTCTGCATGGTGAGCAGCAGCGTCCGAGGCCAGTTGCGGCGTCCTCGCTAGGCGAGTTGGAGGTATGCCGGGTTCAGGTCGGAGCCTTACTCATGCTAACTGCATGTCGGATTGGACCGTGCCTATGCCGGAGATGCGAACTCCGAGGCATGGGAAGTCAGGGCTAAGATAGGAGAAAGGCAGGGCACAACTGGAGGAAGAGTGAACGGACTTCTGAGCAACTCTGAGCAAAAATAAAACAAAATCAGCCCCCAACAGTGCACGAACAATAAACTTTTCCATAGATCCCAATTTTTTTCTAAGATCTGCTCAGATGTCGCAATGAGCTGAAATTTGTGACTGATCTCATGCACTAAAACATCTTCCATGCAAAAAAAAAAAACCCAGTATTTATTATGATTTTACCGTTCATGCGGAGGAGCACATGAGCATGAGAGCCATTCAGCCTCTCTGACTTGATGCTATATTTCAGTGGTTTTCTTGTTAGTGAGCAGTTCTATTGCTAACTTTTATTTGCTTTGTTCTTTAAAAAAGATATTTCGTGCATTTGTCAGAGATACTTCTCAAGTTAGGATATGTCCAACGCCATCCCTAAGATGGACGCATTTCTTGAATTTATTTTAGGCCTTTCGATGATGTGCGTTCAGTGGAAGGAGAAATTCACGTCGACCACGAAAGCGTCTATGTTGTAGATGTTGTAGCCACGTGTCTGCACCCCATTACAAGTCGGTCTTGCTCTTGGGCTTGTGCTTCGATGGCGTTGCGGCGGTGCAGGTAAGGCGACAATGTGGCGATGAGACGAGACAGTGGTAGCGCGGAGGTGGTGCGATGTCTGCTAGGGATGGGCGACCATCGAATCAAGTGTGCGGCAGTGGTGGAGGCGTGGAGGTGGGCGTCGACAAAATGGAGGTCGCACAGTGGCAGATTCAGTTGGCGCAGTGGGCAACGGCGACATGGATGAAGATCCGACGGCAGCGGTGTGTGACGTGGTGCGGATTTGACCAATTTGGTGGCCGGGGCGCGGCAGTGGCGCGGCTATCACGCGGGGGGTGAGGGTAGGGCGGCTACGGCACCAAATTTGTTTTGCTCCAAAGGCCCAGGTGTTGCATATTTGCAATACTTGATGCCCCATTTTTGTAATGTTAGTATGTTCAGAGCAACTTTTTATAGATAGGGAACCTATTAGAGCATTATTTTAGCCTAAAAAATGGCAAGGTTGCAATGGCGCATCCTTGCAGATTGGGGTTCGGCTCCCGTCGGAAGCGGATTTCTGCAATCTCACTCAGGTGGGCTGCTTTTACAAAAATATATCCTGGGTGCGAGTGCCCATGGATCTCAATTTTTTCATAGATGAGGCACCTATTAGAGCATTATTTTAGCCTAAAAAGTGGTCATGGCTTAATATGCAACGCCTATTGGATATGCTCTTATGGTTTAAAAAAGGCGCATGTCCGTCTTTAAATTGATAAACTCTAACAAAGAAACCAAGCAAACTACGTCAAAGTTTTAAAAGTTTGAACAACATAAAGCAACTACAAGAAAAATAATATACACACCATGGCTACACATCTAACAAAATAACCAAACAAAGTGCACATTGAGTGGCCGCATCGGATGGGCAAGTAAAGTTACTACTGATGGCCCGCCACCTAGAGTCGTTGCCCTGGCATCCAAGATCCAGCCCACCACCATCATTGCACTTTAACAACCGCGGAAGGAAGAGCAGGAAGACATCTCCCTCCGCTCATGGCCTGACACCAGCCATCGAGTCTCAGCGAATCTGGTGACTCAACCACGTCAGTGCCCCTGATGGCCCACTATCGAGTACGCCATGGCCATAGCCCCTCTGTCCTTGGCCCACACACACCCACACATCACCATACATGTGGCTATCGGAACCAAAACATACGATGACATGGCAGCCCGACTAGGACTAGACCGACACAATCGAGAGAGGTTGCAAAGGGGAGGGAGCAAATTTTCCATGGATTCGCTCCCACATCGACCATGATGGCAACCGAGAAACCTGGGACTGGAGCACCGTCCACGGCCACCATGCTTTGTCACGAGCAGTAGGCACCGCAGGCACGTAGAGCCCAGATCGATCCTACATCCCCGGGCACCTCCATGCCACCACGCCACACGCCGGAACTCCTCAGCGCCGCCGCCCCTAGGCGTCCTTGTTTGCTATGTCCCTCATGTTTGTACGTCTCCTTGTTCCTACACTTATTCCATGACTATCACTTCATTGTTAGAGACGCAAAGGTAAAGGTGCAGCCATGCTACGCCCCTCATGTTTTTTGCATCTCCTTGTTCCTCAATTCTTCCATGACCATTACTTCATTGTTAGAGACACAAAGGTAAAGGTACAGCCACACTACGCCCCTCGTGTTTTCTGCGTCTCCTTGTTGTTGCACTTCTTCCACGACCACCGCCTCATGGTTAGAGACACAAAGGTAAAGGTCTAGTCATGCTACGCTCCTCATATTTTCTACGTCTCCTTGTTGCTGCACTTCCTCCACGACCATCATTCATTGTTACAGACACAAAGATAAAGGTCCAGCCATGCTACGCCACTCATGTTTTCTGCGTCTCCTTGTTGTTGCACTTCCTCCACAACCATCACTTCATTGTTAGAGACATAAAGGTAAAGGTCCAGCCATGCTACGCCCCTCATGTTTTCTACGTCTCCTTGTTGCTGCACTTCCTCCACAACCATCACTCCATTGTTAGAGACACAAAGATAAAGGTCCAATCATGACGCGCCCCTCATTTTTCTGCGTCTCCTTGTTGCTGCACTTCCACGACAATTGTTAGAGACACAAAGGTAAAGATGCGGCCATGCTACGCCCCTCGCGTTTTCTACATCTCCTTGTTGCCGCACTTCTTCCACGACCATCACTTCATTGTTAGAGACAGAAAGGTAAAGATGCGGCCATGCTACAACCCTCATGTTTTATACGTCTCCTTGTTGCTGCACTTCTTCCACGACCACCACTCCATTGTTAGAGACACAAAGGTAAAGGTGCAGTCATGCTACGCCCCTCACGTTTTCTACGGCTCCTTGGTGTTGCACTTCTTCCACAACCATCACTTTCACTGTTAGTGACACGAATGTAAAGGTGCGGCCATGGCCGCCCCTAATGGATTCACATGATTATAGTTAGTACCTAATTTTCCGCTATATTTAAGGTATTCTAATTAATCCAAGATCAAAATCCTATTATGTTAATCTTAAGGAATTATTCTAAGAGAAAGCAACCCAGGAACACAACCCTGCGGAGCATGGGGCTCCAACACGGATGACGGGCAAGGTGCACAGTTCTCCACGCGCCAGAAGCCAACTTGTGTGACAGTCAGTTCCTTGATCAATTGTATAGGGTCAAACTTTGATTATAAATTTAACAAATAAATTATAAACCATATGTCACAAAAACTATACGTTGTGATTCCTCTTTCAAATATGGATAGAATAGTGCATTTGTTGCAGAATATAAATTCTATTTCATTAGTCATATATATGATTAAAGTTTGACACAACACATAAGGAGACCGATAAGCCCACTTTGATCCAAAACATAGGTAGACCAATCTTTACCTAATAATAAAGCAAATTGGGTTTCGGTCGTCCGTCGTAGCATTTTTCAGAAAAGTCCCTGTGTTTTGATGAAATCAACCCGCGGTCCGGATTTAAGTCATAGCCAAACAGTTATTTTATATTTTTCGAAAACCCCCCTGATGTTTTAGGTAATTCATCCGCGGATCATATCTAAGTCAAACAAATGCTTTTTTAAACCATCCATATCTTTTAAACCGTAACTCCGATTTGAACATGTTATATATGAAATTTGATTAGAAAAATATGTAGAATATGAATATGAGATTATTTTTACCTGTTAAGTATTTTAAATATTATTTTACAATATATTTAAGTCAAACAAATGATTTTCTAAATTATCCGTATCTTTTAAACCGTAACTTCGATTTTACCATATTATATATGAAATTTTATTAGAAAAATGTGTGGAATCTAAATATGTTGTTAATTTTACCTGTTAAATATTTTAAAAATATTGTTTTGGAAGCAAACTTATAATTTATAGCGCACGATCCATTTTTCTTTCATACCGGCGGCGATCCGGATTGCAAATAAACACCCCACTATATCTACACATGCATACCCCTGAAAAATGTCGCACGGGAAAACAACAGATTTCTCATCACAGAGAGAGAGGGGGGGGGGGGACGCCTTAGGATTAACCATATTCAAACATGTTTTGTTTTGTTTTGTGTGAACACCGAAACCATCGCCGGCGAGGGTGAGAAGGAGGATAAGTGGCAATACAAATATGATGCCTCGGAAAAATAAAGAAGATGGACCTATTGTGGTCTTGAGTGATGGTTGTTGGGTTAAGAGCGTGTGTTATGTTTTCTCTTCCGTTACAACGCACGGGCTCTTTTTCTTAAACACAAAGGAAGGAAATATGTAAGCTCGCCTAGTCATGACAGTTAGTACCTTTGTGTGTAGTAAATAGAAGGTTTCCCTCGCAAAAAAAAAGAAGAAGTAAATATAAGTTTTGCGTCGCCGCGAATCTCCCTCCACGTCGTGCTCCTCACATGTAGTGCCGCTTGGACTCTTGACTGGAATTGTTTTTACAGTCATGGAAGTACATAGATTTAAATTTGTAATTCACAAATCGAAGAAAGCAAAGATGGTTACTCCTGCACACCGACAGGCGCACATGCACCCCCAACACAGGCCCCCAAGTGGTTACTTTGTTAACATCTGCTACAGTGCGTCGGGAGCATGCGTTCAACAGAGTGAGAGAGAGAGAGAGAGAGAGAGTCGTTCGCCCGTGGCAATAGGAAAATGACAAAGCGCCTACGAGTTGGTCCTTGGCACCTCGTCCCCGCGACACTCTCTTAATGTCCCGACCTCATTAGTCGCTAATGAAATCCTGGTGTCTCATTAATCAAAAAAAGCCTTTGTCAAGCCTCAGGTACCCCCTATCTCCTGAT
This sequence comes from Aegilops sharonensis, assembly GCA_904067115.1. Lineage (NCBI taxonomy): Eukaryota > Viridiplantae > Streptophyta > Magnoliopsida > Poales > Poaceae > Aegilops > Aegilops sharonensis. Next base: position 967,977,175 of record LR880972.1, read on the forward strand.
ACTTGGGCGCAAACTGATATTTTAGAGAAAGAAAAGGCAAAGGAGTATCTCTGTCTCTGCATTGTGAGGGCATCTTCAATGCCGTGCATTAAAATTGACACAAAACATCCATGGACACGTTCGGATGTGTTCGTAGATAATGGATAAACGGCGGTCATCCAATTCGGTGCATCAAATATCTGTCCCTTTTAAAAAATAGAATAAAACTTAACCAAATATATGCCATGCATCTTTATTTTGATTCATTGTTTGGCAACAATTCAACTATACATTTAAAATCTAATAAAAGCGCCATGTTAACCATAGTCCTCGAGAGTGGCCTTCATCTCAGGCTTTCTATCCTCGAGATTGAACTTCTTCATCGATGCATGAGTTCACCCACATGGGCTGACTTGGCTGGCGATCACACTCCCCTAAACCTTCGCTTTGTTTTTGGTTTGGTGGAATTCGGGCGTGTGAACCGATCCACCAACATTTAATGCAAAGCATTGGATAAAACAAAGGTGTTCAAACAATGTTGTCTACTCCCTCCGTCCCATAACATAAGAACGTTTTTCAAACTATATTATATGGGACGGAGGGAGTAGATGTTTAGCAGCATTTTGTTGCATCCATTTAGGGTTGAATGCAGGCTACGTTGGACGACACAAAGTGTTCAAACACTGATGTCCAGATGTTTAGCAGAGCATCGCATTGGACCATGGCCTAAACATTCCTCGCTCCGGTTTTGGTGCGCTGGACTCGAAGCAGGCCGTGTACGTCAACGACAGGTAAAAAGAAAAGATAAAGGAAGATAACGGTGACACGCCCGGGCACGGTCCGATCAGATCAGATCTGAGTCATGAACCACCATGGGAACAAGACAGAGGAGGTGGGAGAGGTTGTGGCCTGCACTGGCCTGAGCTGGAGCGCACGAGGACCGAGCGTGGATCTAGCGAGCCGCCAGACGCACGAGAGGGCGTGCGTGGGCATGGCAGCGACCCCTTCACCGCCGTGCCCCGACACATTTTCCACCGGGGTCAGGAGTCAGGACCGCCGGGGCAGCGCACCGCACGCATGCACGCTCTCTGACGCGGAGCACGACGGCCGAGCCACCTTGCCCGGCGGTCCGGGGGGCAGCAGGAATCCGCGCTGCGCTGTCTGCCGTTGCACGCCCATGTGGCCCTCCCCTCCCCACGCTCGCCCCGCATTATCAATTGCTAAGCCGCCGTCGTCTTCTTCCTTCTACCTCTTTCATCCCTACCACCTACCTAGCTCGTGTGCGCCATCTGGATCTGAATCTAGCCCCCTCCTCCATCCCTATATATAAGCCCACCCGCTGCCGAGAAGAAATCATTAGCCAGAGCGAGAGTTCAGCAACACTCCTTCACTACACCTCGTTCACATCCAACGATCTCCACGCCACAGAGAGAGAGAGAGAGAGAGAGAGATAGAGTGTGTGTGTTGAAGAAAAGATGAAGCTTATGGGGAGCCGGAGGAGTGGAGGAGGCCTGAGCAGGAGCCTCAAGGAGCACAGGGCCAGGCTCTACATCATCCAGCGCTGCGTCGTCATGCTCCTGCGCTGGCACGACTGACTCCACGTCTCCCTCCATGGATGGTGTTTGAAGCGAAGATTTCTTTTCTGATTTTTTGGGTCTGTGAACTGTGATCGTGCTGTGCCAGAATGGTGTCGGCAGGTAGCACTTGTACATAAGAGGCCAGTTGATTATAGAAGTAGAAGTAGGAGCAAAGCAATATATACGATCGGTCTTGTGTTCGTCGATTCACCATTTCTCTTCCTCTGCCCTCCACCCCCTTCTACCAAGTGTGTCCCACTGTTGAGTTACATCACTGCCGAATATTGTAATGTAATATCGGCTGAAAGAGAAGGAATCGCTGGATCAATCGCTTGTCCCCGTCCCAAAGCTCGTGTGATGCCAGCTGATCTCGGTGTTTCTTGCGCGTGTTGCCGTGTTTCTTCTATAGATCATCACATCCAGCTCCTTATTTCTCCACCATGTCCAGCACCGCACCCACAAAGAAGCTCACCAGGAAGAACAACCTCCTGCTGTGGAGCGCCACCGTGCTCCAAGAAATCCGAAGAGTCCAGAGAGAGCACATCCTCGAGGAGGAGGCCAACATGGCACCGCCACTCGCCGTCGCCGTCGCCGTCGCCGTACACTGGGAAGATGTTGAGCAGATCAAACTGTGGGTGGCCGGGAGCAGCAGGTCCTCGGCTACCTCACGGCGCCCTCGGCCTCGTGAGAAATTCCCGCTGCCATCGACATGCTCCCGAACGCTGCCAAGGTCTGAACTCTGAAGCGCAATAACAGACATGTTCGCCGCTCACACAAGGCCACAAGGGCGCGCTCGGATAGCTCTTGCCAGTACGCAAGAGGGGTTCCCTCAGCGCACCGGACATCTCTCCAGATCAGATCAAGACGCTCACGGATGACCCGGCGATCTCATTTCAGAGAGAACTTTTTTTGACAACTTAAACTTTATCTCTCATATGATAGACAAATCATTTACAAGAAAATGAGAAACAAAGTCTGAGAATGAGCTTCCCCAAATCTATTTCAGAGAGAACTTCACTAACCAACTAGTGCATCTTAATGCTCGTGTCTATTTACTTCTTATTTTCTTTTTCGTCTTCTAAAGCTCACACAAGCCTCCGGTTTCACTGGGCCGGCCCATTGTTGAACTAGCCTTTTTCTCACTATTTCTTTTTTCATTTTTCCTTTTTCCATTACTTTTTAATTTTTTGAAACATGCTCGCTCTTTAAAATTTCAAAAAACATTCATAAAATACGAATTTTCACATTTAAAGAAGTTTTACAAATTTCAAAAGAATCTCCGTGTCTTCCAAAATTGTCCAGAAATGTCAAAACATGACATTTTTTAAAAGAGCAACCAAAATTTTGATCACGAACATTTTTTTCATTTTACAAATATTTTTTTAACATAATAACAATTTTGGAATTTCCAAAAAAAAATAGGATAGTGGCTTAAAATGGTTATACAAGACAATGAAAAAAATGGGGCCACTTGACAGGTGTATGAAAAAACATGCTCTCGAACAGATCCTTTTGGCCTCCCCGGAGACCCTACGTTGAACATGGTCTAATTTTGGACATCATTAGAATGATTTTAAATTTTGCAAGCAGGTGTACATGCCCATGGTAGGCATCCATGTCAGATTTGCATGACTACTGACACTATATGCACATTGCGACATGTCCGATCATATATCGTTTTCTTTTCACTAAGAAAACTCCAAAAAAAATGCAAAACTTGTTGAAAACCCAAACAACTAGGCATGATGGCTTGAATTGGTTATACAAAACCATTAAAATTTTGTTCACAATTCAGAAAATGTTCAGGCAGTTTCAAATAATGTTTGTACTTTCAAAATTTGTTCAAAATTTCAAAATGTCCTGTTTTCTAAAAAAAATTCTACACAAATACAAAAAATGTTATGGGAAATTCAAAAGGTTTCAATATTCTGTTCATCTTCCTCAAATCCAATCCTATTTTTCTTAAAAAAATATTTTAATGAATATTACTTTTCAATAACTAAATCCAACCTAGCTCCTGTGTCATCTGATTTTACATGAAGATTCGGATTTTTTTTTTGCTTCTTTTCAATTCTTGGTTTAATAGATTTATGTTTTTTTTCATGTTTTCACGCCACACACAACTAGAATTGTCCGCTCCCGCACCGGCATGCAATTGCAATTGCTTGTCGACCGGCCTCGTGCAACCGGAGTTGCATATGCCGCCGATTGTGTGCAATGCATGTCCATCGGTTGCGTGTAACTGCACAATTGTATTTTGCATATTTTATGAAGAAAATATACAATGGAAAAAGCTGATGAGAAAAATAAGGAAAAAGAGACAACAAAGACAGCCTTTTCATTCTCAGAATTACAAAAATGAACACACAATCAAGCTAACATCCATAGCCACATAAAATATGATAATAAATCAAGTGATCCTAGTTTTCTTTTCTTAACATTATTTGTTCATTCATGTTACAGTGGTTGATTCTACTTTTCTGCGATATGTGTGTCACAACTCTGGTCATGCGGAAAGTGGATTCTATGAAAAGAAATAGCTATAGCATAACATAAATGATAAACCGCATGAAAAAGATAAATATTAACCAAATTATGTTTCCATAGATCACCAAACAAGTTACCAGTTCATCTAAAAAAAATTGATAATATTTTTCTAGGGCAAAAAAAATGTTAATATAATTGCAAAAAAAAAAACCCTGGCTTGATCGAGCCTGGTCCGCCGAACACGCTTAAGTGGGCCGCATATTCACGACTGACCCAGGCCCAAGCAAGATTTTTGCTGCTGCACACTCGAGCCCATAGCGATATACACAGGCGCATGGAAGGCCTCATGTTCGTCTCCCTCACACAGAGCAGAGCCGATCCCAATCCCTCGCCGGCGCCGGAGCCCTCGCCCTCCTCCGCCTATTTCCCCCATCTCTCTTCCTCCCCACTATGCGACCGGGCAAGATGACGGTGCGCGCATCGATGGACGCGTTGGCGTCGTAGCTTCCCGCCACGGCCACGGCTCAATGAGGAAGCGGGAGTCCATGGATGCGTTGGCAGCAAGAAGCTCGGTTCTTGTATTAGCGTGCAAAGTCTGAAACTAGCTGAATGCAAGGCAGACGTCCTTCGACTATCACACAATAATTAGCATAGTACAGAACAGGGTATTAAGGCATGATCAGCACATGATATTAAACACAAACAGTTCCTACTAAAGAAAAGAAAATTAATTAAAAAACACACTTTACATTCATCCTGCTAGACGACCACCACAAGTTGTTGGAGCTTACCTTGCACATAGAGGAGGAGGTTCCCCTTGTTAGGAACTCCCCTTTTGTTTGGGCTACGGATTCTTGAGAATCAGTTGTGGCTTGGATTGTGAGATCAGCTGCAGCTGCAGATTCTGAAAATCAGAAGCTGATCGTTTGTTTGCTCTGCTTTAGGAAAAGGAGAAACGCTATGAAATGTCTGTAACACCCCCGAACACACTAATGGTCAAATATAAAACTTGCAGAACTGTTAACATTGATTGATCGGTTCACAAATATTTTGATTCATACATATACACATTCTGACCTGTAGCACGCACATGATTTGAGGAAATGTTCAGTAGAAAAGACAAAAAAAAAAGCAAATAACAGTGCAACTATCCACAATCCAGTGCCAGGAGCAAGGCAGTTGCCAAATGATAGAGCAGTGCAACATCGCCAGGAGTCTTGCCCCGGTGAACCAACAGAGAGACAAGGGAGGAGGGGCGCTGCAGATTGGGTGATCTGGGAGGGGCGGCATGGACGGACCTGGACACCGGCGGGGGCAGAGTAGGTGGAACTCAGGGGAGACCAGTAGCTTGCTGTAGTTCGGGGTGGAGCCGCTCGGATCCATCCCCTTCGCCGCCGACAAGAGATTGGGGGCGACGCGGGTGGAGACCGGTGCCGGCGGCAGAGATGGGGATTGGGGGGCGGCAGCGCAGGTGGATCTAGGGGACGGCGACGTAGCAGAGCTCGTGGCCGTAGGCGGCAGCACTCGGAATATAGGGGGCGGGGGGCGGCGCTGGAGGAAATCCCCTTTGTTCGGTCGGGAGAGAAAGAACGACGTGGAGGAGGGGCGCTGTGTGTTAGAGGAAATTTGGTTGGGGCTCGGTGGCATTTCTAGCGTAATAACGGTGAGAACTTTGTCTGTTTTGAAACCTGGATAAGTGGCAGCTCGGGAATCTCGGGAATCAGGGCATCTCCAGCCGCGCCCCACGAAGGCCTCCCCAGGCGTTTTTTTCGCGCCGGCGCCGAAAAAACGGCCCAGTCGCGTCCCCAGGAGCCCGATTTTCGCCGGCTTGGGCCGAAAACAGCGCCGGCGGACCCAGCCCGAACCCGGCGCGCTGGGGGGCGCCGGGCGAACTGTTTTGGGGCGAAAAAGCCGCGGCCCCGCCGCGTCAGCGACACGGCTCTCTTCTCGGCCCTTCTTCGTCCTCATCGCCTCATTTCCCGCGACGAATCAATGCCAAAGCTGCCGCGCGCTGCCGTGCCGATCAGCCTGCACCATTGATGCTCACGGGTGGCGCAGTGAAGACCGGACGACGCGCGTCCCTCGCCCTCCCTCGCCCGCCACGCGTACACACGGTGGCACGCGCGCCTCGGCCTATATATGACGCGCCCCGGCGCACTCTGCGACTCACACTCTCCCGCCGTCGTTGTTCCTCCCTCTCCTCTCCTCTCTTTCGCCGTCTCCAGTTCACACCCATGGCCGAGCGCTTCCCAGGCGACGGCGCGGCGGCGAACGGCTTCGGCCGCCGCCATCTTCATGAAGACGAGGCTCGCCTCCTTTACGAGGCCGAGTACCCGGTCCCGCCGGACATGCGGGTGCGCGGGGGCGTGGAGGATCAACGCGGGCGGCGTGCCGGTGCCCCCGGTACCCACCGGCGCGGCGCGGCGTGCGGAGATCGCACGCATCCGCTCGAACCTGCCGCGCGCTGCGAGGGAGGGGCCACGGTACGTCCCAGACAGCCCGCTCTGGGACCCTTACTTCCGTCGTCGTCACGCCCAGCAACTCGAGGCCACCAACGGCGTCGAGCCCTCCGGCAGGCTCAACGTCGCCGGCCGGCGTCGGTGGTGGGGCGTGCCCGGGCGCACGTTGGAGGCCGTCCTCGAGTACATCGAGGGCGGCAACACGCCGCGCCTCGAGTACCCCGCTCCCCCTTCCTTCTCACGCCGCCGGGGAAGCTCCTGGACCCCGAGGCGCATGCAGACCGGGGGGTCCTCCTCCTCATCCGGCGGCTCGCCCTGCCTCCGCCCCGTCAAGCCGGAGCCCCAGGGCGCGCCGGTCAGCGCGCGCACCCGCAGCTCCGGCGTCTGCATCGGCGCCAACGCCTCTCCACCCACCGGCCGCTTTGTCCTCGTCGAGCCTAAGCCGGAGCCCGGCTTGCCCGCGGAGTACGAGGAGGTAGCCCGGCGCGGCTTCTCCGACGAGGACGCCATGCGGTGGGCGCGGGACGACTACCTCCGCGACGAGATGGTCCGGCAGGGCCGGGCCCTGGAGGAGATCGCCGCCCGCAAGCGTGGGCGCGAGGACGAGCACAGCGTCGTGGTCCTCGACAGCGACGACGGCGACGACGACGCCCCCGGACCGTCCAACCCGCCGCGCCAACCGGGGGAGGGATGCAGCAGGGACGGCGGAGGCGTAGGCGGGGGCGGCGACGACGACGACGACGATGACGACGACGGCGGTGACTACACATGGTTCTACAGCCTCCTTGGCATGTAGAACCGCGTGGGCGGGCGGCGAGGCGGGCGGCGAGGGTAGCCCGCGGTAGTTTTTTTCTTTTTTTGTAAAATATGTTTAAGTTTGAACGAACTCGCCGATGTTTGCGTTAAATTTGAGTCGTTTTTGCGCCGTATTTGACTTTTTTGACTAACTGTGGGCGCCGCGACTGGGAGGGCATCACGCCCCCAGTGCGCGATTTAGCGCCGGTGCGCCCCCAGGGGGCGAATTTTTGCCCCTCCTGGGGGGCCAACGGCTGGAGATGCCCTCAGCAAATTCACAGCTTCCGGCTTGCGCGACGGCGTAGTTCAATTTCTGCAACTGATTCTTGAAAGCTAAGATAGAAATCTGAGTGTTTGTTTGAGATTCTGATTTTGGATGGGGTAGAATCCGAGAATGTGTAGCTAAAGCCCAAACAAAGGCCACCTAAGAGCATCTCCAGCCGTTCGGCCCCCCAGGGCGCCGAAAAACTGCGCCCTGGGGGCGAGCCGGCGCTAGTTCGACCCTTGGGGGCGGCCTAACTCCCAGCCACGTCCCCAGACGCCCTCCCCCCAGCCTTGGCAAATTCAAATGTGGTTCATTCCCGCGCCCAAAAATAAACGCCACAATCCGGCGATCAATCGGTGATCGGCGCGATGAAAAGTTCGGCGTACAAAAAATCAGAACGGAAGCGCGCATCAGACGGCGAGGTCGGCCTCCGGCGTCGGCGGAGTCGGCGTGCGCGGGCTTGACGGGGTCTCTGTGCTTGGCAGCGTGGCTTCTGCGCTGCGGGCAGTCTCGGCGGCATCATTGGTCGGGCTTGGCGGCGGCGTCGGCGTGTGCGTGTGCGTGGGCGTGGGCGTCGTCGTCGAGGGAAGCTGGTCCAAGATGAGGCCGACATGCGCCCTGTACCACGCCTTGACCGCCTTGTCGGTGCTCTGGAGCATGTCCGCCCCGCCCAGCAGGAAAGCCAGGTCGGTGTTCATCTTCTTCGCGGCGACGTTGGTCCAGAGTAGGTCGAGCTTGACGGCGCTTGTCGACATCAATGCCGACCACCGCGCCTCGGTCTTCTCTTCACGAAGGACGGCCCGGGCCTGTGCGTCGGCGAGGCAGTGCTGGATGGATTCCTGCACGCGAGCGGTGGCCGCGTCGGCGTGTTTCCCCTTCTTGGCACCTTTGTTGCCGTCCGGCCGCCCTTCTGACGCGCCCGGAGCCGGCGCGTCCGGCTTGTATGTCTCCTTGGCCTTCTCGAGGTTGCGCCGGACTTCCGCCCACTTGTCACACTTGTCAATCCGCTTGTAGATGTGGAGGTACTTGAACTCGGCGTCGTTGTTGCTCTGCCTATACAGGCCGAACATGCGCAGCAACTGCGCGGGGACAAATAAACAGTTGGCAGGCGCGCGCACACGGCGAAGAGAGAGGGGAGACCGGCGTGGCATACCTGATCCTCAATGCTGGCGCCGCTCTCCGGGCGAGCGGCCACCTCCTCGACGACACCATGCCATTTGTTGCACGCCCCCTGGATGCGCCCCCAATGGTTCGCCATCGCCTTCGACCCGCGCTGCATGTAGACACCTTTGAAGTAGGGGTCGACGAGCTTGCGCTCGTCGAACTCGGCCTTGATGCGCGCCCAGTACGTCTCGATGCTCTGGTTCGCGCCGGTGGTCGGGTCGAGGCAGACGACTTTCCATGCCTCGGCGAGGCATTCCTCCTCCTTGGACGCCCACTTGATGCGCGGCTCGGCTGACCTGGCCGTCCGCTTCTTCTTCTTGCGCCTCCTCGCCGGCTCCTCCTCGTCCTCGTCTTCCTCCTCGTCCTCTTCCTCCTGCTCCTCGTCGCCGTAGACGTAGCCGAGCTCGCCGTCCATGCCGCCGCTGAGATCCACCGCCTCATCCACGGTGAACCCGGGAGACGCGGCGGCCGCGGCCGATCCTTCCGCGATGATGTCATCCATGTCGGCCTCGGTCTCGTCGGCGTCGCTGAGGTGTGAGAAGGGCAGTGCGCAACGGCGGAGAGGAGGCGTCGGGGAGGACGCGTACGTGGGCGGCGAGTAGTTGTATGGAGGGTACTGCACGCCGGTGAAGGCGGGCGAGGGCGTGCGCTGGGCCGGGTGTCCATGGGGGAACGTGACATTTGGGTTGAACCCACCGTGCACATCCCCGTCGGCGTAGCCCGGCGATCCCCATGGCTGCGGCGTCGGAGACCCGACACCTTGCTGCCCCATGGCGCGTACTGCGTGTGGTTGCCGGGGAGATTCATCATCCCCGCGCATGCCGCCTCGGCCTCGGCCTGGTCCGCGGACGCGGCAGCGGCAGCGGCACCCGCAGCCGCGCGTGCCGCGTTGTCACGGGCCTTCTTGGCGAGGGCCCTGTTCCGCCAGTCGGCGGTGACGACCTCCCGTCGCTGTACTTCTACCCTCCAATCGGCGTTTGTCATGCCCGACGGCTTTGACGGCGGCGCCCTCGGCTTCCTCTGCTTCGGCTGGGCGACAGAGGCGGTCGCGGTCGCCGCGGCGCGGGGAACGACGTACTTCTTCGGTGCCATGGCGGCCGGCTGGGAGGCGAGCGGGAGAGAGAATGGCGGGAGGAAAAGAGAAAATGGGAGGGAACTGGGGGAAAAGCGGGGAGAAACGGCGGGAAGAGGCGCTCGGCTCGCCGACAGGGCGGACCCATGCGCGCCTTTTCGCTTGTGCCGGCGCCCCAGGCGCCCCCCAGGGCGCCGGGTTCTGCCTGGGTCCGCAAGCACTAAATTCGGCCCGAGCCGGCAAAAAACGGGCTTCTGGGGGGCGACTGGGCCGTTTTTTCGGCGCCGGCGCGGGAAAAACGCCTGGGGAGGGCCTGTTGGGGGTGCGGCTGGAGATGCTCTAATGGTTCAGCAGTTGTTTGTCGTTTCTTCTTTGCTATTGACCAACATAGTTTCTGTTGATAACAACAAACTTATTCATCGATTCTGTATAAATGCTTGATTAATCTGTTCAATATATGTACATCTAATTTCAGTAACACGATGGTGTAGCCACTTAATTTATAAGAGGTCACCATAAGTTCCAACTAATAGCCTTTTTTTTTAACTGGTTCTAACTAATAGTCGAATACAGGGAGGCTGTTGTCAAACAGAGCCCCTATCTTTTATGTTCTTCTCATACTACTTAACTTCTCGATACCAGGAACCACATTATCTTTGTAATTTCCATAAGCAACGTTATTGAGAACGGTCATGTGTGCTTATGCAGGACATGTTGCTCAAGTGATGCATGCAGATGGTACAAAGAATCAAGCCTGGAAGATAATTTGGAGCTTGCCTTGCCTAAGTAAAGTAAACCGTTTTATTTGGAGGCTTGCATGGGGGTTAACATTTGCCATCGACCCGGCCAAATGCTTGAATGTGAGGCATCGATGATGATCCCTTATGCTCTGTATGCCGAAGGCAAAACGAAGATGGTGGAGCACCTCACCTGTTTTTGAAATGTAAGCATGTCGAATAGCGGTGCTCCTTGAAGAAGAAAGGCAAAATCTCAGACGAAGTGCATCTCAGATAAAGAGACTGTAAGTTAAAGTTTGGATAAGGAGGCAGGTGCGGCTATGAATGAAGCTGGCCGCTTTCATGTGGCCGGCTTTGGTGGTCTGACCTGCGATGAGATGAATGCGGGGGCGCAGTGGATTTCATTCAGTCCAAAATTTTCAGATACAAAACATTTTCTCCGAGTTCAGTTAACATCGCCTGATGGTCAAAATCCATATGCATGTCCTGCCAGCTCCTGGTATGGTTTATTTGCAGGGGGCTTAGATTGGCACATGTGGACCAATTGTGCTGAAGCCCGACCAGGCTGTGCAACATGCATGCCGTGCAGCATATGTTGTTGATTCAGAAGCAAATTAATCGTCTCTTTTGATTTGTATCGTGTTTGTAAACCATCCTGGTGCGGCTATACTACTGGGCGTTGTGGTAGTCAGGGTCTGAATGGTGATGACCATGTAGTTTGTTTGGCTAGGCAACTTTATCTCCTGTTGTTGTTTCATGGCAGCGATTTTTAGAAGATAATGGAATCTGCATCTCTTTCTTCTTCGGAGCCACTCCACATTTGCACCATATTCTGTTGCTGCGACCACCATTTGCCTCATATCAAAGTGACCTTTAGTAATAAGATCAAACATGGCGTCGGTTTATGTGGCTGTGGGGTTCGCCTAAGCCACATCATTTATCATGTTTTCTTCTCCGTCTTTAGATAAGAACCTACTCTTCCAACTCCTAAGAGCATCTCCAGACCGGACACCATTTCCCGCCTAAACATCCGGGAATGCCACCCAATCGTTCCAAACCTAGGGGTTATTTGACACCCCTCTCAAACCCAGCCCATATGTCCGTCACGTTCGACTGATATGCGGGGCATCGGTCCACCCTAGAGCTCACCGGTTTAGTGCTCGCATTCATGACGCCACTTTTGGCATGCCGCCATGTTGGATGGCGAACAACAATCCAAACCCTAGCCACGCCTCACATTCTCCCCTTCCTCTCCCATCTGCGACATCACACTGTGTCCCTGGCCCGTCCCGTCCGTATATGAGCTCGCCATCCGCCGTCCGACGACGCACGAGGAGGGGGAAGCCCTGCGTTTGGAGGAGGGGGCCGGTTGACCCTGCCGCCCCCCAGGTTGGAGATGGCGGACGCACTGTCGGCAGGGTGGCGTCATCACCCACCTCTCAATGGAGGAGGCGTGGGAGCAGTTTCGCCTCGGCATGGAGGAGCCGCACCTCACGATGGTGGTGCAACTCGAGGCGGAGCACACCAAGTCGGAGCAGTAGCAGAGGCAGAGAGAGAGAGAGAGAGAAAGAGAGGGGGGGGGGGGAGATGGAGGGCTAGGCCAAGTCCTTTTGACCAGCGGCCGACGTGGTCCAACCGAGTGACAGCACTAACGCCTGTAGGTGGGCGTCGTCCCGTGTCTGCCACCGTGTCGCATGAACGGGTTTCAAAACCACCGAATTAGTGTTTTATCGGTAGTTTTCTTGCGAACACTTTTCTTTCCAAAGTTTTTACTCTCTCCATTCCTAAATACAAGCCTTTTTATGCATATGGACATACGAGCCTTTTAGTGTTGAATTTGGGTAGTTCATGCTAAAAATATTCTATTTTGAGAGTATTCCGTCACGCGCGCCGCGTCGACATCGGTTGCCGAAGCGAATGGGACCGAACCGAACCGAGCCGACGGTGTTGAGCCCGCCGACGGAGCGCGGTGGGCCCGGCCCGGTGTCGATGGTCCTGGATTCCCGCGGGCGGCCACGCGTCGCCGCGAGCGCCACCCGCCCACCCACATCTCGCCTCGCCAGCCAACGGAGAAAAGAAGCAAAGGCGCCCACCGCCACCAGCACACCTTCTCCGTCCTTCGTCTCCTCGCCTCGCCTCGCCGCTGGTCGGTCCCCGTGCTGCGACGCCAAACCCACTCAAAAGGTAGTCAAATCTCCTCCTCCTGGGTGCCACGCAGCCCAGCTAGCGACACGCGCCCAGCCCCAATATAGGGAGGCGGCCCTCTCCCAGATCCCTTTCTCCCTCTCTCTCTCTCTCTCTCTCCTCGCTTTCCGCCTCCGATTCCCCATTCTATTGCGGGGCGATGCGGTGGAAGCTCGGCACCGCGGCGTACAAGCGTGTGCCGTCCCGCGACGCCGCCATGGACCCCGACCTCGAGACGCCAGGTCCGTGTGCCCCTCCCTCCGCCGATCCCCTTCGCATTTCGCCTTATTATTACCCCCCTGCCGATTCTGTCCCGGTGACGTCTTAGATCCGGCAGCAGAGAAGACGCCCGGCGGCGGAGGAGCAGGCCCGTCGTGGCGCAGGTCGCTGCCGCACGTGTGCGTCGCCACCGTCACCTCCTTCCTCTTCGGCTACCACACAGGGTGCGTGCGCTCGCTCCATCATCCCGTCCCCACGGGTTCCATCTCACGCTCTCCTTTTTTTTGTTGGATCTCACGCATGTCTGTCATGTGACGGTACTCATGTCTGTTTCGTGCTGATGTCATTGCGGTTGGTGCAGAGTGGTGAACGAGCCGCTCGAGAGCATCTCCGCCGACCTCGGATTCGCCGGCAACACGCTGGCCGAAGGTACGCCGCGCCCCGCCACGCCACGCACGGCCTCTCCCTCCCTCCCTCCCTCCGTATGCACGGCCTTGGTTGCTTTGTTTGGGGCCCGGTCACGAGATCTGCGTGTGTGGTTCCGTGGACGCAGGGCTCGTGGTCAGCATATGCCTGGGGGGAGCGTTCGTCGGGTGCCTCTTCAGCGGCTCTGTCGCCGACGGAATCGGCCGGCGCCGCGCTTTTCAGCTCAGCACCCTGCCCATGATCGTGGGAGCCGCCTTAAGGTACCATCTATTTGTAGTATGACATCATTTTATTCATAAGCCTGCCTGTTAAATCAATACTTGTCTCTCTCCAGTCTAGTTAATTTTGTTTAATTGCCACCTGCTAGTATCCCTTCTTTTCAATTGCAAGTATACTAGTAGTTGATTGCTGGGTGTTTTAAATGAATATACACATTGACTGCTGACTGCTGATCTGGTCATTATGTGGGATTTACTTGCACCAAGCAAATAAAATTAGGCCAGGAACTAAAATACAAGCAGCCTGTGCCGTCTACAATCGTTTAGTATGCTTTGTTTTGCAAACATACTAATACTTAATCTGATCTACACTTGGAAGGAACCGTGGCTGCTCTCGATTTTCTTTTTATATGATTTGGATACAAATCATTCTTGTGATTATGTTTTGCTAGACCATACTATACTGAAGAAGGGAAAAACATTTTGCAGTGCTCTCACCAACAGCCTGGAAGGAATGCTATTTGGAAGATTACTGGTTGGAGCAGGAATGGGGTTGGGTCCACCGGTGGCTTCACTCTATATAACAGAGGTATGCATCTGGTATCTTTGTCAATGCACGATTGCTAACAGCTGATACCAACATAGTTCGCCGATGCTCACTATCACCTACCTGCTTCAATCTAGGTCTCTCCCCCCTCTGTGAGGGGTATGTATGGCAGCTTTGTTCAGATTGCGACCTGTCTGGGAATCTTATTTTCTCTTCTAGTCGGTACCCCTGTCAAGGACATTGATAGATGGTCAGAAGCTGCTGCTCTACTTCTTCAATCTGTACTCGTGTGTTACAATTGATGTGTACAAAACTGATCTGTACTGACATTATCCTTCCAATGGCAGGTGGAGAGTGTGTTTCTGGGTTTCAGCTGTCCCAGCAGTTTTACAAGCTATTGCTATGGAGTTCTGTGTTGAGAGCCCCCAGTGGCTATATAAGGTGCCTTTACTTAGGAATATCGCCTTTTCCTTTTTCTTTTCTTGAACACTCCTGGATATTGCTTGTTTTCTCATGTCACCCTTCCGATTTATCAATTCAAAGATTCAAACCCATGGAAACACCCACTTCTCTCTGAATGGTCTTCTATAGTTTGATGTTATGTGCCTTTGCTAGTCATAACATAGGGTGTTGATTTTCTGAGCAGAACCTTGGATATCATTTTACTGCACTGAACTTCGGAGTTATCTTTTAGAAACAGCACATGTTTTGGTAAACTGTCTGCAGTATAGATGTGCAGGTCTTTCCAGTCTTCACTAGTTTATGAAGGTTATTCTCTAAACTGGGTATGTGTTGAATCGAACAATCTGTATATTGGGCCGTTGGCTACAATCTTTGTCCACTACCATACAGCCTTTTGTCCCTACAGGAAATTATTGCATACTGGTACTTAAGTAATAACAGGTATATTATAATTTATCTGCTCGAAATATGAAGGAACATGAATCCATTTACACATATAGGTCAGATACAACACATATATATTTCTGGTACAGATCAATGAGATTCTAGGTTACCTCAGTATTTTGTTTGTATTGCGATATGTATACATATCTGACTATGGTTCAGGGTGTATTATTTTGTTTCTTCAGTTCCAACGTGTGCGCGCTCACACGCAACTTACATCTTGGAAGTAACATGTTTAGCAGTCTTCTAAACGATTTAAAGAGTCCTGTTCTTCTATGCAGTGTGGAAGAACAAACGAAGCAGAAATGCAGTTTGAGAAGCTTCTAGGCCCTCTTCACGTAAAGTCTGCTATGGCAGAACTTTCTCGATCGGAGAGAGGAGATGATGGGGAAAGTGTGAAGTTCTCAGAGTTGTTTTATGGTCGTCACTTCAATGGTACAAGCTGTCAATTGTGTTGCATTTTTCTGCTTCAGTGTGACCTTATTTCTTTTCTTCCTTGAAGTTTGTTCATTACAAGTCCCTTTTTTGCTACAGTTGTTTTTATTGGCACAACGCTCTTTGCTTTACAACAGTTATCGGGCATAAATTCTGTGTTCTATTTCTCATCAACTGTGTTCAGAAGTGTGGGGGTGCCCTCTAGCCTTGCCAATATATGCATGGGGATTGCAAATTTGTTAGGTGAGCCCATTAAAGCTGTTTGTTCTTCTACTGCTCTGTTATATTCAGTTGCTGATCTTATTTTGCTGTGTTGGCTACCAGGTTCTATTATAGCTATGCTTCTAATGGACAAACTAGGCAGGAAAATGCTTCTTGTAGGAAGCTTCTTTTTCATGGTGAGCAATTACTGTAATTGTAAGATATATGGAACATTACTGAATGCACTTCCTTATACTGGTGTAACGTATAGGCCTTCTCAATGGGACTTCAGGCTATTGGAGCGAATCGTCACCTTGGTTCTGCAAGTGTGTATCTTTCGGTTGGTGGCATACTGCTGTAAGTCATGCAGATTTATACCATTTAATAGCTTGGTTCTACCATGCAAGTTTCTCAACCTTACTTTTGGTTCTTCAAATCATCTATGTTGAATAAGTTCCCCAAAACCACCACTTTAACGGTCACTGTTGCTCACAGCTACCACCGCGATTCAGATTATAGGCCGAACATAACCTTGATTGCGGCTTAGCACGTTCACGAAAATCTGACAAGACTAGATCACTCATTAGCTCTGAGGTGGCTAAAGGACTTGCCAAGTGAGCAGCACATGTGACGGGGGTGTGGGGGGTCAAGGAATCCGGCTATGCCGCCGCTGAGCCACTATAGTAGTTACTTTCTATTTAGTTAACTTGTATTCTAGTCGCCAACATATGAAGCATATGCTCCTCAACTTTTTTGCCAGTTATATTTTTCTTTCTTATAATTATAAGATCACTATGGACATATGTTACTTATAGTTGAACATTTTGTTGGCAGGTTTGTCTTGGCATTTTCGTTGGGAGCAGGCCCAGTTCCAGGACTTCTTTTACCTGAGATTTTCCCAAACAAAATTCGGGCCAAAGCTATGGCTCTCTGTATGTCAGTGCATTGGGTAAGAGTTCTCTCTTTTCAGCATGAAGCTAAGCTGAAAAATTTCATCAGATCAAACGACATCTGCCAATATGGAAAAAAGATATGCATTTTAAATTTGTACGCTACTTTGTCATGGGCTTTGGTTCAGCTGAGAGTAAATGCATAAACTAGAAAACAACGAAAATCCCTTAGTGTTCAGTTGTGCTCAAATTTGGGTAAAAGTCTAGACATGCACACCCTTTGAATGGAATGGGGAAAACAGACAGAAGGTTATGGTCGTATATCCAGTTATACTGTTGTAAGCAATTGAAGAATTGACTAGTTTCTGTCAGTTATGAGTTAGCCAGGTTGAATTAGGGATACATTCGTATGATTTTAACTTGCAAGTAGCCAAGCAGTTACGTTGCCAGACTGCAAGAGGGTGCCAAACTGGTATACTGACCCTCTGCATGTTATGAAGATTGAAAGCACTTACTTTTGTTGTTGTCATGAAGTGTTAGACGTTGTAGGCTGAAGCCTTTTTCTATCTAACAGAATTAATGCCTCTCCTGTGTGCTATTAAGAAGAGAAACATAAGTAACCATGAACACCATTTGTAGATGAAATGTTTATGCAGTCACTCCTCATGATGCAACCATGGTTTTAAATTATACCCAAGTATGGTTGCTACTGTATGTATAATTTAACCAGCGGTTAAATCGATGCAGACAGCTTCTGTAGATTCTTCCAATGAAGAGCTGGAATACCAGTAGACAAGAATGCACTAGATATCCTTGATTATAGTTCTATTCTATGTCGAATTTCCTTGAGTTAGAATTGTTTCCTCTTGTGCTTACACACAATGATGCTTGACTGTAATGAGCAGGGCGTCAACTTCTTTGTCAGTTTGTTATTCTTGCGGCTTCTGGAGCAACTTGGCCCACAGGTTCTGTACACGATGTTCTCGTCAGCGTGTGTGGTAGGAGCAATATTTGTGCGGCGACACGTAGTCGAAACAAAGGGCAAAACTCTGCAGGAGATAGAAGTTTCACTGTTACAAACACAGTAAAGGTAACGCCCTCTGCTCTTTCGTTCCCTTGACGCAAACCATTTCAGATCATCTCTGTGTAACTAGGGCATGCGGATTGCTAGCAGCGCGTTGAGGAAACTTACATGCCCTTGTTGTCGCAGGTTTCACCGAGGCAGTATCTTCTGCATGCTGGGAAGGAATGAATTCAGCGGCGTTTTTGTCGCTGAACACCAGCCGGGCGGGCCGTCTGTTCCGAGATCAAGTGATCTGATCATCTCTTGCGGACAGAATCGCCCTACGCTCGGTGTAAGTTCCCGGCCGTGCACGAACCTGTGACCGCTAGAGCAGTGGCATACTATCGTAGGAATACATACATACATACATGAGAGACTGGCGAGGAGGCTCTTGTCTGTATAGGCTGATAGTCGGCCCTATGTACTATATTGTGTTGTCTTGTGCTTAACCGTTTCGTCAGTAAGGGCAGACTGGGATTTTGGATACTGATGAACGAACGCTGTCGAAACGGTTTACTATTGTTTGGAATAAGTAACAGCAGTGACATGCCTCGTCGGATGTATTCTACTCCAGCTTCGACCCGGGTTTGCTCGGTCTATAGGGAAATGAAGAGCTATGTATCCTGTTAAGAGGTGGCAGTGATTCTACACAAAACATATAGCCACAATTTTAATTTTTTTCTTCAAAGAACCACCGATCCTGAGCTTGATGACGATTTTGATCCATCTGTGAGGAACGCGTTGCTCGGGAAGCTCGTCTTTGGTAATCGCTGTTTTGCATATGTGCCTGCCCAATGGGTTTGGGTTTGGGTTTGCAATCCAATTGGATGTGGCTTGGCGGCTGTGAGTGAGAGATAGCAGGGAAATTGATCTTTGAAGAAGTACAGCGGTCATAAACCATCATCCTAGTTGAATCTTTAGGGATATAATCTGAAATTGATCACCTGGGCTTTTACTGTTGCTAGGGATATAATCTGAAATTGATCACCTGGGCTTTTACTGTTGCTAGAGCAAGGGAAGCTGGTGTATCTGTATTAGATGCGCTTTTATGAGCTGAAGCTTAGGCTCGGCGGAGCCCAGTGGCCACCCCTGTAGCACAGGCATCAGGGTCTAAATTATCGGCGAGCGTTTATGTCCCGTATTAAGTGAGACGGTAGCAGCTCTTGCTGAAGGTTTTTCCTCCTCATGCGACAGGCAGATCAAGGGTGCTGCTAGCCACTCCGCCTAGGTCCCTCGCCCTCTTGTGGTAGGTTTTAGGGCCGCGCCCTACTTGAGGCTATTCGAGCCCTTTTTTTTCTTTTCTTTTTCTTCTTCTCCATTTTTTTCATTCTTTCTTGCATTTTGTTTCTTTTTTTTTCATTTTAATTTTTACTTATTTTTTCTTTGTTCTTTTGGTTATTATTATATATTTTTTGTACATGCCAACGGCATTTTTACGGTACACGACTAATATTTTCTAATGTAAAAAAAAAGTTATATACATGGTAATTTTTTTGAACATATTTAAATACAATATTCATAATTTTTGAATACAGGGTCGATGATTTTTTTTACGCATTTAACATTTTTCAAACGCTTGATTAACATTTTTCAAACACTCATTCGACATTTTTTAAATGCTTGATTAACATTTTTGTATACATTATAAATATTTTCATCATCTTTATAATACATGTTAAAGATCTTTTCTATACAAATTCAACATTCCCAAATTCTTGATTAACATTTTTCAAATACTTGTTCAACATTTTTTTCAAATGCTTGATTAACATTTTTATATACATGATCAAATTTTTTCACAATTTTGTAATACATGGTAACATTCTTTGTATATACATTTCCCAAATGCTTGACTAAGATTTTGGAAATATTGTTCAAAATTTTTATTCAAAATGCTTGCTTAACATTTTTTATATACATGGTCAAAAAATTCCATCATTTTTAAATATATGATCAACAATTTTTCTAAACACGTTCAACATTTTTCTGAATGCTTGTTCAACATTTTTCAAATACTTGTTCAACATTTTTCAAGTGTGTTTGGTACAGTGTTTTGTAATATATAATATATGTAGAATATTTTGAAGTATAATAAAAATACAAAAATAAAGCAACGAGACTAGGAAAAACAGGTCGTGGCCTGCCGTGCACGTGGGCCGGCCCATCCCGCTCCCCCTACAGAGTAGTAATCTGGAGTCGTTGAAGGTGAGATATAAGGGTGGCCCTAATTTTTTTTGTACTGCTATAGTTATCACATTTTTGCAAGCTAATTATCACATATAATGCCCAAGCCATCAAGGTGGGCCAGCAGCAGTGCCTCAAAGCCCATTAAACTAGTCTAGGTACCAAGCTCCGGTACGTAAAAGCCCATGTCATAGCGCCAACACCAAAAACAGAAATCATCAATTAAGGAGCACTCTTTGCAAAGGTCACTCCCACCCCTGTGAGTCTAAATCTCTTAAACCGTGAGTCCAAATCTCGAACCGTTTTAACAGTTGGATTCCGCGTGTGGAGATCTTCAAAACTAGATCTCATATTAATAGGTTTTGATGAACTTTTATTTCACAAAAAAAGGACGAAAAAACCGAATCGGGAGCATGTTTTCTTTCCTTTCCGAAAAGGCACGATCGTGCCTCTCGGGGAATCAAATCCGTGCCTCCCCGAGAAGTAAAGTTGTGCTTCTCATAGAAGGAAAAAGAAAAAGGAAACACGTTTTCTTTTCATTTCAGAGAGGTACAGTCCGTGCCTCTAGCGGAAGGAAAAGAAAGAAAACACGTTTATTTTTCCATTTTCAAGAGAAACAGACGTGCCTCTCATGAAAGGAATTTTTTTTAGAGAAAACACATTTTTTTGCTTTCGAGGAAGCAAAATCGTGCCTCTCAGGAAAGGAAAAAAGAAAATTCATTTTTTTTTCTTTCCGTTTCTGAGAGGACGGCCGTGCTTCTCGTGAAAGAAAAAAAATGCATTTTTTCGCACATTTTTTTCCCAAAAGCTAAGAAAAACAGATGAAAAACCGGGAAGCCAAAAAACCTAGAAAAACCCATCTAAAAAGCTAAAAATGCTTGCGGAAAATAAAAATTAAAAATCGAAGGGAACGCCCAGAGCGCAACACGTGTCAGCGGCTAAGAGCGCTCTCAGCCCCAGGTGATCGTTGCGGGGCTCCTGAAAGAGTACTCCTTCGTTAGTTGCTCCCACCAAAAGCTGGTAGCTCACAAGCTTTTAGAACAATCGATAGGTAGGCTTGTTAAGCTCGTAGCTAGATTCTTAATAAACCGAACCAATCATTGTTTTTAGCCCGTCAAGCTCAACGAGCTTAATGAACGAGCAAACGAAATGGTGAGTCATAGGAGGCGGCAGAATACTAGAGCATGTCCTACGGACGGAGGTCGGCACAAAGGTGGCAGAAGAGGAGGCGCGTGCATTCGCAGACGATGCCAACTCCGTGTTGGTCGTGTCGCCGCTTTGGGTCCCCAGAAAGCCACTCCTATAGCCTTACTTCTTGAGGCTCATGAGAAATGAGCTTGTCAGGGGAAGACAAGACGTTGGACACGGACTCGGTCAAGGTTAGCGATTTTAGACTAGGTTAAAAAAGTCTCATCCGCTTTTGTTTAGTTGAAATGTGTTGAAAATATAATGGTCCGATTTAAATGAAAATTACCCGTACGACATAAAATTGATCCGGTTTGTTCAAATTTGCTTTGAAATATACATGGCATGGTTAGATGACCGCCTTCATCACTGTCCGCAGACGCGCCGCGTTCTTGATCGACGCGCCGCAGACACAGCATGATCTACGTACTCGTTACCACAGCACCACGCTCTCCCCAGGTGCTAGCTAATTAGCTCGTTGCTTCTCTTGATCGACAATGGCACAGCAGCCAGCTGCGATCCTGTGCCTCATCATCATCATCCTCACCGGCTCACCGCCCCCGTCGCTGCCAGCAGGGCCCTCCACAAGGTCCGGCCGCCACCTCCCCTGCAGCGCCAACGGTGCTCCAAACACCTCTGCCACCTTGGGTGCCGGCCGCGGCCTCGACGATCCTTCAGCAGCCATCGGCCACGGCCTCGGCGATCCTTCAGCAGCCACCGGCCGCAACCCCGTACCGCTACTGCATTCATGTCACCGGGATCGGGTTTCTGTGCGTGCTGGTCCCGTTCCTGGCAGGCTGCTTTCTCTGCGCGCTCTTCATCTTCTGCATCGCGCGCTCTACAACGGCGGCGACGGGGAGCCAGGACGTCGAGGAAGGTCCTACTGTGGAGAACACCGCTCTGCAATGTCTGTCCTGCCTCGCTAGATTTGCGGCATGTGTATGATTCTTATTGAAAAATGGCTTATAGCTAGTTTGAGGTGTGGTTGGAGTATTAGTCTGTGGACTTTTGAGGTGGCTGGAGTAGTGCTTATGTGGACTGTGATCCTAGCTCGTACTAATTGTTATCATTTGTTCGGGACATTGGTTCAGGAATCGCTCTAATTAAGTGTGCTTTATTTCTTTCTTCACACTAAACCCTCTTTTTTTTATCTACGCATTGGTCGGTTAACACCTGGATCGGGCCGGCCGCCTCCGGAGCGATTGGATTGTGCGCGCGAGACGACTGTCACCTTTTCTTTTTTACCGTTGCAACGTGCCCCATGTTGCCGCCACAACAAATCCTTTTGTTGATGGTCATGTCTTGACATTGCGCTCGATTCTCTGCAACACGGCCCATGTTGGCCACCGTAATGTGCCACATGTTGTGCTCGAGAGATTGCAACGTGTCTTATGTTGCCGCCACAACAAATCCCTTCACTGATGGTCGCGTCTTGATGGTCGCTCAGTTGTCTGCAACACGCACCATGTTGCCCACCGTAATGTGCCCCATGTTTGTGCTCAGGTGATTGCAGCGTGTCTTATGTTGCTGCCGCAACAAATCCCTTCAATGGTGGTCCCGTCTTGACGTTCCGCTCTACTGTTTCTAACACGACCTATGTTAATTGCCCACTGTAATGTGTCCCATGTTTCGCTTAAGTGATTGCAATGTGCCCCATGTTGCCGCCACAACAAATCCCTTTTCCCTCGGTTCTCTGCAACACACATCACATTGCCCACCGTAATGTGCCCCATGTTGCGCTCAAGTGATTGCAGCGTGTATTATGGTCTCACCGCAACAACCCTTCTATGGCACTCTCGTCTTAACATTCACTCGGTTCACTAGTAGAAAAAGGGCTTTTAGTCCCGGTTCTGGAACCGGGACTAAATGGTCGTTACTAAAGCCTCCCCCTTTATTCCCGGTTCTTAGGCTCTCCACGTGGCCGCTACCTGGAGGTCCACCTTTAGTCCCGGTTGGTAACACCAACCGGTACTAAAGGAAACTTTATGATTTTTTTTGAATTTTTTTTTGGAATTTTTTTTTGATTTTCAAATTTCTGAATTATTTTAACCTCTCATCTCTAATCACCTCTCATCACTGCTCAATTTAACCTCTAATCATCATCTAACTTCCCGGACGGTCACCCATCCTCTCACTACTCCAGCCTGAGCACGCTTAATTTCCGGGTTCTATTCTCCCTCGTTTCCAAGTCTGCACTTGTTGTTTTCCTGACAATAGTAAGATGTCAATCCTATTAACCTCAGGAATTTAGCTTGAGCATGAAGTCACACATTTCACTGTTTGAGTTTGAAACTATTGTTCTAAAAATAACACTAATATTTAGTAACACTAATATTTCTTGAATAATTAGTTTGACCATTGTTTGACCACAGTTTGACCATAGTTTGACCAGATTTGACCAAAATTCAAAAAAACTGAAATAATTATTTAGTAACACTAATATTCTTGAATAATTATTTAGTAACACTAATACTTCTTGAATAATTATTTAGTAACTTTTTTTCCCGAAAAAAATTCAAAACTAATTTTTTTCTGTTACTAGTGGCGCACCTAGCAAACGGTGCGCCACTAATAAGTTTGAATTTTTTTGAATTGTTTTGCCTCCAGATCTTAAAAGCCCTGTAACTTTTTTCTGTTAGGTTTTTGAGGATTTTGAAAATGTTTAACGGGTTCCCCCGTTAAATTCGGATGTAACTTTTCGAGTAGATGATTTTTCATATAAAAACTTTTTCATCCGAGTTAGTATGCAAAAATTATGCCCATTTTACAAATTCCAGAGAGATTTTGCAAATAAAGTCGAAATTCACATTTGCAAATTTTCCCAACAACTAGACCACATATCACATGGGAAACTTATTTTCTTTTATTTTTGACATTTCCATCATTTTCTTTTATTTTTTTAAAAACTGAAAAGGCG
>LR880972.1:968015443-968030334 GCA_904067115.1 Aegilops sharonensis
TACTTCTGTTGTTACCTTACCTGCAATCCTATATGCTTAGTATAGGTTGCTAGTACTTTCATCTGTGGCCCTACATCCTTGTCCGTCTGCCGTGCTATACTATCGGGCCGTGATCACTCGGGAGGTGATCACGGGTATATACTATATACTTTACACTATTACATTACCTGTGGTACTGTTCGGAGATGGGGGCTGAAAGGACGGGTGGCTCCATCCCGGTAGAGGTGGGCCTGGGTTCCCGACGGCCCCCGACTGTTACTTTATGGCGGAGCGACAGGGCAGGTTGAGACCGCCTAGGAGAGAGGTGGGTCTGGCCCTGTTCGGCGTTCGCGGTTACTTAACACGCTTAACGAGGTCTTGGTATTTGATCTGGGTTGGCTACGAGCTTATACGCACTAACCATCTACGCGGGAGTAGTTATGGGTATCCCGGCGTCGTGGTATCAGCCGAAGCACTTCGGACGTCAGCGACGGAGCGGCGCGCGCCGGATTGGACTGGAACGCCTGCTGGGCTAGGTCTGCTTCCGGCCGCGTACGCAACGTGCAGGTGTGCTCAGGGCGATGGGCCCAGACCCCTGCGCGCTTAGGTTTAGACCGGCGTGTTGGCCTCTCTGTTGTGCCTAGGTGGGGCTGCGACGTGTTGATCTTCTGCGGCCGGGCATGACCCCGGAAAGTGTGTCCGGCCAAATGGGATCAAGCGTGCTGGGTAAGATGGTGCACCCCTGCAGGGAAGTTAATCTATTCGGATAGCCGTGATCTTCGGTAACAGGACGACTTGGAGTTGTACCTTGAGCTTATGACAACTAGAACCGGATACTTGATAAAACACACCCTTCCAAGTGCCAGATACAACCGGTGGTCGCTCTCGCTCAAGGATATGAGCAGGGGATTGCCGGGTAGGATTATTGCTATATGATGTTACTTGGAGGACTTCCGTTTGTCCTCTTCTGTCTGTTGCAAGACCGGTGTCCAGAAGCGTAGTCTTCGTTAAGACTAGCTATCCCCCTCTTATTCTGGCATTCTGCAGTTCAGTCCACTGATATGGCCCTTTACACATATATCCATGCATATGTAGTGTAGCTCCTTGCTTGCGAGTACTTTGGATGAGTACTCACGGTTGCCTTGTTCCCCCCTTTTCCCCCTATCTCTACTCGATTGCTGCAATCAGACGATGGAGCCCAGGAGCCAGACGCCGCCGCCTATGACGACTACTACTCTGGAGGCGCCTACTACTACGTGCAGCCCGCTGACGACGACCAGGAGTGACCTAGGAGGATCCCAGGCAGGAGGCCTGCTCCTCTTTCGATCTGTATCTCAGTTTGTGCTAGCCATCTTATGGCAACTTGTTTACCTTATGTCTGTACTCAGATATTGTTGCTTCCGCTGACTCGTCTATGATCGAGCACTTGTATTCGAGCCCTCGAGGCCCCTGGCTTGTATTATGATGCTTGTATGACTTATTTTATTTGTAGAGTTGTGTTGTGATATCTTCCCGTGAGTCCTTGATCTTGATCGTACACATTTGCGTGCATGATTAGTGTACGATTGAATCGAGGGCGTCACATCTCCCTTTCAAGGACACGATGCCTCGGTCCAAGCTCTCTGCTCGCAAGCAAGTCGCCGGAGGGCCGGCTCGTCCGTCTCGTCGTGGTGGCTCCGACGACTCCCAGGAGGAAGATCGCCCTCGGAAACGTGCCGCTCGTCCTCCCAGCTCGTCCAGTGATTCCTCCTTGGAGGGGTCGGACTTTGAGGATGAGCTTGAGGAGGTGGATCCGTCCCCGATGGTTGGTGTTCGCGTCGCTGCACCCAAACCGGGCACTCGTCGTCCAACCTTTCACCCTCCTCCTCCTCCCGTGCAACCCCAAGGTGATGCTCGCCTCATCTCAATTGAGCCTCCACTGTCACTCGGCCGTCATGTTAAGCGTTTCAATGAGGTGCCCAAAACTTCCTATCTTAAATTGCGTCGTGATGTAGATCAATTTACTGCTGTTAGGGATTCTCAGGATAGTCGCTTTCGCACAAATGTCCAAGCCGACATCTTTACCACGATTGTCCTCCCTAAGGGCTTGTCACTTCATCTTTGCATTGATCTTGAGCACATTCACACTCATCCGGAGAAATATCCGGGAGCCATTGAGCTCATTGAGTCGTCCAATCTAGCTGCTCCATTCGCCTTTCAACATGATTTTAACCACGCTGCCATCCACCAGTTTTATGCCACATGTTACTTTTATCCTGATTACACTGTCACATGGATGACCTCCGACACTGCACTCACAGCATCTTATGCTCAGTTTGTCACTGCCCTTGGATTTCCCGACACTGGGTTCAAAATCCACAAGGATGACCCCAATCATAAGCCCAAGGGCATTGCGGTCCGTGCGGATCTCCTTAGACCAATATCAACTTTGTCTGCCACTGAAAAGCAAAAGGGTCTAAACCAAGTTTCCATTTGGCGCTTTCCATTCAACATCATTTATCACTATATCATCCGCACCATCTATCCCAAGATGGGTGACAAGGGCTCCTGCAGCAGCTACTGCATTGATCTCATGCATCGCCTCTTCACATCTCCTAAAGGGAAGATCAATATTCCACACTTTCTATGGCATGAGATCCGCCTTGCTAGCTTCCAGCACAAGAGGGCTTTTCCTCATGCACCTTTTATTCAGGCTTTTATCGAAATTGTAGCTCCCTTTCCTATTTCCCGCACTCATGTGCATGAGCGTTGGGTCATTCCCGCCCACATGGCGGCTGATCATGTTCCTCCTCCTCCCGCTACTGCTAGTCGCACCGCCGCTAGTGTTCCTTCTCATGCTACCCATCTTCCTTCTAGTGCTGCCCCCTTTGGGCGCATTGCTCGTTTTCTTGGGAAGGCTCACTCAGCCATGATGAAGAATGTTCACCTACCATTGCTCCCAACACCACGACGTGGTCACTCGCATGGTCACTTCCAAGAACGCTCTGAAGGCTCGTCTGAGAGACTCAGGAGTGTATGATGTGAGTGACGATGAGCGTCTTCCTGCAGATCCCCCGTCTGACTTTGGTTTTCCCTCCGGTCCTGAGTGGGCTGATTTCTTCGACGAGGCTGGTGGCAGTGGTGTTCATAATGATGATGAGGATGATCTCTAATGCTATTATGTTTTTCCCCCTAGTTCTCTATCTTTTTGGATACTTGATGCCAAAGGGGGAGTAGGCTCTATATGCAATCAAACTTCTTATGTTTGTCTATCTCATTATGTAATCAAACTTATTGTTATGGTTATGTTTTCGCTTGTACTGAACCTATGTTATGAGTTTGTTGAATCTGAGATTTGGTGAATCTACATGTGATGAATCTATATGAAGTTTAACTCTTGATTATCGTGTGTAAGATATTTGGTTATATTGGGGGCATCACTTTGAGGGGGAGCTCGCTCGCTACTCATTTCTATTATGATTATTGAGCTCCACAACAAATACTTTCGATTACTATTATGAGTATGCATATGTGTTGTCATCAACTACCAAAAAGGGGGAGATTGAAAGTGCAATCATGCCCTTAATCATATTTTGATGTTGATGACAACACATATGTTCGGGACTAATCATATTTATCAAGTATATCTAAGGATTATGTTTCAAAGACCGTGTGCATGGATCATGACTAGGGACAAAAAGCATATAACTCAAGAATGGAGATACAAGATGTCGACTTCATTTATGGTTTGATCTTGAGTATAGGGATCCCGCACTATATATTAAGAGGGGATCGATGGATCTAGTGAAAAAATTGCTCAAAAGCTACTATTCCTATACCTTGCCTTCGGACGTCCGGCCACTTCCGGACGTCCGGCGTTCCACAACAGAAGCATTTCTACGGATGTCCGGAACTCTCCGGACGTCCGACACGTTCACATCAGAAGCCTTCTTACGGACGTCCGGACCCTCCGGTCGTCCGTGCTCCGGATGCATGTTCACAACAGAAGCATTCTTACGGTCGTCCGGACTCTCCGGATGTCCGGACCCTCCGGATGTCCGGCCCCTGCTCGGACGTCCGTATCCTGTACACTGGGTTGTGGGTCACGTTTTCACAGCGGCCAGTCGTCCGATGACTGTCGGACGTCCGGACCTATTTGTGCCTCCGGACGTCCGACGTTCTCCGGACGTCCGGCCCATCCTGTACCCAAAACGGTCACTTTTTCCCACCACCTATATATATACCCTTCCTCTCCACAGGATAGGGTTGACCATTCACCTTGAACCTATCAAGAACACTCCTCACTCTCTCTCTCTCTCTCATTCAACCACACCAAATCCTAGATTCACAAGTGTTCTAGGAGCATTTGAGAGAAGTTCTCCAATCAAGTGATAGATCCACTTCATCCCCTTCTTTGCACCAAAGGAATTCGTGACTTGAGCAAGTTTTGAGCTTTCCCCTATCGTTCTTGTTACTCTTGGAGGTTGGAGTCTCCTAGGCGGTAGGAGTCATTCGGAGAGGAATCGAACTTTGTGATTTCCCACGGAAAAGTTTGTGAGGGTTTGGAGACCACCCCAAGGTCTACCTCTAGTGGTTGAGAAACGCCTCCGTGGTGTTGTCTCAAGGGAGAATAGGGTGAGCCTTCGTGGTAACATCCACCTCTCTAACGGTGACTAGCTTCCCTCCAAGGAAGTGAACATCGGCATACATCCTCGTCTCCCGGAGTTGCGGTTATTACTAACCCTTACTCTCTACTTGTGGTTACTTGTCTCTTTACACTTACGTATATCATATTGTGCTTGCCTACTTACGTGTTTTGTGTTACTTGCTTAGTACTTTGTGCTCACTTGCAATTGTTAGGCTCATCTTCATATTCCGCACTATTGCCTAAAATTGCTAAGTAATAATTAAAAATTTGTAATTGTACCTATTCACCCCCCCCTCTAGGTCCATCTCGATCCTTTCAGCTAGCCTGTTTATAACACGGCCCATATTGCCCACTGTAATGCACCCCATGTTTCGCTCAGGAGATTGCAATGTGCCCCATGTTACCGGCGCAACAAATCCCTTTGTTGATGGCCGCGCCTTGACGTTGTGCTCGGCTATCTAACTACCGTAATGGGCCCCATGTTGCGCTTGGGAGATTGTAACGCGCCCCATGTTGCAAACACTCGCTCATCATCCACCTAACCATTGCAACATCAACAAAGCCCTTCGTTGTGTGCCGCGTTACCCACCACAACATGCCTCATGTCACTCGGTTGTCTGCAACACGGCCTAGGTTGCAAGCACGTGTGTGCGATGGGAGAGGGTGTTTTGCGCCGATCAATCAAAGATATCATACGACCGCGGCGGTGGTTGACGTGCGCCAATGATAAGTTAGTTGAGGAGAAGACTGTTTCTTTTTCTTAAAACGTATTGGTCGCGAACAACAGAGATGTGAAGGGGAGCTGTGAAATGTATTGAGGAGTGACTAGTGCAAATTGTTTGAATTTTCCTTGCACATAGAGGGTGTAATGCATGGCAGGTGAGGGAGAAAGAATAATGGGAAAGGGAAGCAAGTTGCAGGTGCATATTATTCAATGGGTTTTGTTATAAAAAACCTAAGTATCTAATGCATGCATTGGTTATTTGGTGCAATGTTCAAGGTTGGGTGCCTCCTTCAGTCTAAATAACATATTTTGTTCTCATATATTGGGTGCCTCCTTCAGTCTAAAAAGAAAGCGGGGTTTTAATACTGTGTTTGACAGGGTTTTGAACTCAAAACCTCTTGGCTCTGATACTATGTTGAATTCATGTTCCAACCTGTTACTCCATACTAAATGAGAGAGGTTGGACAATACTCCCTCCTTCCCAAAATCTTAGGCGTATTAGGATTTACATGCAATCCCATAATGTAGGACGCACAGTTGAAGCCTAGCCAAGGATCGCTACTTTTTTGAAAATAAAAAGATGCGGCCAATCCTCTTGTGGGGTTAGCACCCAAATCATGCAATGCCTTCCTTTTTTATCTCCAATCGTGGATGGCTCCCTCCTACGATTTGCTCACGTAACAGACTCTGCGCTAGTTTTCGTGCTAACAACTAATACGCCCTAGATTTTGGGAAGGAGGGAGTATATTTCAACATGAGGGATAGCAAGTGAACCGAGCGTCACCTTAGTATCAGATATGCTATATATGCTACTTTCTGTTTGTTTCCCTAGAAGAAGAAAATGGAGTAGGGCATGTTGGCGGACGAGCTGCATCAAGATCGTTCTTTTAGAAATTTATAAAAATCACTTTTTTTTTTAAGTTTCAAAAATTCTGAAAAAAGCATACATGCATGTTCATATGGATATGGATGTATTTTACATGTGTGTAAAGTCGGACGATGAAATACATTACCTGTACTGGCAGCAACAGCTAGAGGTGCATGCATGGAAAGGTATGTATCGTCAGCTGATGACATGTGCATATACGCTAGCCAGGACGGATCGAGTATCTGCCTGCATGCGGCCGCCCTTTCCCAAGCATGGAAAACACAGCCTTCCTGCCAACCACTTCGGCTGGGATTGGGATAGAGTATATTCCTAACTACTTATAATAATACTGTCTTGCCCCTTGGGAAGTCCTGGAACCATTTTAGTGTCAACTATTATCAGTCCACGAATCGAAGAGAGAAGAATCAATAAGAGCGGGCGGCCGGGTTAAGCCAAAAGCGCGCTAAACAAATCAGCAACACGTACGCGCGCGGCCGGCCGATCGAGCACACGAAAGGCCAATTGACTACGCGTGCTGCCACTATATATTGAGCACCCTCCCACATGCACTATGTAGACGATATCGGCGACACCACTGCACCATATAAACCTTCCAGGGCGTGCATGATCTATTCGGCGCCACAGTACCACACTCTCTGCAGGTGCATGATCTATTCGTTCGCTGCTTCTTGATCGACAATTAATGGCGCGGCAGCCAGCGGTGATCCTGTGCACCGTCGTCATCCTCGCCGTCTCCGTCGTCGCCGTCGCCGGCCGAGCCCTCCACCAGGTCCAGCCACCTGCTACCCCTGCAGCGCTAGCATTTCTCCACCCGCCACCTTCGCCTGCAGCGGCATCGGGACTCCAAACGCCGCCGCCTCCGGTGCCCGCTGCGGCCTCGGCGATTCTTCAGCAGCCACCAGCCGACCAGCAGCAGGGCCCGGCCGCAGCACCGTACTACTACTACATTCATGTCACCAGGGTCGGACTCCTCTGCGTGCTGGTCTCGTTCCTGTTAGGCTGCTTTCTCAGCGCGCTCTTTATCGTCTGCCTCTCGCGCTCAACGAGGGCGGCGGCGGCGGCACGGCGGGAAGACGTCGAGGAAGGTGCTAGTGTGGAGAACACCGCCATGCAGTGTTTGTCCTGTCTCACTAGAGTTGCGGCAGGTGTATGATCCTTGTTAAAAATGCCATAGTTTGCCGTGGTTCTAGTATTATTCTGTGGACAACCTCACTAGAATTAAGTGTACTTTTTTTCTTCTCCATACCGTACCCTGTTTTTAGCCTCTCTTTTTTTGGTCATGTCTTTCCTCTTTCCACAATTAACCACAAAGTCAGCCTTTTCATTCCCAGGATTCAGGATTACAAAAATGAACAGACAATCAAGCTAACATTAAAAGCCACAAAAAATAGAAATTCCAAAAAAGCCACAGAAAAAAATATATTTTTGCCGCGTGAAAGCCATGGAAAATATGATAATAATTCCGTGGATTCTAGATGTCCTTTTTCTTAACGTTATTCGTTCATTCATCTTAGAGTCGTTGGTTCTATGCGATATGTGTGTTGCAACTTGTGTCATGTGGAAAACGGATTCTATTATGACGAAAATAGTTGTAATATAAAAAATAAAAATATTAATAAAATTATGTAGGAAAACACAATAGATGTTTCAGTCACACAGGAGGAATAGTTGCTAATTCATCTTAAGAATCTAGTTCTTTTTTTAGAGCAAAGAAACTACTACTAGTTTGAAAAGAAAAGGTGTAGTTGCTAATTTGAAAAGAAAAAGGCTGGCTAGATTGAGCCAGCCTAGAAGCCTAATCTCATCTCCGGCCTGGTCCATTGAACACACAGAGTGGGCCGCATCTTCATGACTGACACACAGGCCCAAGCAATGTTTGTGCGGCTTAGAGCAACTAGTTGATGAGCGCTCCTTCGAGAGTCTCACAACGATCACTAGGAGATGGGCTGACAGCGCAACACTTGGCGCGCTCTCAGCCATCACCACGTGTCGCGCTCTAGGCGCTTCCTCCGGATTTTAATTTTATCTATTTTCCACACGCGTTTTGTGCTATTTAAACGGTTTTGTTTTCGGTTTTTTTGATTTTTAGGTTTTCCACTGGTCTTTCTTAGCTTTTGGACCAACTTTTTTTTTGAAAAACAAACCTTTTTGAGGAAAAAACATGTTTTCTTTTTTTTTCCTTCCGTGAGAGGCACAGCCATGCCTATCAGAAACAAAAAAGACGCATCTTCTGTTTTTCTCCGTCCGCGAGAGGCACGTTTTCCTTTCGCGAGAGGCACGGCATATCTGAAACGAAAAAAAAAACATTTTCTGTAGTGTTTTCTTTCCGTGAGAGGCACGACCTACCTGCAACGAAAAAAACATTTCTGTAGTTTTTTCTTTCTGCGAGAGGCATGATTTTGCTTTCACGAGAAGCACGACCGTGCCTCTTGGAAACAAAAAAAAAACGAGTTTTCTGTTATTTTCTTCCGCGAGAGGCGTGGTTTGGCTTGCGTGAGAGGCACGGTTGTGCTTTCGCGAGAAGCACGACTATGCCTCTCGAAAATGGAAAAACATGCGTTCTTTTGCTTCCATGAGAGACACGGTTTTGCTTTCGTGAGAGGCACGGTTGTGCTTTCGCGAGAGGCACGGTCATGCCTCCTTCGGAAAGGAAAAGTATTGGGCTCGCGGTTCGGTTTTTCTATCCGTTTTTTACGTGAAAAAAAGTTCGTCAAAACTTATCAACATGAGATCTAGTTTTGAAGATCTCACCGCGAGGAATCCAATAATGAAAACGGATCGAGATTTGGACGCACGGTTTAAGGGATAAAACACTTTGAATAAACGGATATAAAAAAAGGAAAAACTTCCAAGTTGTGACAAGTGGCGCGCATGTAGTGCGTCACTGATCACAACCTGAGTAGGCATGAGTGATCTTTAGAAGGAGTACTCCTTAATTAGTGATTTCATGCGTTCTCGAACACGAAATGATATACACAGCAGGACCTCCTATGCGTTGCATCAGACCTCCTATCCAGCATGCGACGGCTGTGGGGAGTCCCAGCGCACAACCCTCGCTCGCCCTTGCGCGCCCATTTGGGCTGGCCCAAGAGTGGCGGCCGGGCGTCCCCTATTTTTCTTTGTTTTCTCTTCAGTTTTCTGTTTTCTCATTTAAATAATTTAGGATTTCAAAATAGTTCCAAAAATTCAAAACCCATTATAATTGTTAAAAATTTTGTGGAGCCAAAAAATGTCCATGAATTCGAATAATGTTCATCAATTAAAAAAATGTTATTTCAAAAAAGGTTCATTAATTCAAATATGCTAACGAATTTGGATATTGATGAACATTTTTCGAATTTGATGAATATTTTTAGACATTATTGTGAACAATTTTTTGAAATGTCATTGACGAAAATTTGAATTTGATGAATATTTTTGGAAATCGATGAAAAAATTTCGAATTTGATGAATTTTTTGAAATGACAAGAATTTTAAGTATTTGATGAATTTTTTTGAATACAGTGAACAAAAGTTTCATTTTGATGAACATTTTTTAAATTCCAATGAAGAAATTTTGAATTCGAAGAAGATTTTTTCAGTTTGATGATCAAAATATAAATTCGACGAGAAAAGAATGTTCTTTGATTTGAAAAGAAAATTCGCAAAAGTGGTGAAAAGGTAAATAAGAAAAAAATGAAAATAGACAAGAAAAGAAAGAAAAGAAAAAAAATTAAAAATAAGAAAAAGCTAAACTAAAAGAAAGGGAATGGGCTGACCTATATGGCATCCGCGCTGCGAGGGGGTGTGCGCTACCTCGATTGCGAGCACCCGCATTAGGGAACTCCTATCTGCCGCAGTCTGCGGCAGAATGTTGAGGCTTCGCACAGGGTTGTCGCGCGACTGGGCCGGTCCATGCAGGCTTGGAGCGGCATAAAAAAATCAAGAGAAAACAAGCGATAGCTGCGAATCGAGCTCGCGATCTCACACTCATAGACACAGGTAGCTAGCCTCTACAACTGATTCATGTGCTCAAAAAACAACGCGAATACTTTGAAACTATCCACATTGGGAGAGCGAATTATTTGATCGTTACATTCCTTGAAAATTCTGAATATTATTTAAAAAAAATCTGAATGTTTTTTAAACAGACACATGAATTTTAGAAAAATGTAAACACATTTTCGAATGGTAACCATAATTTGAAAACCGGAAGAGTTTTTTAAATTTGGTCAAATTTTGGAAAACAGGAATATTTCTGAAAATTCCGAACAATTTTGAATAAGTTTACGTGAAGGTCAGGCCCATGTGAATGTCTTCAAAAAATGTGGACAAAATTTCGGATTTTTAACCAAACTTTAAAACAGAAGCAATTTTACAAGTTGTGGACAAATTTCGATAAACAGGAACATTGTCTAAAAATTTCCACCAAAACATGAACAATTCTTTAATTTTTGAATTTTTTTAGAAAGGACAATTCATTTTTGAATTTTTGAACAAATCTTCAAAAATGTAACTTTTTCAAAATACCGAACAGTTGTTAAAATAAATGGGAACATTTGAAAATTTGAAAAAAGTCAAACATTTCTGGAAAATGCAAAAGTTTGGAAAACGGGAACACTTTTTTAACTCCCACAAAAAAATGAAAATGCGAACATTTTGTTTTGAAAGCTGGAACATTTTTCAAATTCCAAAACAATTTTTAGTTACGCAAACATATTGGAAATGGGAACATTTTTTAAAATTACCGAACAAAATTTGATATTAAGAACCATTTTTCCAATTTGCGGACATTTTTGGGAAGATTTGAACAAAATTTGAAAGATGAACATTTTTTAAATTTTGAAACAACTTTTGAAACGGAAACATATATTTAAACTCCTAAGTCCTCACCAATATTGAAACAGAAACTTTATGAACAAATTTTGGAAATTCAAAACATATTTTTTAAAATTGATGAACGAAGAAATTTCCAAACAGGAACATTTTTTTAACTGCCAAGCAAAATTTGAAAGACAATACTTTTTAGAAGGCGTACTTTTTTTTTCAAATATGTGAACATTTTTAGAAAAAATGAAGAATTTGGAATTCATGAACAAAACTAAATAACAGGATCTTTTTTGACCTTTTAAAGGTTTTTAAATTTTTGAACATATTTGAAATTCGTTAGAACAAATAGAAGCACAAAAGAGAATAAAAAGGATTTAAAAAATAAATAGAAAAAATGAAATAAAGAAACAGATAAAGGAAAAAGGAATCAGAAAAAACAAAAAGAAAGAAAAAGTAACAAAAAACCAGCAAAATCCGGTTCAAGAACCTTCTAGAAGGTTCCAAAAACCGATCAGGAACCTTCTAGAAGGTTGGCGGAGGAGGAGCGCGCGAGGGCCTCTTCTCTTCTCAAGCTCAATAGCATGTAGAAGAGCCACCTTTATAAAGAGGTCCAACTCCTCTTGCATTTCCAGGATGGGACTAAACTTCCGGGACCTCCTATATGCCGCCCGTGTGCGTCAGATCGTTGCAACTTCGCTGAAGCGACGCGAACACGAGCTAGCCCAACAATCTCCCTGTGAGCGAAAAAACGAAAAAAGAAGATGCGCACGCGTGGGATCGAACAGACGACCTCATGCTCGAATCCAGGGAGGCTAACCAGCCGCGCTAGCTACCTCTAACATTGTTTATGCAGCGCTAATCTTAAAGTAGAACGTACAGGGGCAAATCCTTTAAAAAAATCGTTTAACATTTTTATGATATACGTTGAAGAAAATTTAAAATACGGTGAATGTTTTTGTAAAAAAATACTGAACAAATTTAAAATACCAACATGGACATTTTATGGGTATATGTTAAACAATTTTTTCATATATGATGAACAAAACTTAAATACACAATGAACATTTTCTAAATATACGTTGAACTATTTCATAATATACAATGAACATTTTTGTAATACACAATGAACATTTTCTAATATACGTTGAACAATTTAATAATATACAACGATCATTTTTGTAATACATAATGAACATTTTCTAATATACGTTGAACAATTTAAAAATATATAATTAACATTTTTGTATTACACAATGAACAATTTTACAATGCAAGGTGAACTATGTCATAATATACGATGAGCATTTTCTTAATACATTGATGATGTTTGTAACACACAGTGAACTTTTTATACAAATACACAATAATGAGAAGAAGAACAGAAACAGAAAATAGAAAAGGAAACGTAAAAGAAAGAAAATGAAAGGAAAAAAAGGAATTAAAACAGAAAAAAACGGAACAAAACAACTGAAAACCGGCCAAAACAGTGAAAAACTGGAAGCAAAAAATCATAGAAGAAAACGAAAAAACACCCGCAACAAACAAGGAAAACAGCAGCGAACGAAATCCGTACGTGGGCCGGCCCAAGTGGCGACTTGCTTCAGCAAAGGCTCGTCCATTTGACGCCCGCGGGCGTCAAATAGGATTTGCCTAAACGTCCCACCTCCATGTAGTGCCAATAAACCCACGGGGCCCTTAGAGATTTTTCAGAAATTGCTATATGGGCTTAAGGCCCACCTCAAATTTCACCACTTCTTCATTTATCAATGCAACATATATATACACATGACCTCTGCTCAATAAATAAATAAATACACATGACGCAGGCACTTACGCCATGCACTCACGCACTGACTAAGCCACCACATCGCCACTAACCCAACTAACAACATGACCACCATGCATGAAGTCCTCTCAACGGCCACACGT
Organism: Aegilops sharonensis; assembly: GCA_904067115.1. NCBI lineage: Eukaryota > Viridiplantae > Streptophyta > Magnoliopsida > Poales > Poaceae > Aegilops > Aegilops sharonensis. The sequence goes on from LR880972.1 coordinate 968,028,401, forward strand.
CCTAACCGTTCAGCTAACAACCTAAACACTAGGACCTTTTCTCAAGCTAACTAACTCACACATAATTCTAGCTGACTAAGGACTTGTATGCAGCTCACAACCGGATCAACCCAGCCGGCTCAACATGCTCGTAGGGCCCCACGCTCCAGCCTTCGTCGCACTTGCCGCATCACACGGTCACGCTGCCTCACGCAGCACTGCAGCGTCACGTCGTTGTCGGCATCTCGCCGCCGTCGTTGTATCACACGACGCCTTGGCATATCGCCTTCTCCGCACGCCTCTGCTGAAGCTTCGTCGGATAATCTACTCCCTAGACAAACTAATCTACATGCATAATAAAAGACAAACTATGTAGATACATGAATCAAGATTAAAGCTAACATAAGGGTTAGAACACTGAATTTGGCCCCGGCAGCCACCCCACACACGTTCCCACGCCGGCCGGGAGAAGACACGAAAACAGTTTATTTAGTTTTCGGTGCTGCAAACCCATGCGGCGCCAGCGGATTACGAAGCTTAATCAGGGCGGGCGGGTAAGTCAAAAGCGGGCGGACTGCACTAAAAAAATCAGCGAGACGGGTACGCGGCCGACCACACGAAATCACAGTTGGTTACCACTGCTACTATATAAGCCAGCCCAACGTACGTACCCACCCCACCGCCTAAAACTTCCACACACTAGGATCTACTCCTTGCCATAGCACCACGCTCTAGCTAATTAAGGCCCTGTTCAGGACTAGACTAGGAAAAGTCCATTTTACTCTTTATGTAATCACACAGGAGGGATTATTTTTAAGGGACTGGAAGAGTCTTTTTTCTTTAGTCCCTGGGACTAAAAAAAAGTCTAGTCCCTTGCAACCAAACACCCCCTAACTCGTTGCTTCTCTTGATTGACAATGGCACATCACCCAGTTGCGATCCTGCGCATCATCATCATCATCATCATCCTCGCCGTCCCCGTCGCTGCCAGCCGGGCCCTCCACAAGGTCCGTCCGCTACCTCCCCTTGCAGCGCCGACGGTGCTCCAAACACCTCTGCTACCTTGGGTGCCAGCCGCGGCCTCGACGATCCTTCAGCAGCCATCGGCCGCGGCCTCGGCGATCCTTCAGCAGCCACCGGCCGCAACCCCGTACTGCTACTGCATTCATGTCACCGGGATCGGGTTTCTTTGCGTGCTGGTCTCATTCCTCGCAGGCTGCTTTCTCTGTGCGCTCTTCATCTTCTGCACCGCGCGCTCTACAACGTCGGCGACGGCGGCCCAGGACGTCGAGGAAGGTCCTACTGTGGAGAATACCGCTCTGCAGTGGTTGTCCTGCCTCACTAGAATTGCGGCATGTGTATGATTCTTACTGAAAAATGGCTAAGCTAGTTTGAGGTGTGGTTGGAGTATCATTTACTATTACTTATGTGGACTTTTGAGGTGGTTGGAGTAGTACTTATGTGGATTGTGATACTGGCTCGTACTAATTGTGAACAGTATCATCAGAGCCCGTGCGTTGCAACGAAAGAAAAAAATTACCACACACATCTAATCCAATAACCATGACTAAAAACCTCAATACGTCCACGTTCCTTATTTCAACATGACATTAGCAAATGAACATGTGCATTACAACAGGAAAAATAAATACCACATGCCCTTAACCGAATGACCATGACTCAAGACCCCAATATGTCCACGTGTGTCAATCTGTGTTGCGTCTTATCACTACTAGAAAACAAGGCATTTGTCCCGGTTCGTAAGGGCCTTTAGTCCCGGTTCTAATGCCTCCCCCCTTTAGTCCCGGTTCTTACACGAACCGGGACAGATGGGCATCGACGTGGCCGCTGCTCGCAGCCCAGGCAGGGGGGCCTTTGGTCCCGGTTGGTGACATAAACCGGAACCAAAAAGGCTTCCATGCGTCAGCATTTCAGTGGCTTGGGTTTTTGTTTTT
>LR880972.1:968063845-968080872 GCA_904067115.1 Aegilops sharonensis
GATGTCCCTTTTTCCTGAAAGAACTATGTGGCGCTTTGGCTCATCGTATGATGTATTCGCTTCCATATCTTTTCTTTTTCTCGGTCTGGTAGACATGTCCTTCACATAGATAACCTATGCCACATCATTGGCTAGGACGAACGGTTCGTCAGTGTACCCAAGATTTTTCAGATCCACTGTTGTCATTCCGTACTGTGGGTCTACCTGTACCCCGCCTGCTGACAGATTGACCCAGTTGCATTTAAACAAAGGGACCTTAAAATCTACTCCGTAGTCAAGTTCCCATATGTCCACTATGTAACCATAATATGTGTCCATTCCCCTCTCGGTGGCTGCATCAAAGCGGACACCGCTGTTTTGGTTGGTGCTCTTTTGATCTTGGTCGATCGTGTAAAATGTATTCCCATTAATCTCGTATCCTTTCCAAATCATTACAGTCGAAGATGGTCCCGTGGACAACAAGTACAGCTCATCACAAATAGTGCTGTCACCTCTGAGACGTGTTTCCAACCAACTGTTGAAAGTCCTGATGTGTTCACATGTAATCTAGTCGTCGCACTGCTCCGGGTGTTTGGAGCGCAGACTGTTCTTGTGTTCATCGATATACGGGGTCACCAAGGTAGAGTTCTGTAGAACTGTGTAGTGTGCTTGAGACCAAGAATATCCGTCCCTGCATATCATTGAGTCCTTTCCAAGCGTGCCTTTTCCAGTCAGTCTCCCCTCATACCGTGATTTAGGGAGACCTATCTTCTTAAGGCCAGGAATGAAGTCAACACAAAACCCGATGACATCCTCTGTTTGATGGCCCATGGAGATGCTTCCTTTTGGCCTAGCGGGGTTACGGACATATTTCTTTAGGACTCCCATGAACCTCTCAAAGGGGAACATATTGTGTAGAAATACGGGCCCCAGAATGACAATCTCGTCGACTAGATGAACTAGGACGTGCGTCATGATATTGAAGAAGGATGGTGGGAACACCAGCTCGAAACTGACAAGACATTGCGCCACATCACTCCTTAGCGTTGGTACAATTTCTGGATCGATCACCTTCTGAGATATTGCATTGAGGAATGCACATAGCTTCACAATGGCTAATCGGACGTTTTCCGGTAGAAGCCCCCTCAATGAAACCGGAAGCAGTTGTGTCATAATCACGTGGCAGTCATGAGACTTTAGGTTCTGGAACTTTTTCTCTGGCATATTCATTATTCCCTTTATATTCGTTGAGAAGCCAGTCGGGACCTTCATACTGAGCAGGCATTCAAAGAAGATTTCTTTCTCTTCTTTCGTAAGAGCGTAGCTGGCAGGACCTTCATACTGCTTCGGAGGCCGTCTTTTTCGTGCAAGCGTTGTAGGTCCTCTCGTGCCTCAGGTGTATCTTTTATCTTCCCATACACGCCCAAGAAGCCTAGCAGGTTCACGCAAAGGTTCTTCGTCACGTGCATCACGTCGATCGAAGAGGGGACCTCTAGGTCTTTCCAGTAGGGTAGGTCCCAAAATATAGATTTCTTCTTCCACATGGGTGCGTGTTTCTCAGCGTCATTCGGAACAGCTAGTCCGCCGGGACCCTTTCCAAAGATTACATGTAAATCATTGACCATAGCAAGTACGTGATCACCGGTACGCATGGAGGGCTTCTTCCGGTGATCTGCCTCGCCTTTGAAATGCTTGCCTTTCTTTCGACATTGGTGGTTGGTCGAAAGAAATCGACGATGGCCCAGGTACACATTCTTCCTGCAGCTTCCCAGGTATATACTATCGGTGTCAAGTAAACAGTGCATGCATGCGTGGTATCCCTTGTTTGTCTGTCCTGAAAGGTTACTGAGAGCGGGCCAATCATTGATGGTCACGAACATCAACGCCTTTAGGTCAAATTCCTCTTGTTTGTGCTCATCCCACGTACGTACACCGTTTTCATTCCACAGCTGTAAAAGTTCTTCAACTAATGGCCTTAGGTACACATCAATGTCGTTGCCGGGTTTCTTAGGGCCTTGGATGAGAACTGGCATCATAATGAACTTCCGCTTCATGCACATCCAAGGAGGAAGGTTATACATACATAGTGTCACGGGCCAGGTGTTGTGATTGCTGCTCTGCTCCCCGAAAGGATTAATGCCATCTGCGCTTAAAGCAAACCATACGTTCCTTCGGTCACTTGCAAACTCATCCCAGTACTTTCTCTCGATTTTTCTCCACTGCGACCCGTCAGCGGGTGCTCTCAACTTCCCGTCTTTCTTACGGTCCTCACTATGCCATCGCATCAACTTGGCATGCTCTCCGTTTCTGAACAGACGTTTCAACCGTGGTTATAGGAGCATACCACATCACCTTCGCAGGAACCCTCTTCCTGAGGGGCTCGCCGTCAACATCATCAGGGTCATCTCGTCTGATCTTATACCGTAATGCACTGCATACCGGGCATACGTTCAGATCCTTGTACGCACCGCGGTAGAGGATGCAGCCATTAGGGCATGCATGTATCTTCTGCACCTCCAATCCTAGAGGGCGTACGACCTTCTTTGCTGCGTATGTACTGTCGGGCAATTTGTTATCCTTTGGAAGCTTCTTCTTCAATATTTTCAGTAGCTTCTCAAATCCTTTGTCAGGCACAACATTCTCTGCCTTCCACTGCAGCAATTCCAGTACGGTACCGAGCTTTGTGTTGCCATCTTCGCAATTGAGGTACAACCCTTTTTTGTGATCCTCTAACATGCGATCGAACTTCAGCTTCTCCTTTTGACTTTCGCATTGCGTCCTTGCATCGACAATGACCCGGCGGAGATCATCATCATCGGGCACATTGTCTGGTTCCTCTTGATCTTCATCAGCTTTGCCAGTTGCAGCATGATCGTGCACATCGTCTGGATCCTCTTGATGTTCAATAGCATCATCGTATTCAGGGGGCACATAGTTGTCATTGTACTCTTCTTCTTCGCCGTCTTCCATCATAACCCCTATTTTTCCGTGCCTCGTCCAAACATTATAGTGTGGCATGAAACCCTTGTAAAGCAGGTGGGTGTGAAGGATTTTCCGGTCAGAGTAAGACTTCGTATTCCCACATATAGGGCATGGACAACACATAAAACCATTCTGCTTGTTTGCCTCAGCCGCTTTGAGAAAATCATGCACGCCCTTAATGTACTCGAAGGTGTGTCTGTCACCGTACATCCATTGCCGGTTCATTTGCGTGCATTATATATAATTAAGTGTGTCAAAAACTATTACAGAACATCATGAATAGATAATTAAGTGACCAAATTAATAGAAGTTCATCATCACATTAAAACCAAAGTACATACATAGTAAAAGTAAGAAAATAATACAAGTATCTATCTAAACATACAAGTAAGAATATTTTTCCTTTCAGAAAGAAGACAAGAACAAGAGGCTCACCACGGTGGTGCCGGCGATGAGATCGGCGCGGGCGATCGATGGAGGTGAAGACGGAGACGGGACGTGACAGACCGCTAAACCTAGACAAATATTGAGGGAAATGGAGTTTGGAGGTCGAGCTTGGAGAGGAGAAAGTTAAGTAGTGTGGCTCGGGCATTCCATCGAACACCTAGTGTGCATAGGAGGTGAGCTAGAGCACCACAAAGCTCTCCAACGGCCGGGCAGAAAAACAGAGCAGTGAAGTGCTCTGCTCGCGGGCGAGGGGTATATATAGACAATTCATTGGTCCCGGTTCGTGGCATGAACCGGGACTAAAGGGCAGCCTTTGGTCCCGATTCAAGCCACCTACCGGGACCAATGGTGGTGGGCCAGGAGCGAGGCCCATTGGTCCCGGTTCGTCCCACCAACCGGGACCAAAAGGTCCAGACGAACCGGGACCAATGGCCCACGTGGGCCGGTCGGCCCCCGGGGCTCATGAACCGGGTCCAATGCCCCCATGGGTCCCGGTTCTGGATTGAACCGGGACTAATGGGCTGACCCGGCCTGGACCATTGCCCCCTTTTCTACTAGTGTATCCTCCTTTCCACCCTCGCTGACGGTGGTCTCTGTGCTCACACAAGCACAACGTGTTTGAATATGATCAATCCAAATGTCTCTCTCTCTCTCTCTCTCTCCACATAAGATGAGAAATATGCTTTCTTTTTTCCTTGTGAGGTTTTGCCAAGGCGTGCATGCAAGGTTATAGATGGTTTCTTTCGTCTCGAATGAGGTGTTGATTTCTAATCTGGATCTACACTGACACGAAAAAAGATGGACTATGCACTATTAATTAAGATTGCACCTTCAATAGCATTTTAAACATGTTTAACAAGTAAAAAACATCATATTCATATTCTAATCAATTTCCATATATAACATGTCAAAAACGGAGTTTGGGTTTAAAAGATATGAATATTTTTAAAAGATATGAATATAACATGTCAAATCCGGATCTACACCGACACGAAAGAAAGATGGACTATGCACTATTAATTAAGATTGCACCTTCAATAGCATTTTAAACATGTTTAACAAGTAAAAAAACATCATATTCATATTCTAATCAATTTCCATATATAACATGTCAAAAACGGAGTTTGGGTTTAAAAGATATGAATATTTTTAAAAAGCAATTTAATCTGCCCATGGACTGCAGGTTTATTAAAAAAATATCAAGTTTTTCTTTTGCAAAAGGCGAAAGATTTTCCGGACTCACTTAAAGCAGAACTGCATGTCAATTAATTGAAAGTTCAGGGGGTTTTCTGTAAAACAACAAAACATTTCCTAGATTCACTTAAAACAAGACCGAAAGTTAATTTCTATAAACTGCAGGGGGTTTTCTGCAAAAATCACGACACACGGGCAAATACACTAATATAAAGTATTAGCAGGTATAGATTTGTTGACATTGATTCAAGAATCGGTCTAATTAAGTGTGTTTTCTTTCATTCATCATAGTGGACCCTTTTTTACGCCACGCGTCGGTCGGTTGACATGTGGATTGGGTCGGCAGCCTCCACAGCCATTCGAGATGACTATCACTTGTTTTTTGACCATTGCAACATGTCTCTTTTGTTGCCGCCGCAACAAACTCCTTTGTTGATGGCCGTGTCTTTATGTTGCGATCGGTTCTCTGCAATATGGCCTAGGTTGCCCATCGTAATGTGCCCCATGTTGTGCTCCAGAGGTTGCAACGTGTCTTATCTTGCCGCCACAGCAAATCCCTTCGCTGATGGCCACATCTTGACGACCACGCGGTTATCTGCAACACGCTCCATGTTTGCCACCGTAATGTAACCCATGTTGCTTAGGAGATTGCAGCATGTCTTATGTTGCCGCTGCAAAAGTCCCTTCTATGGTGGTCACGTGCTGACGTTCACTCGGTTGTCCGCAACACGGACAACGTTGCCCACCATAATCGCATGCTGCGCTCAGGAGATTGCAATGGGTCTTATGCTGCCATCGCAGGAAATCCCTTCAATGGTGGTCATGTCTTGACGTTGAGCTCGGTTGTCTGTAACACGACCAATGTTGCCCACCGTAATGTGCCCATATTGTTGTCGCAACAAATCCCTTCGCTGATGGCTGCGTCTAGACGTTTTGTTCGGCTAACCGCAACACGACCCACATTGTGCACCATAATGGGCCCCATTTTGCACTTGGGAGATTACAATGTGCCCCATGTTGCAAACACTCGCCAGCCATCCACCTAACCATTGCAACATCAACAAACCCCTTCACTATTGGTCGTGTTACCCACCACAACATGCCTCATGTCGCTCGACTATCTGTAACACTGCCCATGTTGCTCACCGTAATGTGCCCCATGTTGTTGTCGCAAGAAATCCCTTCACTGATGGCGCGTCTTGATGATGTGCTCGGCTATCCGTAACACGACCGACATCGTCCACCGTAATGGGCCCCATGTTGCTCTTGGGAGATTGCAATGTGCCTCATGTTGCAAACACTCCAGCCATCCACCTAGCCATTACAACATTAACAAAACCCTTCGCTGTTGGCCGTGTTAACCACCACACCATGCCTTATGTCGCTCGGTTGTTTGTAACATGGCCCATGTTGCCCACCGTAATGTGCCCCATGTTGTCGTCACAACACATCCTTTCGCTGATGGTCGCGTCTTGATGTTGTACTTGGCTATCCGTAACACGACCCACGTCGCCCACAGTAATGGGCCTCATGTTGCGCTTGGGAGATTGCAACATGCCCGTGTTTCAAACACTCGCTAGCCATCCACCTAACCATTGCAGCATCAACAAACCCCTTTGACGTTGGCCGCATTACCCACCGTAGCATGCCTCATGTCGCTTGGCTGTCTACAACATGACCCATGTTGCACGCAAGTGTTTGTGAGTTGGGAGAGGGTGTTGTGTGCCGATCAATCAAAGACTAAGCGGATGGTCGAGGAGGTGGTTGACATGCGCCAACGATAAGTCAGTTGAGAAGAAGCCTTTTCCTTTTTCTTAAAACGTATTGATCCCGAATAACAAAGATGTGAAAGGGAGCAGTGAAACGTATTGATGAATGACTAGTGCAAATTGTTTGAATTTGTCTTGCACATAGAGGGTGTAAGGCATGACAGGTGAGAGAGAAAGAGTAATCGGAAAGGAAAGCAAATTGCAGATGCATATTATTCAATGGGTTTTGTAATTTTCAAGGTTGGTTATTTGGTGCAATGTTCAAGGTTGGGTGCCTACTTAAGTCTAAATAACATATTTTGTTCTCATATTTCTAGGTTTTTTCTTTCTATTTGACCTCATACCTGGAATTGTTCAATTCGGCCGTTTTCCTATATAATGGTGTATGTATTGAAGTTTTACTACGTCAATGATGGTTAAAAGAGAAGGTTTCATAGATAGATAGGGAGCGGGGAGAGCGCGAGGCATACGTTGTGGCAAAGAAACCGACCGTTCTAGCCAGCTCGTTCGGGGAAGGTGTTTGAGAAAAAAAAAGTGTGAGGTGAAGTGCACGTGGTTTGCCCTTATTCGCCACAGTTTAGTTTACTGGCTCTTGTCAACATATTTTTAGAGGAATATTGAAAGCTTCTGGTTATCCCTATCATTTGCTTTGCTGCTCTTAGATCGAATGAGTGGCATCCTAAAAAGGAAATTGTCTATCTGTATCTCATTGAGGTGTTGAATTTAAGTTCCAGCCAGTTACTTCAAAAGATTGAACTTATAGAGAAAGGAGCCAATATATTCAACCCCTCCTCCTCACATCTTAGGTTTTTTTTTACACCTTAGACATGGGATCAATGTAGGATGCACAATTGTTTTTAAATACTGCGTTTGGCAGAGTTTTAAACTCAAAACTTCTTGGCTCTGATACCATATTGAATTCCTGTTCCAACCAGTTACTCCAAACTTTTGGACTGATAATGAATTGGGCAATATATTTCAACATGCAGGATAGCAACTGAACGAAACGTCACCTTAGTATCACATATGTCATATCTGCTACCTCCTATTTGTTTCCCTAGAAGAAGAAGAAAAATCAGAGTAGGGCATTTTGGAGGACAAGCTCCATTCAAAATTCAGATTTTTTTTCAAATTTCAAAAAGTTCAAAAAAAAAAGTCATACACATTGATATGGATGTATTTTACATGTGTGTAAAGTCTAACGATGAAAAACATTATGGTGAGAGCTACATAAAAAAGACAAATTCATGCACTTTATATAGACCATCTTCAATCACGAATTTGTCTTTTTGTGTGGCTCTCACCATAATGTATATCATCCTCAAATACGCGTGCGGTTTTTATTAGATTTTGTTTAAAATTTTAAGAGATGACTTGTCTTTTAAAAGAGCTATATGGAGCTCGTCCTCTATTTAGCATTTTCGTGAAATTGTACGTATACTCGCAGCAACAGCTAGCGGTGCATGGAAAGGCAGGTATCGTCAGCTGATGACATGAGCGTATACGCTAGCTAGCTTGGTCGTGCGTCCGCCACCACACCCTCCTTCCCACGCAGGGAAAACAGTCTTCCTGCCAACCACTTCCCATGGCATTGGGATAGGGTATATTCCTAATTAATAAATACTGTATAATATACTGTCTTGTCCCTTGGAAGTCCTGGAACCATTTTAGTCTCAACTGCTGGAGACCCTCTTGGTGACTAGCGGTCCACGAATCGGAGAAGAATCAATAAGAGCGGGCGGGCAAAGCCAAAAAGTGGGCTAAACAAATCAGCAACACGCGCGCGGCCGATCGAGCGCAGGAAAGGCCAATTGGCTACGCATAGTCCTGGCCATGGGCAGCCCGGCCCAAACGGCCCGGCCCGACGCTGCACCTGGACCGGGCCTAGATTTTGAGCTAGAAGGCCAGGCCGGGCATGGGTCTGGGCCCACCGTTTTCTTGATTTACTGAAGGGGCCTGACCCGTGCCCCGAGGCTCGCCAGGCTTTATCACTTTCGGGCCGTGTTTGGGCCCAAAAACCAACCAGGCCCGATGGCCAGGCTCGGGCCTAGGGTTTCTGCCTCGGGCTTTGGTAGGCCCAGCTGGAAGCCCGGCGGATGGCCAGGTAGACGATATGGGCGACACCACCATATAAACCTTCCACGGCGTGCATGCATGATCTATTCGGCGCCGCAGAGTACCACACTCTCTACATGTGCTGGCTAAATCGTTCGTTTGCTTCTTGGTCGACAATGGCGCCGCAGCCAGCTGCGCTCTTGCGCATCGTCGTCATCCTCAGCGTCTCCATCGCCGTCGCCTTCCGCGCCCTCCACGAGGTCTAGCCACCTGCTACCCCTGCAGCGGCAGCATTTTTCCCGCCGCCCACTTCCCCTGTAGCGGCACAGGGACTCCAAACACCGCCGCCGCCTCCGGTGCCCGCCGAGGCCTCAACGGTTCTTCAGCAGCCACCAGCCAACCAGCAGCAGGGCCCGGCCGCAGCACCGTACTACTACTACTACTACATTCCAATGAAAAAATAGCGCGCTATATCACAGTTATAACCCCGTTATAGCATATTTGGAAGGGAGACGCTACGTTATGTCAAATATTGCCGCTACGGCGTTAATGGCGTATATATCGCGCTAACCACACTATAACGTTGTAACGTTTAACATTTTAACGTGCTCACAAGGCAAAAGTAAGAGAACCGGAGCCCATCTTGCCCAAAAGGCCGAAACCAATCCACGACCATTACCCTTCTGACCCTTTTATCGTTCTCCCACGACAAGACCGCTTTGTTTTGACTCTGATGTGTTTATACAGACATACAGTATACAAGTTTGTTCTGAGTCTGTACTGATGTAGCTTGTGTTATACACTTGTACTCTGTACTGGACTAAACTGAAGCTCGTGCCACCAGTACCAAGTTTGCTTCTTTCCTCTCTTTGTATACGTTGACTGAACTGAAACGTGTGCTTGTGTTATATATTGGATTGTAGGCATATATTGCTTGCTCCTAGGAAAAATTAGTTGCTTAAATACTTTATTTCTAAATATATTTGGATTTTTTTGCAAACGCTATTTTGAAATATAGCATGCTATTAGCATGCTATAACTTGTGTAGCATTTGGAGAAGGGCCTCGCTATATTTTGTAGCGCGCTATTTTTTCGTTGATACATTCATGTCAGCAAGGTCGAGCTCCTGTGCGTGCTGGTCTCGTTCCTCGCAGGCTGCTCTTTCTGCGCGCTCTTTATCGTCTGCGTCTCGCGCTCGACAAGGGCGGCGGCAGCAACACAGGGGGAAGACGTCGAGGAGGAAGGTGCTAGTGTGGAGAACACCGCCATGCAGTGTCTGTCCTGTCTCACTAGAGTTGTGGCAGGTTTATGATCATTATTGAAAATGCGATAATTTGATGTGGTTCTAGTATCAGTTCTGCGGACAACCTCACTGGAATTAAGTGTACTTTTTTTCTTCTTCATACCATACCCTATTTTTAGCTTTTTTTCCCTCATGTATTTCCTCTTTCCACAATTAACCACAAAGTCAGCCTTTTCATTCTCGTCAGGATTACAAAAATGAACTGATAATCAAGCTAACATCAAAAGCCACAAAAAATAGATATTCTGAAAAATCCACAGAAAATACGATAATAAAGCTGGGGATTCTAGATGTTCTTTTTCTTAACGTTATTGGTTCGCACATCTTAGAGTGGTTGGTTCTATTTTTATGCAATATGTGAGTTGCAACTTGTGCCGTGCGGAAATGGATTCTATTATGACCAAAATAGTTGTAAAATAAAAATATGAAAAATATTAACAAAGTTATGTTGGAAAACACAATAGATGTTTCAGTCACACGGGAGGAATAATTGCTAATTCATCTAAAGAAACTAGCTCTTTTTTTAGAACAAAGAAACTACTAGTAGTTTGAAAAGAAAAAAAAGTGTGGTTACTAATTTGAAATGAAAAAGGATGGCAAGATTGAGCCGGCCTAGAAACAAGCATAATCTCATCTCCGGCCTGGTCCACTGAACACGCAGAGTGGGCCGCATCTTTACAACTGACCCAGGCCCATGCAAGATTTGCGCGGCTGCGTTCTGGAGCCTGAAGCGATATACACAGCGTAACCTCAAAATCACTCCTTGCGGTGATCACTCTAACTTCCCTAGGTTGCGACAAGTAGCATGCTGCATGTGCGCCAATTATCGCAACCTGGGAGTTTTCCCTTTTTCGTAGATCCGTTTATTCAAAACGTTTTATCTCTTATTAAGCCGTGCGTCCAAATCTCGAACCGCTTTTGCCGTTGGATTCCTCGCGTCGAGATCTTCAAAACTAGATCCCATGTTGATAGATTTTGACGTTTTTTTTTCACAAAAAAACCGGACGAAAAAAACCGACGAAAAAACAGAACCGGGAACACAAGTTTTTTCTCTTTCCAAAAAAGGCATGCTGCCTCTAACGAAATCACAATCGTGCTTCTCGGGAAAGAAAAAAAAACAGAAAACGCGTTTTTTTCCTTTTCGAAAGAGGCACGCCCGTGCCTCTCGCGAAAGCACAACCGTGCCTCTTGTGGAAGCAAAACCGTGCCTCTCGCGAAAGAAAAAAAAATAGAAAACACGTTTTTTCCCTTTCCTAAAGAGGCATGCCCGTGGCTCTCGCGAAAGCACAACCATGCCTCTCGCGATAGCAAAACCGTGCCTCTCGCGAAAAAAAAGAACAAATAACGCGTTTTTTCCCTTTCCGAAAGAGGCACGCCCGTGCCTCTCGCGAAAGCACAACCGTGCCTCTTGCGGAAGCAAAACCGTGCCTCTCGCGAAAAAAAAACAGAAAACACTTTTTTTTCCGTTTCCAAGAGGCACGGCCGTGCCTCTCGCGAAAGCACAACCGTGCCTTTCGCGAAAACAAAACCTTGACTCTCGCGAAAGAAAAAAAACAGAAAACACGTTTTTTTCTGTTTCCAAGAGGCACGGCCGTGCCTCTCGCAAAAGCACAACCGTGCCTCTCGCGAAAACAAAACCGTGACTCTCGCGAAAAAAATGCATTTTTTTGAGAAAAAATTTTATTTTTTCGAAAATTTGTTTTGGTTGGAAAGCTAGGGAAGACCGGTAGAGAACCAAAACATCAAAAAACCCCATTTAAAAAGCCAAAAACGCGTGTGTAAAAATAAAAAAATAAAATTCGGAGGGAGCACCCAAAGTACGACACGTGGCGAATGGCTGTGAGCGCGTCAAGTGGCGCTGATCTTTGCGAGGCTTCCGAAGGAACGCTCGTTAATTAATTGCTCCCGTGGAACCTCCTATGTGTCGTATTAAGCGGCAGAATGGCGGGGCTACGCACAGACTCCCACGGCTGGGCCAGCCCAAAAAGGAGCAACCAGCGGTATAAATTAGCAAAAAGTGCGGGGCCTTGGTCACGAATCAAACTCACAACCCCCTCTCTGATGCACGCAAGTAGCTACCCATTGGTGCTGGTCAGTGTTCGCGGCAAATATGCAGTGCGAATTATTTAAAACTACCTATATTCACAGCGCCAACATTTTATATTTTCAAACATTTCTTGAAATTTCTTAATATTATTTTTTAAAATCCAGAACAATTTTTGAAAAGCCTAAGAAGTTTAGGAAATATGTGAACATGTTTTCATGTGTGCACAAATTTTAAAAACAGAAACATTTTCTAAAAAATTACACATTTGAAAAAACAAGAACATTTTTATAAACTTTTAAACAAAATTTTAGAATGAGAACATTTTTATATTTGTCGACAAGTTTTCGAAAACAGTAACATATTTTCAAATTCTGAACAATTTTTAACAAACACAAAGAAGTTTTTAGAAAATGTGAAAAAGTTTTGAATTTTTTTAACAAAATTTTAAAACGGGAATAGAGTTTGAAATTAAGAACAAATTTTGAAACAGGTTCATTTGATTAATTTTTAAACATTTTCTGGAAATTCCAAACATTATTTGAAAACCATGAACAATTTTTAAAATTCAAAAGATATTAAATGTGCGAAAAAATTTAAATCTTTTAAAAACAGGAACATGTTTTTTTTGAAATTTCTAGATATTTTTGAAAAAATAAAATAAACTTGACAAAAAAAACAATATGAAACAAAACAGAAACAGAAAAAGAAAAAATAAAAAGGAGAGGAAAACAAAAAGGAAACATGAATAAAGGAAAAGGGAAAAGCTAAAAACCGAAAGGAAACATGAAAACAAAATATAAAACCCGATTCATGAACCTTTGCTAAAACCGAAAAAGCTGATTGGAAACCCAAAACCGAAACGTGAAATCTATGCAATGGGTCGGCCCAAATCAATCCTTGTGTATGTGTTAAGTTGACAATCTGCCGTAGAATGCGGCAGGTAGGATTTTCCGCACATAGCCACTAATTTCCCCTCTCTCCATCTGTTCCCAGCATGCGATATCTTGACTTGGATCCACAGCGAAGTAGCTGACAGGCCTGGGGACTGTTTGACTTCGAGGGGGCTTGCAACGCAGAAGATGGGGGAGGAGGCTGCCAGCAACTAGGGGCAAGGCTAGCACGCACGGTGAAGGGGAAGCTATGCTCCGCGGGATAGCTGGGGGCGGAGTAGCGGTGGGAGCTACGCTCCGACGAGACAGTCGGGACGTGGCGGTAAGAGTGGCGGCTATGCCAGGTAGGAGAGCTGGGCAGCTATGGTGTGGGGGAGGGGGAGCTGGGCTGTCGGGGCGTATGGGCGGTAGGGGGGACCTATGTCTCCCAAGAATATGGCCAATAAGGAGGGGAGAGTGGGGGAGCGAGAGCTGGACACCACCGCAGGGGCAATAAGGGGGGACCCTATGCCTCTAGGAATATGGCCAATAAAGCATGTTGGTCACCGCTCATTCCTGACGGATAAACTGCCGGTTGACCTCGACATCGGCCTCATCCTGGATGGATTCCAGGATAGCCTACTGCTCTACCATATACGCTGCTTGGGTGACCGCATACTCCGCCATGGCGTCCTCCATGTCGAAGCCCGCAGCCGGTGCCAACTCCTCCTCCGGCTGCTCCGCCTCGTACTCCTCCGGTTCCGCCACATCCAACGGAACTGGCTGCTACTCTTTTTCCGCCTCCTGTGGCTTCGGCGAGTCTGGAGGCAGGCCGCCCGCGACGTGGGCGGCGCGCCTCACCCGAATCTCCACCTTGACCTGGAAGTGGTGTTTCGGCATTAGCATAGCGTAGGTTGTCTTCTTCTGTTGGGCCATGCCGGACGACGAGGGAAAAGGAAGGTGGAGACGAAGAGAAATGTGCTCGGGCCGGCGGCGCAGGAGGAAGGAAGAGGTTGTGGCTAGGGTTAGAGACGCGGGCTACTTAAATAGCCGGACTTTGGCCTCGGGCGGCGAGTCGGAGCGGCGCCACGCGGCATTCACACCCCCGTCGGAGGAGACACCCGTCGGGCTGTTGGGTTTTTGGGCGATTCCGTGTGGGATCCAACTGTCAGGCCGACGTGGTAGACATGCCCGGTCGCGTCCGGGCCTCCCCATCTTCGCCCTACATTTGGACTGGATATGTGCATTGCCGTTCAGACTAGGCGTTTGAAAACTGTTTAAGGCGTCCGCCTAGGTTGGTTTTTTTGACCGGTCATTGACCAAGCCATCCCTCGGATATATGAGGAGGGTTTAGGTGCCCGGCAGTAGATGCTGTTATATCCCTAACCATAGGAGCACCTAAAGTACCATGAGGAAAGCCAAAACAACCGACCTAGGCCCCATATATAAGGGCACCCGGCGCCAGGAGGAAGGCGAGGAGAATCGACCAAAGCAAAAGTCCAGATATCTCAGCTAGATCGATTTGTGACATTTCGTCTAGATCGCCCATATAGTACAATCGGATTTGGTTCCGCCTTCAAATGAATAAAGAGCCTTAAATAACCTCTTTATACGACTAGCGATCCCCGTAACACTGAAGCCACAACCTCCCCCGTAACATATACGACTAGCAATCGTGCGAGCAAAACAATGAATGAATGAAGACAAGGCTGTACATGCATATCACATATGACATACTCCTTATGTGATCGATCAATGAATTAAGTCAACATTACACGTATCTACAAGAATGCGACGAAGAGAGTCGATAATCATGCCATCATCATGACCCTGAACTCGTCGAAGGAGAGCTTGCCGTCGCCGTCCAGGTCGAACCTGCAGATCATTGCCCGGCACTCCTCCACGCCCACCTCGTGCGACCCCAGCCTGCTCAGCGTCCGCCTCAGGCTCGCCGGCGTAATCGCGTCTTCCGTCGACGACGACGCATACATCTCGAACGCCTCCCTCAGGCACCTTCGCTTCATGTTGGCATCGTCCTCTTCCTCGGCGCCGGCGACTAGCCTCGAGAACTCTCCCTGGTTTAGCAGCCTGTCGCCGTCGGCATCAACCGCCGCGAGGACCGCCACCGCTTCTTCCTCGGACACGCCCTCGCCCAGCGTTGCCTCCATGCAGCGCCGCAGCTCGGACACGGACACCTTGCCGTCGCCATCCGTGTCAAAGGCGGCGAACACCGACGGCACCGCCATGATCGAGTGACGAATATTCGCCGATCTTGCTTCCATTTCAATAAATGTTACTGCTGACTACTCCTTTCGTTTTAAAATAGATGACCCAACTTTGTACTAACTTTAGTATAAAGTTAGTATAAAATTGGGTCATCTATTTTAAAACGGAGGAAGTAGCTGATAACTAACTTGATTTGTATGCCTTCCGCCCGTAGGTGTCTTCTTTTGATCTCATGGAGAACAAGGACCCGTCTAAGATAAATCGACCCTTAGTAAACGCCGATTGGTTAGGGTGATGGATTCTTGGTGCCAATAGAGCCGCCCTAGTGGTGTATCCTTTTGCTAGAATCCAAAAGATCATCCTAAAACAGAATAATATGTAGTAATCTGTAATTCTCGAATACTTCTGTAACTCTAAAACTCCAGCTAAATTAAGAAAACCTGAGAAATTTGTGTACCAATCCAGATAAAAAAGAATCAGATGAAAAACACGTTTCTGTGAATTATCAAAGAAAGCAGTTGATGATAGTATGGCGCGCGTGGCGAGGTATATATACGCGTGTGAACGGAAGACAATATGTGGGCATCGACGGAGGTGATGTGTCAGCATCGACGCCTTAATTAGTTTCCGCGTCATTGTTGTGCAGCGCACATGCATATGTGAAATTTAGTAGTATCCGTTTTTTGTACGCGTAGAAAGTCCCTTTGAAGAAGTTCATCATGGATCATGGACGTATTTTATACGGCGATGCTAGACCCACGTAAACTTACGTGAGATTTTTACGTAAAGGTTGATGTGGAGGTAGTTAATTGGATGAAGATTAGTGGCTGGGGCCCACCCCATTTGAAATGGGGGGAGGGGGGGGGGGGAGAGGATTATAGTTAGGAAGATTACGTTACTTTACGTAGGCTGTTCGTAGATAGAGCATTATCGACATGCGTCGACCTCAATTCCTTGCGTCAACTAGTCATTGTGTACCTGCAATGCATATTAATTTGAAAGTATATTAAGTGCATGCAGATATTAAGTATAATATTATTTACATGTTATTATGTGATTAGCACTATATTTGACATGAAATTAACTGCACGCTAAAAGTGTTGAGCGCTCGACATAAAAGAAGTCTAGGTCGTTGGATTGACATGCTTTGGTGGCCGAGATTAATTGGGTCTCCTCTTTGGGTCTTTTATATTGGTATAGATTAATTCAAATTCGATGATTTGAAGATTGCTCACCGGGCCTGCCGCGTGGTCCTTGTGACAACTGATTAAGCACCACGAAACCGTGTTTTATATCCAATGGTCAAATGTTAATGACAGCAAGTGGATTGATGGATATGAGATGGCTAATAATGAGGTTCGATCCGCGATGTACAACAGCAGTCAATGACGCCAACGCGCTGGGTGAGATGTGCACGTCAAATGGCGTGGCAGCCACATGGTGTAGTTATCTAGAGCTTAGTTAAGTAATTAGCAGGGAGAAAACTACTACTCCCTCCGTTTCCATTGGGCTTGTCATAATGAGGAGTAATTTAGAGCATTTACAGCTGGGAACCCTAAACCCTCCATAAACGTCTGGGCGGGTCGCCCGTCACTGAATGGCATGAAATTTCGACCTAGCTGGCAGCCTCAAACGGGTCTCAAACGCCAAGGCTGACCAGCACTCCTCATGTCCAGCCCAAATATGGGACGGATATGAGGCGCCTGGGTGCGCCTGCCACGTCGGACTGACGTTCGGGTCCCACGTGAAATCGCCCAGAAACCCAGCGGCCGAAGCCCATCTCCTTCACTGGACCGATGTCGCTGCGAGGCGCCGCTCCGGCGGGCCGCGTAGTGCCTAGCCCGGCTATTTAAGCCGACCGCCGGCACCAAAACCCTACCCCTCCCATTTTTCTCCGGCGGTCCGCCACAGCCGCTACTGTCCACTCCCCGTCCGCCACCACTAGTAGCCATGCCTCCACGCCGCCGGATAAGGGGCCACCCATTTCTAATGCTTGAGCATCGGCTGTAGCGCCTTGAGCAGATACGGGCAAGGCGCGAAGCCCGGATCGCCGCGGGGGCTACCTCTAGATGCAGTGGATCCGGCGGAGGAGTTGGAGGAGGAGGAGGAGGAGGACGAGGAGGACGAGGAGGAGGAGGATGTGGGGGAGGAAAAGG
>LR880972.1:968081220-968091482 GCA_904067115.1 Aegilops sharonensis
GGGGATGCGGATCTGCAGGCAGAGCAACATGCCATCCTCGATTCCCTCCGCTCGGATTCGGATGCGGCGGCGAGACGCCGTCGCCGGCAGGAGATGGAGGCGCAGCACGCCTTGGAGGAGTAGGAGATGTTCCCTTACATGGATGAGGTCGAGCAGGAGAAGGAGTCGGAGCCCTCCTATGCGTCCGTCCATCCGACGCCTGACACCGACGTAGTGGACATCTCTGACAAAGAAGATTAGGTAGGGTAGTACGTAGTATGAGTATGTAGGATTTCTTTTGCATGTTTTGTATGGATCTAAGGGTTCAAATACGAGAGACTCGGATGCAGAGTAACTAATTTAAGGCGTGGCCGGTCATTATTCGTGGACGCGCCCAGTCACTATCAACAGACGCGCCCGGTCGCGTCTGCTTGTATTTGAGGGACCAGATTTCTCAAGTCCGGCCTAGATGCTCTTAGACTAGCACGTACTACTATCTTCATACATATGACATTAGTATATGCCACTATCTTCATATTAAGTGAATATTATTACTCCCTGCAAAAAAAAGAGTGAACGAAATATGTAGTATCTGGAAGAATGCAAAGAAGAGAGATCGACGATCAGATCATCATCATGACCCGGAACTCGTCAAACGAGAGCTTGCCGTCGCCGTCGAGTTCGAATCTGCAGATCATTGCCCTGCACTCCTCCACGCTCAGCTCGTGTGACCCCAGACTGCTCAGCGTCCTCCTCAGGCTCTCCGGAATAATCATCATCGTCGTCGCCGTGTCTTCCACGGACGACAATGCGTACATCCCGAACGCCTCCCTCAGGCACCTTCACTTCACGTCGGCATCGTCCTCTTCCTAGGCACCGGCGGCCAGCCTTGAGAACTCTTCTTGGTCTAGCAGCCCGTCGCCGTCGGCGTTCACCGCCGCGAGGACTACCGCCACCTCCTCCTCGGACACGTCATCACCCAGCGTCGCCTCCATGCAGCGCTGCAGCTCGGACGCGAACACCTTGCCGTCTCCGTCCTTGTCGAAGGCAGCGAACACCGACAGCACCTCCATGATCCGGTGACTAATCGTTGATCCTCCTTCCTTTTCGATAAATGTTTCTGCTGACTAGCTGATTGGGATCTGATAACTTGATTTGTAGTTGATGGTAATATGGTGTGCGTGGTGGAGTATATATATGGGTGCGAATGGAAAAGAACGTGTTTTTTCCTTCTTTTGGGAGGAACAGGAGACAACATGTGTCTTTCGATGCATTAACTCTCATTTCATTTCTTTTTTCTTGACATAAATAAAAGAATCAGGTGTGTATGTTTTCAATGACTTGAGCTATCAAACATGATATGCAGTGGTCAGTTCATTGCATGTAATGCTATTAATTAGTAAATAGACATTAAGTTCTCTCGTTTTTTCTCTTGCCTTGGCAGCGGTGCACAACCTAAGATGACTTATACACCTAGACGGAACGTACAAGTCCCTTAGTTTCCACGTCATTCTTGGGCAGTGCACACATATGTGAAATTTAATATATATTTCGGTCCTCCGCATTTTGTACACGTACGTACAAGTCCCTTCCAAGAGTTTATCGTCGATAATGGAGGTACTAGTATATATGGCATGCGTCAACCTCAATTCCTTGCGTCAATTAATTAAGCACCATGAAATCATGTTTTATATCCAAGTGTCAAATGTTAATGGCAGCACGTGGATTGATGGATATGAGATGGCCAATAATGAAGCTCAACAATGCGAACGAGTCAACGGACGATCCATTACCGTCACAATGTAAGGCACAAATGCTAAGAATATCATATAGGTGAAAAACTGATGTGATAAAGTAATTCAGAAGAAAAGATAACACTTTGGTGACCTAGAAAATGATGCCAAACACGCGGTTGTTGCTAAGTATTTTAATACATTTAGCACTTCAGCTAAGCACTAATGCATTGAGCCTAAAGCAGCAATCCACGATAGCAACGCGCTGGATGAGATGTGCACGGCATGGCAGCCACATAGTATAGTTCTCTAGAGCTTAACTAATTAGGAGGGGAGAGAGAGAAAATCAGATTCTCAACTGCCTCGCTAATCAGTTATTAGGCCGGTCATAGTGGGAAGTAACTTAGACTAGTAACATGCATATGTTATTAGTCTATGTTACTATCTTCATAGTGGGTAGTAACATATGGATGGTAACATGCAAGCCTTCATTAATTGAGATATAGACTCATTTTGCCCCGGGGTGTGTTATGTTACAGTAACATATTATGTTACCACAAACATCTCTTTCTTCATTAACTCCATGCCACATAAGCAATTGTTTCTTGGTATGTGTTATGTTACTACCTAAGTTACTCCCACTATAGCTAGCCTTAGTAGTGGCTTTCAGAAAATTAATTAATGTCATTCCCAAAGGGTGGGATGTCATGCATAGACGCATAGTACTACACAATTCGATGCTATTGAAAAGACAAGGTCAAGCCGTCAAGGTCAAATGACGCGTGACAGAAGTACTAACGAGTCTACTCTTCTTTCATGGTGTTACTTCCGTGTCCCTTCGTTCTGGCAAAGAGAAACATACTATAGTAATCTTATGTGAGATTCTCGTATCATCGATCTCACATGGATATTAAATACATATACTTACATACGCGGTATTGTCCTATTCTCAGTTCTCGTTTGGACGGGAACATGCATATCATGTGGATCTAATATCATGGTTTCATATCTTTTTTTTTCGGGTGAATATCATGGTTTCATATCCACTTGATAAGGTAGGCACGTAGATAGTGGGAGCGGATTTGGGGCACGCAAGTGCGAGGGCATCGAGTGCCCAGCGCGTGCCTTTTCTTTTAGCTTTTGATTTTTAAAATTTCATCTTTTCAATAAAAAGTTCAAATTAAGTTCTATTTTCATATTCATGTTTATCGTGATGTGAGTTTTCAAATAAAATTCATTTTAAATACGTTTTGATGAATTTTCAAAATTAGCGTTAAATTTCAACTCTTGAAACTTAGTATGAGCGACCGCTAAATTCATGATTTTTTGCCTACGATGAAAAAAATGTCTTTAAATTCTATCTATGAAACTTGGTACGAGTGAGCGAGAAAATCGCAAGCTTCAGATGAAAAATCATAAGTTTCAACAACTAAAACTTAAAACTTAATGTCCCCGTATTGTGCTCTTGTGCCGGATCCAACTACTTTGCCAATCATGAGGCAATTGAGCGGCCATACAGGGTTGACAGGTGCCTCCCCTGTGAATTTCCGTACGTAAGTAGGTTGTTGACAACATCTTGATAACCAGCTTTTCGCATTAGTCTATTAGTTGTACTAGTCAGGATCTTAATTGATGATGATTTTCCTCCCCAAAAAATTGATGATGATTTTGTAAGCAACAATTTTTAGCTGTTTGCCAAAGTTAATACAATCTGCGTGTTCCATATTTAGAATAAATAAATCAATGTGAGCATATTTTTATATACAAATTATATTTTACTATGCATCGGTAGGGTGACGACATGACTGGATCCGCCGCCTCCACATCCATTGGATGATGCACATGATAGCCAACCGATACCTACCGCGTCAGCAAGTTGCATCCCAGCAGGTTTGCAACACGGTTCATGTTTGTGCTCATATGTTTGCAACACGAGCCGTGTTGCACTCTCGCCTTGCGACATGCGACCGCTTCCACCATTGCGACACGAGCATTGCTTTGCTCAACATGTTTGCAACATGTGCCATGTTCCAGATCTAGCCGCCGCTCTCTCTCGTTGACCTGTCCGCAACAGACCTTGTCTGCGAAGCCATGTTGCAAGGACTGTGCAACATGACCTGTTTTGCAAAGACGTTTGCGTAGTGGGGGCAGTGTGCCGAGCAATTACAATAGGGGGGCCACTCTACCCGCGGACGGAAATTTCCGTGCTGAGAGTGGGAACACATAAGACAATTTCGTTGCAATTAGCAATCACGCGACGAACCTCTGGATACAGTTTTCAGATACAATCGCTCTACAAAACTCCCACCACCGCCCCCATCCCCGCAATCGACGGCGCCTGCATTGCCGCCATCCCCGGCGCCCGCAACGCCGACCCTCACCAGCCGGCGACATAGCACCTCTTTGCCCCGTTCTTCCCGGGCGACAACCCACAGACGACGCCTCTCACCCCCTCGCACGTCGGCAACCCCGCACGGTCCTCGGTGCCTCACAACCGTCTTCCTCACACCTCCCTGGCCTTTTGAAGGATGAAAGATGACGAACGTCTCCTGGGGAGGGGGTTAATAGGCTGCTAGCAAATTATATTATTTTCTTATTTAATTTTAGAGTCAAGTGCGGAAATATAAATTATCTAGAAATGCAATTAAGTGATACAACCCTATATGATGCATGATAACAAGCTAGTAAGCTACACAAGGTAACACACAAGCAAGTAGAAACAAGAAAGGTAGGGTAAAGAGAGAACCGAAAGTGGTAGAGACGATGATGTAATCTGAAGTTCACACACATGAGGGGTGTGCTAATCTCCGTTGGAGAGGGGAGGCGGGAGGGCAACAAATGCTCCCACGGCAATGAATGTCTCATCTTCTTCTCCGAGAACCACAAGCAACAAATGCTTTGGCTCCCTTGTAGGGGGTAGCACTTGGGCCGAGCTCAAAATCCTCTTAGGGCAAATTGAGCATAGCTTAGATCGTTAGCTTCTTCCTGGTGGAATCAGCCTATCAGGGTTCAAGTCCTAGACTTAGCACTGGTGCATCGATCTTTCTTGATGGCCAAATGGATCGGTCATATGTTCTAAGCCTAATTTGGCTTGGTTGCAAGCGGTTATAATTTTGGTTCGAGGCCCCTTGGGTTTAATTATCTGTCAATTCTATAGCTAAAAAGAGCACACAGCCCCGATCTATTTCAAACCAAATGAAACGATCAATATTCAGTTACAGCACGGGAGGACAGGCCGAAGTGCCTTCTCACAATATCTGACAATTCTTTTCCGTTTAAATAGATGGAATCCCAATTTGCCTCCTGCTCCAAACCTCCTCAAGTCCTCACTCGCCAAAATAATATGCTCAAATATAACCGTTCTTTCATTTGGACAACTGAAACCAATTAACCCATATTTGAACTAAAGCCACAACTTCCCCAATAGCATACTAGCGATCGTACGACGTGCGAGGAAGACAATGAATGAATGAACGCATGACCGTACATACATATCACATATCACATATGTGATCCATCAATGAATTAAGTGAACATTACATGTATCTACTAGAAGAATGCGACGAAGCGGGCCGATGATCATGCCATCATCATGACGCGGAACTCGTCGAACGAGAGTTTGCCGTCGCCGTCGAGGTCGAATCTGCAGATCATTGCCCGGCACTCCTCCACGCCCAGCTCGTGCGACCCCAGCCTGCTCAGCGTCCGCCTCAGGCTCGCCGGCGTAATCATCGTCGTCATCGTCGTGTCTTCCATGGATACCGACGCGTACATCCCGAACGCCTCCCTCAGGCATCTTCGCTTCACGTCGGCATCGTCCTCTTCAAGGGCTCCGGCGGCGGCCAGCGTCGAGAACTCTTCTTGGTTTAGCAGCCCGTCGCCGTCCGTGTCCACCGCAGCGAGGACCGCCGCCGCCTCCTCCTCGGACACGCCCTCACCCAGCGTTGCCTCCATGCAGCACCGCAGCTCGGACGCGGACACCTTGCCGTCTCCGTCCTTGTCGAAGGCGGCGAACACCGATGGCACCGCCATTATCGAGTGACGACTATTCGTCGATCTTGCTTCCATTTCAGTAAATGTTGCTGCTGATTAGCTGATTGGGAGCTGGTAACTAACTTGATTTGTATGCCTTGAAAGCAGTTGATGATAGTATGGCGCGCGTGGCCGGGTATATATACGCGTGCGAACGGAAGACAACATGTTGGCATCGATGGAGATGGTGTGTCAGCATCTACGCCTAACTTTCCGCGTTAGTTTTGTGCACTACACATCACATGTATGTGAAATTTAGTATATATTTCGATCCTCCGTGTGTTTTGTACGCGTACACGTTCCTTGAAGAATTTTATCATCGATCATGGAGGTAGTATATGGCGCGCATGCGTCGACCTCAATTCCTTGCCTCAATTAATTAAGCACCACGAAATCATGTTTTATATCAAGGGTCAAATGTTAATGACAGAGCACGTGGATTGATGGATATGAGATGGCCAATCATGAAGCTCGATCGGCAACGCGGACGTCAACGGCCGGCCGGCCAGCACCGCCGCGATGTAAAACAGCAGCCGACGACACCAACGCGCTGGGTGAGATGTGCACGGCAACACGGAATGGCAGCCACATGAGTGGTACGGTTATCTAGAGCTTAGAGCATCTACATTCGCGACGGTCAAATACGGCTCCTCGAACATCTGCGGAGGCGTCCGCGGACGCTGACTGGTCGTGTGCATGGACATTGACAAGTCTCAAATAATACAATCCATATCCGCATAACTCAATTACCATATCTTTAATCCATACAAACTCATATAACTACATCCATGCACACACATCATCCGGCTAATCCATCATTACTAACTAACATGTCATTGGACTATCAAAATTTATCATGTTCAGCTATGGTGGAGATCATCCACAGCTGCCCTAACCCTTCCCGACGCCCTTGTTGTCCTTCTCGGGAAGTACCGGCCGAAGACGCAATAGCGACCGAGCTGGATCTGCTCGTTGCCGGAGCTGTCCTCGTCATCGTTGTCCTCCTTCTCTTTCTTCGATGGCAGTCCGGCCATGGCACGAATCGCCCGATTTTGCTCTTGAGCGAGGGCATGCGTGTTCCTCCGCTGCCGTTTCTTCACAATATGGGCGCGAATGGCTTCCTTCTCCGCGGCCACCTCAGCCGCCGCCGCCGCCGTGAAACGGGCCTCGGCGGCCCTTATCCTCTCCATCCCACGGCGGACTGCCCATTCTTGGTGGGACTCATAGTCTGCCCGACCGGTGTTGGGGAAGGAGAGATTTTCCAGCTGCTGGGACCGCGATGATCCAGCCCGAGAGGACCCGAGCGCATGTTGAGCTGACGCTATGGAGTCACGGCGGACAGATCCGTCCGTCGGCAGGGCGCTGTCCTGTCGGGATCGGCGGAGTGCAATGTGGACCGCCATTGCCTCCTCCAACCTGCACGGAGTGACACCCCAGTCAATGGATTCGGACTGGTCGGAGTCAGACCTGCAGTCCACCATGCTGGAGACAGCCGGATATCGCCGCAGGTGAGCTCGGGTGTGGCGGAGGAAGTGGAGGGGAGAGGAGTGTGAAAAGGGTAGGGTTTGGTCCGGCGAGCGAATGGGGACGACTATATGTGGGATTGGGTGGGCCGGCGTGGGCCGGGTCCGACGTGGCGTACGCACCCGGGCGTCCCCATATGCGTCCCATATTTAGGCTGGATATAAGGGGTTCCAGTCAACCCGGGTGTTCGAGGCGTCCGTCTGGCTCTAAATTTCGTGGCCGATCTGTGATCGGGTGTGCTGTCCGAGCGTTTGAGATACCCGGCTGTAGATGCTCTTAATTGATTAATTATCTAGGGAGAGAAAAAAAAATCAGATTCTCAACTGCCTTGCGAGAAAACTACTGCTAATCAGTTAGTACAACGGATGTGATGTCATGCATAGGCGCATAGCACGTGAGCCCATACTACTACACAATTCGACGGAGATATATCTGCTATTCAAACCACCATTGTCTTCTCTATATGTTATGAAAAGACAAGGTCAAGGTCAAATGACGTGTGACAGAAATACTAACTAGTCTTCTCTTCTTTCATGTTGTTAGTTCGGTGTCCTTTCTGATTCTTGCAGAGATAAATATAAGTATTGAATTTCTATATGCGAAATTCTTCTCATGCATCGATCTCACATGGACATGACCACATGAGTACCTATACTCATACGCGGCATTGTCCTATACTCATTTTTGTTTTGACCACATGACCACATGTGCATATACGTGACATGTAGATGTTATATCAGCATTTGTTTCATATCCACTTGATAAGGTAGGTACGTAAGTAGTCTTTTTATTGTTTAAAAAAAGTACACAAGTTGTTGACAGCATTACACAGTACAGACACATGCGCTCTTATATATGCACGTACATTCACTCCTAAAAAAACACATACGCACACCCTACTCCTATGAACATCTTCAAGAGACTGGGCCGGCATATTATCTTGAGATTAGCGAAGTCACCACAGGTGCCTCGTAGTTAAGGGGAACATCTTTTCCCATTGAATGTGCATCGCAGGAAATACTGAAATAAATGCAGCACTATTTATGGACCCGCATCAGGACTTGAACCTGATGGGTTGGGGATACCGCATTGTCCTCCTAATCATCCAACTACAGATTGGTTCACACGAGTCTATTAGTTGTACTTGTCAGGGTCTTAAAGATGATGATTTTTCTATCCGGAAACGAAAACAAATGATGATTTTGTGACCATCGACTTTTAGTTGTTTGCAATGCAATCTGAATGTTCCAAATTTAACATTAAAAAAATCACAGTGAGCATATTCTTATGTACAAATTATATTTGACACGCTACACCTCGGTGGGGTGATATTATACGTTCCGACCCGTCACCTACACATCCGCCTGATGATATAGAAGATAGCTATCCAACACTACCGTGTTAGCAAGTTATGCCTCAGCCGTTCTCAACTCATGATGTGCTTGGGGGTTTGCAACGCCAGCCGTGTTTGCACCCTGGCCTAGGTTGCGACCGCTTCCACCAATGCCACACGAGTCGTGTTGCGCTTATCATGTCTGCAACATGTGCGTGGTTGCACCCTGGCCTGGGTTATGACCGCTTCCACCAATGCAAACATGAGTCGTGTTGCCCTCAGCATGTCTGCAACATGTGTCGCGTTTGCACCCTGGCCTGGGTTGCGACCGCTTCCACCAATGCAACACGAGCCGTGTTGTGCTCAGCATGTCTGCAACATGTGACGTGTTTGCACCATGGCCCGGGTTGTTTCCACCAATGCAACATGAGCCGTGTTGCGCTCAGCATGTCTACAGCATGTGTCGTGTTTGCACTCCTAGCCTGGGTTGCGACCACTTCCACCAATGCAACATTAGCCGTGTTGCGCTCAGCATGTCTGTATCATGTGTCGTGTTTGCACCCTGGCCTGGGTTGTGACCGCTTCCACCAGTGCAACATGAGTCGTGTTGCACTCAGCATGTCTACAACATGTGTCGTGTTGCAGATCTAGCTGCCGCTCTCCCTGGTTGACTTGTCCGCAAAAGACCCCGTTTGTAAGGCCGTGTTGCAATGACTCTACAACATGAGCCGAGTCTTTCTTGGCAGGAAAACTTCCAATCTGTTCATATTTAATCACGATAGTACGACAAACACTAGAAATAATAAGAATTACATTCAGATCCGTAGACTACCTAGTGATGACTACAAGCATTGAAGCGAGCCGAACACGCGCCGCCGTCATCGCCTCTACCTCGCCGGAGCCAGGCAAAACTTGTTGTAGTAGACAGTCATGGAGTCGTCGTGCTATGAACCAATAGGACCAGCTAGAACAACAACCGCCCCCGATTAAAAGACGTGTAGATTGGAAGGATCCAACCTGGAGACACCCAAACGTAGATGAACAAAGATCGGATCCGAGTAGATCCTCCAAAGACAATCCCTGACTGAATCATGCGATTTTCTTATGAGACACACCTCCACACGCCCTCTGAAGATGCTAAACGCATCACTGGGACAGGGCTAGGTGAGGAGAACCTTATTCCATCTTCAGTAATCCGTCATTGTCTTGCCTTCCTGAGCAGGATACAAACACTAACAAAACTCAAAGAAACATCTAAAAATGGAGCCCTCCTGCCTGAAAGGGCCGAGATCTACATGCCCGGAATCGACCCCCTAAACCTCGGTTGCTGCCTAGAAATGTTATCATTGAAGACCTAAGTAGAAACCACAATATCCTCATCGTCGGACGATGAATCATCCAACTAACATATGACATTACTGTAAAAGAACTCATCCCCATTGTCCATGGTATCTTGTGGGCAACAGGTTGAACACCTTGCAGGTGTTGACGCTTGCGGGCATGGTGGTGTAGCGGATGGAGAATGGCACCATCCTCTCCCTCGTGTCGGCAGCAAGCCTATCCAGGTCCGCAACACCGAGGTGAACGTGGAGGCGAGGGACGGTGCCAGTGGCGGTGAAGCACCTTGTCGGCACGTGCTCCGACGGCGGTGGGGAGGTGTG
>LR880972.1:968115286-968131913 GCA_904067115.1 Aegilops sharonensis
TTGAAGGCACAGACTGCCTGGTGATCAGATACATTCTTGACTTTGTGGTGCAAAGTGATCCACCTCTGGATATAATCTCTCAAAGTTTCACTCGACTTTTGCACACACGACTGCAACTCCGTCAAACCTGCTGGTCGTTTGCAAGTTCCTTCAAATGTCCTGACAAACACTCGGGCAAGATCTTCCCAAGTGTAAATACTGCTGGGTGCTAACTGATTCAACCACGCCCTGGCTGAACCCTCCAACATAAGAGGCAAATGCTTCCTGGCTACCTCATCGTTGCCACCGCCGATCTGAACCGCCACTCGGTAATCTTCAAGCCAAGTGTCAGGCTTGGATTCTCCAGTGAACTTGCTGACTCCAGTCGCCAACCTGAAGTTGGGAGGAATCACTGCGGCTCTGATGGCTCTGCTGAAGCACTCTGGTCCCGAGACATGAACTCTGCTGCTGGAAGGAACATCTCTATCATGGCCGTCTCGGTGAGCTCTGTTCCTGTCGACCAAACCTTGAACGATAATAGATCTCGCATCAAAGCCTGGTTCCCTGGGGTCGACTGGAACTCTTCGCCCAGCACTGTTTTGGCGTCTGTCGTCCTGCTGCCGAGGAGCGTATGATCCACCTCTTGGGGGAGGAGTGGGCACTCGACGTCGATCGTTGCGATCGAATCGGTGCTCATACTGCTCGCGGCCCTTGTATTGATCATCACGCCGGCCCCCACGTTCTTCACGCCTCGGGGGCGATCTTGGACTATGGGCCGACTGGACTGAATTCGCAGCGACGGATCGGCTGTGAACCCTGTTCCGCGACTGGGATACAACTGAGTTTTGATCTCCTGCCGCCCGGAGCAAATCCCTGATTTGCTGCAAACCTCTACCCGCCTCCGACTGGGAAGGCTGAATTGACTCTGCTATACGGGCGGCAGCTGCTAAATTCTGAATCGGAGTTCGATATACCTGAGTTGGCGGTTGAAAGAGCTGGCGTCGACTGGATTCTGGAACCCTGGTCGCGTACGCTCGTCGAGTACTCGCTGAAGATTCTCCAGTCGAGTGCGCTCAGCCAGGTTGGCCAAGCGCGCATCCTCCAAGGCGCGAGCCTCGGGGGTTTCTCCAACGATAGGAGTGTGAAGTGCATCCATGTTCCGACGGCGAAGCTCCTCCCTCTGGAGCGAAGTGAGGGGCTCGGGCAAGTACTCTTCATGGACTTGCTCCGGATCGTCTCCACCGCCACC
This sequence comes from Aegilops sharonensis, assembly GCA_904067115.1. NCBI lineage: Eukaryota > Viridiplantae > Streptophyta > Magnoliopsida > Poales > Poaceae > Aegilops > Aegilops sharonensis. Next base: position 968,116,515 of record LR880972.1, read on the forward strand.
TCCGTTGGTGCGGGTGAATCCAGGGGGATTGCGTGGTCCATCGACCATCAGAACCTCTGCCGCCGGGTCACTGCTATCGCATTCGGACGCAGTATCTACGGAGCCAGTCGACAGGTCGAACAGGCTGTAGAGAGATTCGTCGGGCTCGATCGCCGCGACTTGGGGGATGGCCGACTGGCGGGCCACCGCATGCCTCACCCACCGCTGAAGCCTCGACCGACCGGAACGCTTGCGCCGGTGGGAGACTGGGAGTGAAGACAGCGCAGGAGCCGACCCATACTGGGTCGACGGTTGCCACAGGAGGACGCCGCGGACACATGCGCGAAAGTGCGTCGCCCCGCGGACGGGGAGAGTGTCCACGTCGAGTGGAGCCTCCTGAAGCCAAGCGGAGTCATCGGCGACGAACGTGAGCGCACCGAGACGGATCTCGTGGCCGTCAACCAGAACTCCACCGGAAATCATGATGCCGGAGATCGAAAGAATCCCAACTTCTCCAACAAATCGCTAGAACACCTGCCCCACGGTGGGCGCCAACTGTCGTGGTTCTAAGTTTGACAGTAGAATGGGGGGTAGGTATGGAGAGGCAAGATCCTAGCTACGGAGTAGTTGTATACGCAAGGGATTTACGAGTTCAGGCCCTTCTCGGAGGAAGTAATAGCCCTACATCTCGGAGCCCAGAGGCGGTCGACTGGATTATATGCGTATGTGTTACAGGGGTGCGAACCCTTCTACCTGTGGAGGGGGGTGGCTTATATAGAGTGCGCCAGGACCCCAGCCAGCCCACGTAGTAGAGGGTTTAAGGTGCGTTAAAGCTAGGCGTTACTGGTAACCTTACATAAAGTGTCATTAAGGTCATAAAGACTATTTAACTACAGATCGTTTGGGCACCAAGTGGCTCTTGGACTCCTGGTGGTCGAGTGGGTCTTCATGGTCGAGTGTCTTTGAATCTGTCGAGTGGAAACCTACCAGGTCGACTGGAAGGCTGCTTCTCTTGTGAGTGTCCTTGTGGAGGGTACCTTTGGGCAGGTCTTTGACCCTACCCCAGGTACATGACTTCATCAAAAACTACTACTCCCTCCGTTTCCATTGGGCTTGTCATAGTGAGGAGTAATTTAGAGCATCTATAGCCGGGAACCACAAACCCTCCACCAACGTCTGGGTGGGTCGCCCGGTCACTAAATTGTCACGAAATATCGACCCAGCCGGCAGCCTCAAACGGGTCTCAAACGCCCGAACTGGCCAGCACCCCTCATGTCCAGCCCAAATATGAGATGGATATGGGCCGCCAGGGTGCGCCTGCCACGTCGGACTGACGTCTGAGTCCCGCGCGGAATCACCCAGAAACCCAGCGGTCCGAAGCTCATCTCCTTCACCGAACCGCGTGGCGCCGCTCCGGCGAGTCGCGTAGTGCCTAGTCCGGCTATTTAAGCCGACCGCCGGCACCAAAACCCTACCCCTCTACATTTTCCCCCGCCCGTCCGCCGCCGCCGCTACTTTCCACTCCCCGTCCTCCACCACTAGTAGCCATGCCTCCACGCCGCCGGATAAGTGGCCACCCATTTATAATGCCAGAGCGCCGGCTGTAGATCCTTGAGGAGATGCGGGCAAGGCGAGAAGCCCGGATCGCCGTAGGGCTAGCTCTAGATGCAGTGGATCCGGAGGAGGAGGAGGTTGAGGAGGAGGAGGACGAGCCAGAGGAGGATGTGGGGGCGGAGGAGGAGGAGGATGGGGGAGGAGGAGGAGGAGGATGGGGGGAGGGGGCGCCGGGGACGCGGATGTACAGGCGGAGCAGCATGCCATCCTCGATTCCCTCCACTCGGATTCGGATGTGGAGGCGAGACGCCGTCACCGGCAGGAGATGGAGGCGCAGCACGCCACAGAGGAGGAGGAGATGTTCCCCTACATGGATGAGGTCGAGCAGGAGAAGGAGCCGGAGCCCTCCTATGCGTCCGTCCATTCGACGCTGGGCACCGACATAGTGGATATCTCCGACGATGAAGCTTAGGTAGGGTAGAACATAGTATGACTATGTAGGCTTTCTTTTGCATGCTTCTTATGGATCTAGGGGTTCAAATATGAGAGACTCGGATGCAGAGTAGCTAATTTGAGGTGTGAATGGCACTGTCCGCGGAGGTGCCCGGTCACTGTCAGCGGACGTGCCCGGTCGCGTCCGCGGGCGTTTGAGGGATCGGATTTCTCAAGTCTGGCTGTAGATGCTCTTAGACTAGCACGTACTACTATCTTCATACATATGACACTAGTCTATGCCACTATCTTCATAGTGCAAAGTAATATAGAAGTACTAATATATGATTGCATTTATTATATTGTAGACTTAGTTTGCCTTGGGTTGCATTATATTATGGTAACACAGTATGTTACTCTAAACACCTCTCTTCTTATTAACTACGCGCCACATAAGCAAATTCTTCTTGAACTACTTCTCACGTCTCTCTTCAAGAAAAGTTTAGGATTCCTCTGCCTCCCGCTAGCGCTGCTGTCGGTCTGCCTCGTCTCTGGTGGCCTCAAGGCCATGGAGCGTGGTAGATCCAGGCTCTTGCTGGCGGGAGGCTCCGATTTTAGACGTTTCTTCGAGATTTGCTAGGGTTTGTGTCTTGTTCAGGAAGGCGAGATGGCAGCGACTCCCTATGGATGGAATAAAGTTCTCCCAGACCAGCCTCTGTCCGGTGATGCGTCTAGCATCATCCGTGGGCGTGTGTATATGTGTCCGGTGCATCTATCATCGGTGGATTTGCTTAGATCACGTCATCGTTCCTCTACATTCATGTGTCTTCAAGTTGGATCCTTCCGATCTACGCTACCCTTCATCGGCTGCAGTTGTTGTTCTTGTGTGTTCGTCCTATGGGGCCTTAACACGATGACTTTCTGACTGTCTACTACAAAAAGTTTTTCCCAACTCCGGCGAGAGAGGGTCGATGACGGCGGCGCGCATTCGGCTCGCTTCGGTGCTTGTAGTCGTCACTAGGTGGTCTAATGATCTGGATGCATTTTTTTTATTATTTCTGGTGTTCATTGTGCTGCCATGATTGAAAATGAATAGATTGGAAGTTTTCACGAAAAACAAAATCTTCTGCGTTATGATACTAGCTAAGTTACTATCACTGTGACTAGCCTAATGTAGTGCATATATATTTTTTAGAAAGTTGAACTTCACAAACTTTTATCAAATTTATAGATAAAAATATATACATCTAGAATTCCAAATACATATCCTTAGATACACCACAAGGCGTACTTTCATATTCTATACATTTTGTATTGTAGATATAAATAATTTTATCTATAAACTTGGTTAAAGTTTGTAAAAATTAACTTTCTAGAAAATCTATACGCACTGTATTATGAAACATAGAGAGTAGCACTAACCAAATGAGATGCCATTCATAGACGCATAGCACGTCAGCTCATACTACTACACAGTTCGATGCTATTCATACCGGTCAAATTGCTGGTGGGTGCTTCGCCTGGCCTTGGGTTGGGGGCTTGCTGCCCGAGGTTCCTTTTCCCACCCAGATCTAGGTTGGTTGGTGGCCGTTGAGCCAGTTTGGTGGCCATGGTCAGGGGGGCCGTGGGCGCCGCCTTATGCTCGTGGTCTGGTGTTCCTGTTGCCGAAGTGTCTTCCCTTGCTTCCAGTTGGGGATGCTGGCGGGGGTTGTGGTGTGCCTTCTCCAAAGAGTGTTCTACATCGGCCGGCGGTGATGCAAGGGTGTAGGGTTTCTTGGACGCCGGGGGTGGCGGTCCGTGCGGTTGGCTCTGCGACAAGCAACATCGCGGTGGCGGTGATGCTTCTCCTTGATTGTGTGGGCAGCGAGAAATGTGGAGAAGGAAATCCTGGCGGCGGCGGTGCTTCGGTAGTGGCATCTCCCAGATCTTGTATTGGAAGTCTGTCTTGGTGGTGGCGGAATTGGGATCAGGGCACCTTTGGCTCCGGGTGAAAACCCTTGATCATCTTTCGGTCACGGTGACAACGGCGTGCTGCGTCGTCACCCTCTTAGGGGTGTCACCCGGGAACTCAGGTACCTTTTTAGTTGCGGTTTTTGACATCGGCGGGCAAGCTCGGATCCTTTCTCGTGGGTCCCTCGGCTTCTGCAAGGGGTGATCAATCGGCTTCCTATCTTCTAGACGTGACTTCAGTGGCATTGCTCTCAGTCCTCGATNGTGGGTGCTTCGCCTGGCCTTGGGTTGGGGGCTTGCTGCCCGAGGTTCCTTTTCCCACCCAGATCTAGGTTGGTTGGTGGCCGTTGAGCCAGTTTGGTGGCCATGGTCAGGGGGGCCGTGGGCGCCGCCTTATGCTCGTGGTCTGGTGTTCCTGTTGCCGAAGTGTCTTCCCTTGCTTCCAGTTGGGGATGCTGGCGGGGGTTGTGGTGTGCCTTCTCCAAAGAGTGTTCTACATCGGCCGGCGGTGATGCAAGGGTGTAGGGTTTCTTGGACGCCGGGGGTGGCGGTCCGTGCGGTTGGCTCTGCGACAAGCAACATCGCGGTGGCGGTGATGCTTCTCCTTGATTGTGTGGGCAGCGAGAAATGTGGAGAAGGAAATCCTGGCGGCGGCGGTGCTTCGGTAGTGGCATCTCCCAGATCTTGTATTGGAAGTCTGTCTTGGTGGTGGCGGAATTGGGATCAGGGCACCTTTGGCTCCGGGTGAAAACCCTTGATCATCTTTCGGTCACGGTGACAACGGCGTGCTGCGTCGTCACCCTCTTAGGGGTGTCACCCGGGAACTCAGGTACCTTTTTAGTTGCGGTTTTTGACATCGGCGGGCAAGCTCGGATCCTTTCTCGTGGGTCCCTCGGCTTCTGCAAGGGGTGATCAATCGGCTTCCTATCTTCTAGACGTGACTTCAGTGGCATTGCTCTCAGTCCTCGATGTTTGATGGCAGGATCGGGGCTCCACAGCCCGGAGCAAGAGAACAGGGGGTTCTCTCCGCCGACATCTTGGTGTGTGCGGCCCATCAAAGTCTGGTGATCCCTCATGAAGGTGTAGTCGCTTTTCTTGTTTGTAACTTCAGGTGCTTCTTGTTAGGGTGTGGGTACTCTTGTATTCACGTTGTTTTATCTCTTGATCTGCTTGTAAGTGATTTTCCTCATCACCTTGTATCGATTTGGTCGTCTTGCTTTATATATAAGTTGGGGCGAAAGACTTTTCCGGTCAACTAAAGCCACAACTTCCCGTGTTGCATTCTAGCGATCGTGCAAGCAAAGCAATGAATAAATGTACACATGACATAACACACTGGCCATCGTGTGAGTAAAGGGTCACACTAACTGCCACACGTGTGGCAGGAAGGGGGACGCACCACACGTCTTTAATGTAAACAGATTGTCACTTCATCGCATGCATGCATGTAGGAATGTTTTTGAATTTTCAGTTTTTAAAATGTTTTATCTCTTAAACGAAAAATCCGATTGAAAATCCGTTTTCACCATTAAATCCTTCGCGATGAGATCTTCGAAACTAGATCCCATGTTGATATGTTTTGATGAATTTTTTTTTTTGGATTAAAAGTTGCCATGTCTATTGCATATGAATTGCCATTATGTTTACACTGAAGTTGCCATGATATGTTTCAGCTATTTTCTTCTACATTTAAAAGTAAATTTTGACATTTATAAAACAGGGAATTAAGAAACTAGACTTGCCATGAACCATAAACTAAAATTGCCATGATACATGCACGTAAAATTGCCCTGGTTCATACAAAAAATAATTTTCATGGTCAAAGTACTGGAGTTGCCATCATCAAAATACTAAAATTGCCATGATCTACAAACTAAAATTGCCACATGGCAACTTTAGTTTAAGCCGTATGGCAACTGCAGTGTAAACATCATGGCAACTTCTGGCAAAAAAAAATTCGACGAAACATATCAACATGGGGTCTAGTTTTGAAGATCTCATCGAGACGGATTTAATGGTGAAAACGGATTTTTATTTCGCTTTTTTATTTAGGAGATACAACATTTTTAAGCCGAAAACCAATTTTTTTTGCTGATGTCATCTATTCATACGTGGCAAAATGAGTGATGGTGGAGGCGTGTGTGCAATGTGCAAACGCCCACACGTGTGGGCGTTAACATTTCCATGAGTAAAACGATGAATGAACACATGACCGTACATACATATGTGATCGATCATTGAATTAAGTGAATATTATTAACCACCCCCCTCCCCCCCAGCAAAAAAGAAGAGAGATCGATGGTCAGACCATCATCATGACCCGAAACTCGTCGAACGAGAGCTTGCCGTCGCCGTCAAGGTCGAATCTGCAGATCATTGCCCTGCACTCCTCCACGCCCAACTCGTGTGACCCTAGCCTGCTTAGCGGCCGCCTCAGCCTCGCCGGGATAATCATCATCGTCATCGCCGTGTCTCCCGAATGCCTCCCTCAGGCACCTTCGCTTCACGTCGGCATCGTCCTCTTCCTGGGCACCGGCGGCCAGCCTTAAGAACTCTTGTTGGTCTAGCAGCCTGTCGCGTCGCCGTCCACCGCCGCCACCTTCTCCTCGGACATGCCCAGCGTCGCCTCCATGCAGCGCCGCAGCTCGGACTCGGACACCTTGCCGTCTCTGTCCTTGTCGAAGGCGGCGAACACCGACGACACTGCCATGATCGAGTTACTAATCGTTGATCCTGCTTCCTTTTCGCTAAATGTTTCTGCTGACTAGCTGATTGGAATCTGGTAACTTGATTACAATGTAGTTGATGGTAATATGGCGTGCGTGGTGGAGTATATATAGCGTGCGAATGGAAGACAACGTGTTTCTTCCTTCTTTTGGGAGGAACGGGAGACAACATGTGGGCATCGATGGAGACAATGTACTCTCTTCGTCTAGGTGTATAAATCATCTTACGAAAACCAAATAATTTCAAACCACTTAGGCACGGTGCATTAACTTTCATCTCGTTTATTGTTTCTTGACAAAAATAAAAGAATCAACCAATAAGAAATGTGGGGTGTGTATATTTTCAATGACTTAAGACTATCAAACACGACATGCAGTGGTCAGTTCATTGCATGCAATGGTATTAATTAGCAAATAGACATTAAGTTCTCTCGTTTTTCCTTTCGCCTTGGTCGCGGTGCACAACGTAAGATGACTTAGGCCCTTCCCAGTGCTCCATGGTGGACAGGTGCTAAGCATGCCATGTAAGCAAAAAAATGACATGGCACAACAATTAAGGAAGAGAGAGAGCACTTTGATGACCCCAGAAAGAACCAATGCCAAGCGCGTGAACCTAGGCAAACCACTTAAATGAAGCAACTTGACCAATGAATGAAAGGCTTTAGGTGTTAACTCATTAAATATGGTGTGCTTAGCAACAACAAGTTAAGCACCCACACATTGGGGAGCTGGGTTGTTAATGTATTTAATGCGCTTAGCACCTCATCTAAGGCTGGTCATAGTGGGGAGTAACTTAGACTAGTGTAAGTTACTACCTCCATAGTGAAAAGTAACATAGTAGTAGTATCATAGATTGCTTCATTTATTATCTCATAGACTCATTTTGCCTCGGGAAGCGCTATGTTACAGTAACATATTAGACTAGCCACAGTGGGACTAACTTCAGTAGTAACATCGAGTCCAACTCAGAAACTTTGCTTATGTGGCAATGAGTTAATGAGGAGAGAGATAGTTACAGTAACTTAGCTAGTTACTGTAACATCACATGGCCCAATGCAATATGAGTCTATAACCTAATAAATGAAGCTTTGCATGTTACCACACTTATGTTACTACCCACTATGAAGGTAGTAACATAGTCTACGAATTTGTGTATGTTACTAGTGTATGTTACTATGCATTATGGCTAGTCTTATGTTACCACAGTCACCTCTTTTCTCATTAAATACTTGCCACATAAGCAAAATTGTCTTGGGATGTGTTAAGTTACTATCTAAGTTACTCCCACTATGGCTAGCCTAAGCACCTTTGCATTATACACTTAGACGGAACGTACAAGTCCCTTAGTTTCAACGTCATTCTTGGGCAGTGCACATGTATGTGAAATTTAGTATATATTTCGGTCCTCCGCGTTTTGTACGCGTACGTACACGTACAAGTCCCTTCCAAGAGTTTATCGTCGATAAGGGAGGTACTAATATATATGGCATGCGTCGGCCTCAATTCCTTGTGTCAATTAATTAAGCACCACGAAATCATGTTTTATCTCCAAGTGTCAAATGTTAATGGCAGCACGTGGATTGATGGATATGAGATGGCCAATAATGAAGCTCAGCAACGCGAACGAGTCAACGGACGATCCCTTACCGTCACAATGTAAGGCGCAAATGCTAAGAATGTCATATAGGTAAAAAGCTGATGTGACAAAGTAATTAAGTACAGAAAAGATAACACTTTGGTGACATAGAAAAGGAAAATGTTTAAAGCCGGACGACCGGCCGAAACTCGGCCGGTCACGTCCATGCTGGCTACAGGCCCACCCACCACCGCTTAGTTGTCTCCCTTATCCCGCAGGAAGCGCTCCACACCATTCGTTCCTTTTCCTTATCCCCTCGCTTGTCTTCTTCCCATGTGGCTCTTCCAAATAAATTCTCGCTGGTGATGACCGTCGTTGATGTCGGGAGCAGCCGTCGTCCACCAGCCCGGCGCTGCTCCGGTGAGTGGCCGCCATCCACCCGCCCTGCGCTACTCCGGCGGGCATCCGCCCATCCACCACCGCAGCCCGTGTGGCAACCCAGCTTGCGGCGCGGAGTGGGGTGCTTCAACCGGCGGCGACCATGCTACAACGGCGGCGAGCGGGAGTGGCAGCCGTTGGCGACCGAGGATGACCACAGGCTGCCACCGGGTGCTGCAACCGACAAGCAATTTTGCTGGAACCACGGCAACAAGTGTGGCTGATCCGGTGAGGTTCTTTTTTGCTGGAAGCAGCCCCAAATTTTGCTACCATTGTCTTCTTTTTTGCTGGAGCCAGTCATTTTTTTGCTACCACGGTTGTGTTTTGCTGGAACCAGCGTACCAATTTGCTACCATCATGTTTGATTTTTGCTGGAAACAACCCCAAATTTTGCTACCATGTTTTTGTTTGGTAGAAGTAGGACCAGAGTACCAATTTTGCTACAACCATCTTCGATCTTTGCTGGAACCAATCAAAAATTTTGCTACCATGTCTTTTTGTTTGATGGAACCAGTGTACCAGTTTTTGCTACCACCGTCTCGAGTTTTGCTACCATCAGCATGGTTAATTGGTACATCCTTTTTCACGATGCGCTGAGACCCACGACTATGTGTTTTTGCTGCAACTATTCTTGTTTTTGCTACTACGGTGTTCAGGATTGATGCTTATGTTGACTGTTTTTGCTACTACCATAGATGAACAAGGGAAAGCCATGGAGTTGATTTGCAGGGACGGTGGACGGCGGTGGTGGCGGAGCTGCAACGACGGTTGGTGGTGGGGATGCGATTGTGTGCCCCCGTGCTGCAACCACGGGGCGGTTGGGAGTTCCAACGACAACCTCGGACACGGCAGAGACCTCGCGCGCGACGATGACGACTTGTTTGCGGTGTGCTGGCACGAGCCACCGACGACAAGCACAGGTCACGGGGCGGCCGACGAGCGCATTGTTGTGCGGCCGTGCGGGAGGCCGGGAGTGCAGATGAAGACGACCCGATGCGCTGGGTCGCGTTGGGCTCTATCCTCTTTTTTTTCTGTGAGATGAACGCAAGATCATACAGTCTGAAAGCGATGTATCGTGTGGTAGGGCAGTGACCGGCCCAAATTTGGGCCGGTGCGCCGGCGTCTATCACTCGCCCATAGAAAATGATGCCAAACACGTGGACCTATGGTATGCAAACAAATGCCTACCAACCAATACATAGAAAAGTTTAGTTGCTAAACAATTAAATACAGAAAGCTTACTAGTAGTTATACTATAAATTAAGCACCTGTGCATTAAAAAAATCCGTTGCTAAGTATTTTAATACACTTAGCACTTCAGCTAAGCACTAATGCATTTGCATTGAGCCTAAAGCAGCAACGATGCCTTCATTAGTTTCCGCGTCATTTTTGTGGAGCGCACAGCCGCACATGCATATGTGAAATTTAGTACCGTATCCGTGTTTTGTACGCGTACGAGTCCCTTCGAAGAAGTTTAACATCGATCATGGAGGTACTAAGTAAATTTGGCGCATGCGTGGACCTCAATTCCTTGCGTCAATTCATTCGAATTCAAATGATTTGAGGATTGCTCGCCACGCCTGACACGCGGTCCTTGCGTCAATTAATTAAGCACTACAAAACCATGTTCTATATCCAAGGGCCAAATGTTTATGACAGCAGGTGGATTGATGGATATGACGAATAATGAAGCTCCGTCTGCAACGCGCTGGGCGAGATGTGCACGGCATGGCAGCCATGGTAATAGTTATCTAGAACTTAATTGATTAATTAGCAGGGGAGAGAAAAAAAATCATATTCTCAACTGCCTCGCAAGAAAACCAAGCCTAATCAGTTATAGTATAAGTAATAGCTTTAAAAAACATCTTATATTCTTATACGGCAGCAATAGATTTAAAATAATAATTAATATTGTTCCCGAGGGATAGGATGTCATGCACAGTTGCATAGCACGTCATCCCATATTACTACACTATTCGATGGAGGTATCAGGTATCTGCTAGTGAGAGGGAAAATTTCAGGTGATATTAAGTTTAGGTGCTACCGTGATACAACTCTGTGGGCCATTTAATCTCAGATCTGACGGCATCTAAAGAGCTATTACACATGTGCACTATTTTAAAACTTTTGAGTGATCTTTTTTTAAAATGTTCAAGAACTTCCGGGAGCCGTTGGATCCAACCGCTTCCATGAGCCCGTATCATGGTAGCACGTAAGCTTTGGTATCACCAATCTTCTGCTAGTCAAAACCCCTTTTGTTTCTATTATTATGAAAAGACAAGGTCAAGGTCAAGGTCAAATGATGTGTGACAGAAGTACTAAACTAGTCTTCTCTTCTTTCATGGTGTTACTTCCGTGTCCTTTCTGGTTCTGGCAAAGAGAAACATACCCCAGGGCCCGTCCTGATATTTCGGGGGCCTAGGGCGAAATTGCAACCCGGGGCCCCTACTATAAAGATCAAAATAATAATCTCATTTCTTTTTAGATTCATTCCTTTACCTAACTTATTATTGTCTATTGTTTCAAAATAAAACAAAGTCCAAATTGAAGTAAGAAATAGAGCAACGAGCACACGAAATTAAAATTTTGTACTACATCATATGCGAGAGCTTCTAAGATCTGACTGCTGCTGCACCATATGAACGTAACCAACTAGAAAGAGGAGGTTAGGGATGACCTTATAAGTGGGGTGGCTTCGTCTTGCACGTGAGAGGCATCTCACGAACGGAGGATAACACAACGGGACCGGGGACCTAGTGGAAGACCAGCCGGCCGCATGTTGGAGAGCGATCTATATCGGCGTCGAGACTCGCGATCGGGGCCCTTGAGGGAATAGGATCGTCGCAAAGCAGCGAACTCATGATGGGAAGAAGGAAAACAGGGATTTCTCCGTGCGTGTGTGGCTAGGTCGATGCCTCCTTATGGTCTGGGCCATGGGCTCCTTGCAAACCCTGGAGGGCCCCCCTAGATTTTGGGGGCCCTGGGCGGCTGCCCCCCTGCCACCCCCTCAGGGCCGGCCTTGACATACCCGTACTATTAAATTTCAACGTGCTCATCTTATGTGAGATTCTTCTCATCTCATCGATCTCCCATTGACATGAGTATCTGTACTTGCATACGCATCATTGGCCTATTTTCAGTTATCTTTTGGACAGGAAAGTGCAAATAATGTGGATGTATATATCATCATTGTTCCATATCCACTTGAGAAGGTAGGCGCGTAAGTCGGTGTTGAGAAATTTCGTTGAGAACATCTTTATAACCAGCTTTCTGCACGAGTCTATTAGTTGTGCTAGTTAGGGTCATAACAAACTGATGATGATTTTTCCTCGTCGAAAAGAAATCTCATGATGATTTTGTAACTCTAACTGGAGCCGGGCAAAACTTGTTTTAGTAGACAGTTGGGAAGTTGTCGTGCTAAGACCCCATAAGACCAGCACACCAGAATATTAGCCGGCGCCGATGAAGAGACAAGTAGATCGAAAGGATCCAACCTGGAAACACCCGAGCATGAACAAACAAAGATTGTATCCAAGTTGATCTGTCAAAGACAACCACTGATTGAATCCTACGAGATCCGTCGGAGAAACACCTCCACACGCCCTCCGGCTATGATAAACGCACCGCCGGGATGGGGGCTAGGCGGGGAAATACTCATCTCTACTGTACTGCTTCACCCTTCCTCTTCAGGAAAAATCCCAACACAGCTCAACAGTAGCAAGAGGGGGAGTTAGGGCAACCGTGCGAGAAGAGGATAAGACGGTTTAGCAGCAGCGCGGGGCATGGCCCGCGCTACTGCTAACCCCATTAGATGTAGCGTGTGTTCGAGGCCGGCGCTGCTGCTAAGTGAGGACGGGGAGCTGGACCTGGGCTGGGCACAGTAGCAGTGCGGATCGTGGGCCAGCACTACTGCTAATGGGTTAAGTAGTAGCGCTGGTCGGTGACCCGCGCTGCTACCATGACTAGGCCTTGGGGGCATGGTGGGGCCCATAGAGTAGTAGTGCTGGTCTGGCAGGCCCGCGCTGCTGCTACATTCCACCTGCAGCCAGTGGCGAGTATAGACAGAAAATGGAGGATGGACTCAAAGTTTACTTAAGCCTGTGGGAAGTAAATTTAAGTTTTTTCTCCACTAAGTCGCACCTAGCCAATCACTTATACCGGTTAGTGGAAAGAGCCTAAAACAGCAATCAACGATGTGCACGGCATGGCAGCCACCTTTTCTCTAGAGCTTTATTAACTAGCAGGGGAGAGAGAAAATCAGATGCTCAACTTCCTAGCAAGAAAATTACTAATCAGTTATTTGTAGTGACTTTTAGGAAATTAACTAATATCATTCGCAACTGCCTCACAAGAAAACTACTGCTAATCATTTAGTACGACGTAGACCTGGACATGGCCAGCCTGGCCCTGTCGACCCGACCCGACCCGGCTCGAAAAAGCTCGACCCGGCCCAGCCCGACCTTGTCCACGGGCCGGGCTCGGCATAGATTTTGAGCCTGAGGCTCGGGCCCGCCATATTAGTGCTTTAACGAAGAGGCTTGGCCCGAGGCCCGGCGGTCTTTTACACTAGCGGGTCAGGCTTGGGCCTGAATTTTAGGCCCGACGCCCAGGCCTGGGTTTTTTGCATCAGGCTTGGTTCGGCCCGGCACGAAGCCTGACCCAAGGGATGGCACACACGTAGTCTTCTTTTCTTTCATGGTGTTACTTCTGTGTCCTTTCTGGTTGTGGCGCAGAGAAACATACTATAGTAATCTTATGTGAGATTCTCAAATCATCGATATCACATGGACATTAAATACATATACTTACATACACAGCATTTTCCTATTCTTAGTTCTCTTTTGGAGGGAAGGATGGCAATTTTACCCATGGATACGGTACCCGCGGATATCATATCCGTATGGGCAGGGTATGAGCACACTTTTATACCCATGGGTAGTATCCAGACTTTACCGTTAAGTCATGGGTAGGGTACTGGTATATCCTGTTGGGGAACATAGTGATTTCAAAAAAATTCCTACGCACACGCAAGATCATGGTGATGCATAGCAACGAGAGGGGAGAGTATGTCCACGTACCCTCGTAGACCGAAAGCGGAAGCGTTATGACAACGCGGTTGATGTAGTCGTACGTCTTCACGATCCGACCGATCCAAGTACCGAACGTACCGCACCTCCGAGTTCAGCACACGTTCAGCTCGATGACGATCCCCGGACTCCGATCCAGCAGGGTGTCGGGGATGAGTTCCGTCAGCACGACGGCGTGGTGACGATGATGATATTCTACCGACGCAGGGCTTCACCTAAGCACCGCAACGATATGACCAAGGTGGAATATGGTGGAGGGGGGCACCGCACACGGCTAAGGAACGATCACGAAGATCAACTTGTGTGTCTATGCGGTGCCCCCTGCCCCCGTATATAAAGGAGTGGAGGAGGGGGAGGGCTGACCCTCTCTATGGCGCGCCCTAGGGGAGTCCTACTCCCACCGGGAGTAGGATTCCCCCTTTCCTAGTAGAACTAGGAGCCCTCCCATGTAGTAGGAGTAGGAGAGAAGGAAAGGGAAGAGAGAAGGGAAGGAAGGAGGGGGCGCAGCCCCTCCCCCTAGTCCAATTCGGACTAGGCCTTGGGGAGCGCGCAGCCTGCCCTAGGCAGCCCCTCTCTCTTTCCCGTATGGCCCAATAAGGCCCAATACTTCTCCCGGCGAATTCCCGTAACTCTCCGGTACTCCGATAAATACCCGAATCACTCGGAACCTTTCCGAAGTCCGAATATAGTCGTCCAATATATCGATCTTTACGTCTCGACCATTTCGAGACTCCTCGTCATGTCCCTGATCTCATCCGGGACTCCGAACTCCTTCGGTACATCAAAACTCATAAACTCATAATAAAACTGTCATCGAAACCTTAAGCGTGCGGACCCTACGGGTTCGAGAACTATGTAGACATGACCGAGACACGTTTCCGGTCAATAACCAATAGCGGAACCTGGATGCTCATATTGGCTTCCACATATTCTACGAAGATCTTTATCGGTCAAACCGCATAACAACATACGTTGTTCCCTTTGTCACCGGTATGTTACTTGCCCGAGATTCGATCGTCGGTATCTCAATACCTAGTTCAATCTCGTTACCGGCAAGTCTCTTTACTCGTTATGTAATGCATCATTCCGCAACTAACTCATTAATCACATTGCTTGCAAGGCTTATAGTGATGTGCATTACCGAGAGGGCCCAGAGATACCTCTCCGACAATCGGAGTGACAAATCCTAATCTCGAAATACGCCAACCCAACATGTACCTTCGGAGACACCTGTAGATCTCCTTTATAATCACCCAGTTACGTTGTGACGTTTGGTATCACACAAAGTGTTCCTCTGGTAAACGGGAGTTGCATAATCTCATAGTCATAGGAACATGTATAAGTCATGAAGAAAGCAATAGCAACATACTAAATGATCAAGTGCTAAGCTAACGGAATGGGTCAAGTCAATCACATCATTCTCCTAATGATGTGATCCCATTAATCAAATGACAACTCTTTTGTCCATGGCTAGGAAACATAACCATCTTTGATAAACGAGCTAGTCAAGTAGATGCATACTAGTGACACTATGTTTGTCTATGTATTCACACATGTATTATGTTTCCGGTTAATACAATTCTAGCATGAATAATAAACATTTATCATGATATAAGGAAATAAATAATAACTTTATTATTGCCTCTAGGGCATATTT
>LR880972.1:968162356-968178779 GCA_904067115.1 Aegilops sharonensis
TTTACGATACTACACATTGTATATAATTTCTAGTAGAACCAATCATGCATATATATATCATCAATGTCTCACAAACCACCATATTAATTAATTCACACATACACACATGTATAGCTATATACAATTTCTCCTACATATGCATGTTGCCTTCGAAGCCAGTGACATTAGCCTAATTGGTGCCTTCGGAGCACGATGACAATTGGAAGTGGTTTTCATGGGGGCGGTAGCGGGTAATAGTATTCTCCCTTCGGATTTATGACCTGGTCGAGCAAAAATCCCGCTATTTCCTCTTGAAGTGTTTCTACGCGCTCCGTTTCTAGGAGCTTGTCCCGCACCTCTGTGAACTGTTAAGAAGGAGATCAATATGCATGTGTATTAGTTGTGTGACTAGATATCGATAATGGTGTAAAAATTGTGAATAGTGTTCTGACAAGCGTACCCATTCCTGTCTTTGAGATCTGCTCCTTTCGGACGCCATCATGCGAATGTTCTCGCAAACGCAGAATGCACACAGATCAGTCCCCTGCGCCNCCGCACCTCTGTGAACTGTTAAGAAGGAGATCAATATGCATGTGTATTAGTTGTGTGACTAGATATCGATAATGGTGTAAAAATTGTGAATAGTGTTCTGACAAGCGTACCCATTCCTGTCTTTGAGATCTGCTCCTTTCGGACGCCATCATGCGAATGTTCTCGCAAACGCAGAATGCACACAGATCAGTCCCCTGCGCCTGCTGCAGGGCCTTTACGAGAATGGAATTTGATCAGATAATAATTAATCAAGCATGATAATTAAAGAGATGGCAGCTAGCTAGCTAGCTAGTACTACTTAATTACTTACCTTGGGTCGAAACCATTTAAGCTTTTTTTTTCCATTCGCCTTCCGTGACGCTGATGAACCTTGCCCAAGCCCTGCCCGCCGACAAAGAAAATGAATAAAGGGGTTATTAAATAGTTCATATCATGAAATGACGAACTAAATAGGCCGAGATATATAGTTAATAATGATTGAAATTACCTGTTGACTATCCCAAACAAGATGTTATAGTCAGTTTTCCTTTGAGTAGTGAGTCAGTATTTCAACTGTTCCGGCATCAACTTTAATGATACACAAGATCCAGTGAAATCTGCATGCACACACGTTTGCATGTCTTAATTAAGCGGGCATATGTAAGCAAAAACATGTAGCTAGCTAGTAGGCAAAAACAGAGAATTTGTGGTAAAAGACAGTGTGACTCACTGGAAGTTGTAAGGAAGTAGTATATCTTCATTGTATTCGAGGCGCTTCAAGAACTCTAGCATGTTGTCCTCTACGGCCTTTTGATGATGTGGATTTATTTTCCATGTGTATTCATTAACGGTGTTTGGGTCAATGAACCCAATGCCAAAGCGTCCACCTTTTCTCATTTCATACATCTTCATCCTGCATAATACCACAGAAAAGAATATAGTGAGGATAATTACAGGTAATGATTGATCAAAAGGATCACTACAGCTAGCTTGAGACTTAAATTACAGAAAGAAATCATTTACAGACAATAGCAACTGACGATAGATTTTTCGAGTGCGTCTTGATTGTATAACTGAAACAGTTCAGAATACTCAACGGACAGAGCTTTCTCATGGAAGTAATGCTCCTCCTTGACATTCACCATGAGGGACAATCGATTGGAAATCTTGGTAATGTTCATGTACCATTGATGCAATTCATACATTCTCGTTGGGAGGTTCTTGACCTTGTCTGGCTTGACCAAAGGTTGGCCCCGGACATATTTTCGTTTTATTTCATCCTCTGTAAGCACAGGCATGTGCTCGATCTCGAGGAGTTGTCCAACAGTGATGTTGAGAACTTCAGCCTGCATTATATGGTCCTTGGTTATTACCACATTGCCCACCTCGGGAATGTAAACTGTTTGCCCACAATAATATTGGGCGCGCGTACTGTCACGTGTTGTTGGCACAACAAGCGAGGGGATCGATTGCCGCCTGTTCTCCCAGCTGGGGAATGGTTTTCCCGCATTTTTTGACAGCTGCTTGTTGTTTGCTCGATCCCGAGCTCGCCTCCTTACGTAGACGTGCTCGATTTAACTTCCTGATGTGGCGCTCATAGTCTGTGTCAACAGGCTTGGGAGCTGGTGGTTGAGCCATACGAATGAAGTGGTCAATCGTTTCCTCATGCACTTTCTCCCTTGGCGGCGGTGGCGGTTTCGGTGCAAAATGGGCTTCCACCTGGGCCTTCGATATGGCTGCGTTTTCCTCCTCGGACCTGTCATAAGGCCTCTGCGGAAGAGGCGTGAGGCTTGGACCATATTTATATCGCTTGCCTCCGCCTGTACTTCCTGTACTACCTCGACTCGTACCGCTACGCATCATAGCTTCGGGGTGTCTCTTCTGCGATTGCTGAGGCGGCGGAGACGGCTGACGGGGCTGAGTTGGATGAGGAGGAGTGGCCTGAAGCTGTGCTGGACTTGGAGGAGGAGTGGCCTGAGGTTGTGCCGGACTTGGAGGAGGAGTGGACGTCTTACGCTGTGGCGGACTTGGAGGAGGAGGAGTGGCCTGACACTTTGCCGGACTTGGAGGAGGAGTGGCCTGAGGTTGTGCCGGACTTGGAGGAGGAGTGGACGTCTGGCGCTGTGGCGGACTTGGAGGAGGAGGAGTGGCCTGACACTCTGCCGGACTTGGAGGAGGAGTGGCCAGAGGTTGTGCCGGACTTGGAGGAGGAGTGGACGTCTGGCGCTGTGGCGGACTTGGAGGAGGAGGAGTGGCCTGACACTCTGCCGGACTTGGAGGAGGAGTGGCCAGAGGTTGTGCCGGACTTGGAGGAGGAGTGGACGTCTTACGCTGTGGCGGACTTGGAGGAGGAGGAGTGGCCTGACACTTTGCCGGACTTGGAGGAGGAGTGGCCTGAGGTTGTGCCGGACTTGGAGGAGGAGTGGACGTCTGGCGCTGTGGCGGACTTGGAGGAGGAGGAGTGGCCTGACACTTTGCCGGACTTGGAGGAGGAGTGGCCTGACACTTTGCCGGACTTGATGGACTTGCAGGAGCGGGAGTCTGCTGACTCGGTGGCGGACTTCGACGAGGAGTCGGCTGACGCGGTGTCGGTGGCCTTCGAAAGATGATGCAATCCTTTTTCCATAGGATGATACGATGTTTGGCCTTTCCGAGAAAGCGCTAGTCGTCACCTCCAGGAATGTCAAGCTGTAGGTCCGAATATGGGTCCACCACCTCATCAACCAAGACACGAGCATAGCCCGCTGGAATCGGGTTGCAATGGAAGGTTGCCTTGGGGGGATTTGTAAAAGCAACGGCGTCCGCCACCTTCATGGATATGTTCTTCATTTTGACATGTAGCTCGCAGTTAGTGTTATCCGTGATGTCATCCACGGGGTATCTATCCAGCATTGCGTCGTCCGGGGCGGAACCCACGCTGCTTCTCGGCATGGATGGGGCGGTGCTATCCAATGCTGGATCATCCGCTAGCTACTGCAGCTGCTGAGACCCCCTTTGCTGGCTAAGTGAGTCGATCTGCTCCTGCTGCCGCTGGAATTTGACTGCCAATTCCGCTTGACTTGCTTCTAGTCCTTGAAGGCGTTCATAGTCCCGCTTCCTCTGCTCCTCCTCCATCTTCCTCTTCTTCTCCTCCGCAATCTTCTTTCTCGCACGGGTTCTGTAGTCGTTGTTCCAGTCGGAAAACCCCTCATACCACGGAATAGCGCCCTTGCCTCGTGTTCTTCCCGGGTGTTCAGGATTTCCCAGGGCATGCGTAAGCTCGTCGTTCTCTCTGTTGGGCTGGAACACCCCCGATCGTGCCTCTTCTATTGCAACAAGTATCGCATCGTCGGCTCCCTTCAGGCTTGCCCTCGTTGAAACATTGCCTGTCTTCGGGTCCAACTCCCCCCCATGCGCATAGAACCAAGTCGTGCACCTGGGGGGCCAGCTCTTAGTAACCGGAGTGACACCTGCATCCTCCATCTCTTTCTCAGACTTATCCCACT
Source organism: Aegilops sharonensis (assembly GCA_904067115.1). NCBI lineage: Eukaryota > Viridiplantae > Streptophyta > Magnoliopsida > Poales > Poaceae > Aegilops > Aegilops sharonensis. The sequence goes on from LR880972.1 coordinate 968,166,352, forward strand.
TAGGCATTGCCACCGCATAGCCACCTGGCCCCAGCTTATGGAACTTATCCTTTTTTTCAGCATTCTTCTTGTTTATTCTCGACCGTTCCTTAGCTAATTCCGAATCCTTGAATTTCACGAAATCGTCCCAATGAGCACGTTGGTTCTCTAGTGTTCCCTCGAACACTGGAGTCCTCCTTCCTCCCTTGACGTACTTGTCCCATTCACGATTCTTGTGGTTCTTGAATGCAACCGCCATCTTCCTAAGAGCAGCGTCCTTGACTTTCTGCACATCTGGATATGTTCTTCGTCATCATCATAATCATAGTTCATGACTTCATCAATTCGGTCGTCGCGATCGAATATCATATCACCCTCTCCGGTGTTGTTTAGAAATTCGGAGCCGTCATAATCTTCTTCATTCTGATCATCATCTGGCCCGTGAGGATGGCGTATCATATCGAACATGGCCTATTCTCCCTCTCTGCCGGTATTGTCCGCCATAGCTTTTATTTAACTAATCCAAAAGAAATATAAAACAATTTAGTATTCAAATTACATCGTCTCGAATAATAGATATAATCTCGAATACATCGTCTCGAATAATAGATATAATCTCGAAAACATCATCTCGAATAATAAATATAATCTCGAATACATCGTCTCGAGTAATAGATATAATCTCGAATACATCCCTGGCTAGGTAGCTAATAAAGATCGAATACTACAGAAGAATCTAGGACACTCGCGGTTCCTGCGGCGCGGGCTGTGGACACCCAAAGAGAAGGAACCCTCACAGGATCATAGCTGAAGTGAGATACCTGAAGAAGCTGCAGGTATTGGAGAACCTGCCGCCCTCTAACGCAACCATGTAACGATGGACGTGCTCGTCCTCCTCCCTGACACGGCGACGTACCACCTCCGGCGGGGCCGACTCCCTCCGCACCGAAGCTGGCCCACGCGAACGCCACCAAACGAGATCAGGGTCGACGACGGGACCCGGGGCCGGGTTCCTCATCAAGCGGCGCGCCCCTCCAGGCAGCACCTCCCAGTGCCAGCCCGGCGGAGCCCAGTCCCGGACATGGGTCAGCCGGACGTCGTCGCGGACGTGTCGACGGCGAGGATGCGGGCCGGGCATCGTCGAGAACAAATACTAGCCTATATGCCCGCAAAAAGTAACATTTTTTTAATGATTGGATTTTGATAACTAAAATTTCTAACATTTCTATATAACACTAATTATGCTATCATTGCATATGTCAAAATTCTATATGCTATTTCATACTAATTAAGCATCTAACACTAAAAACAGAAAAAACAACTTCTATACATCCATTAAAAAACAGAAAAACAACATTATATAAAAAAATTCCATACTAATTAAACACTAATTATATCCATCTAACATGCATTCATACATATATACTAGTGACAAAATAATAATCTAAAAATCTAAACTAATTAAACATATAAAATACGTATATACTAATATATACATGCATTCATACATATATACGTGTGTGTGTGTGTGTGTGTTCATCATGCTTGTGTGTGTGTGTGTATGGATTCGGGGAGGGGCGGCGCCCATGGTGGCCGCCGGGGGCGAGGGAGAGGGGTTAGAAGGGGAGAGCTCACAGCGGGGCGACGGCGACGGCGAGGCGACGGCCGGGGGCAGTGACGGGCCGGGGCATGACGCGGGGACGGCGACACGGGGACGGTGCGACGGGGACGGGGCCCGGGGCGGCGAATGAGACGAGGGCGGCGACGGGGACGGGGGCGGCGATGGGGACGGGCCCGGGGTGGCGAAGGAGACCAGGGCGGCGACGGGGACGGGGGCGGAGATGGGGACGGGGGCGGCGACGGGGACGGGGTCGGCGACGGCGTCGATCGATCGGGGCGGGCGGTGCTTCAATGGGGAAACAGAGGAAGAAACAGAGGGAGAATGAAATTTTTCGAAGTGTTGTATATATAGAAGGCACCTTTAGTACCGGTTGGAGCCACCAACCGGTACTAAAGGTCTGTTTTGGCCAGGCCAAGCGGCGGGAAGCGACCCCCTTTAGTACCGGGTGGTGGCACAAACCGGTACTAAAGGCCCCCCCTTTAGTACCGATTTGTGCCACGACCCGATACTAAAGGGGGTGCGCTGGCGCAGGTGCGGTGCGGCAAGTTTAGTCCCACCTCGCTAGCCGAGGGGCGACCGCACTGGTTTATAAACCCCAGTGCGGTCGCTCTCTCGAGCTCCTCTCCAAAGCAGGCCTACTGGGCCTACGTGTTCTTTGCTGCCCTGTGGGCCCACTTGGCCTTTGCGGGCCTGCATCCTGGCCCAGCAACAGGTTGGGTTTATAGTCGTATGCAGGCCGCTCTGGCCTAGTAGGCGGGCTTTTTTTATTATTATTTTTTGCTTTATTTATTTTTGTGTTGTTTTTTTTGTGTATTTAGAGTTTCTTTGTGAATATTTTTGCTTTAGGTACAAAAAATTACAAACTTTCTGTTAGTGCCCGTAGTTTTCAAATTTGAATAGTTTAAATTTTGAATTATTTGAAATTAGTGTGAATCACTAGTTTGTGAATAATTTAACTTTAAAAATCAGTAAAGTCATGAAAGAATTTGTTTGCACATAAAATTTCTTCGCGTTTCAAATGCCAAAACACATAACTACCCTAACTATTACAGAGATTCCCCTCTAGGTGTGAAACACAGAAGAAAAGTGATGATAGTGAAGCCGATCACATCCCAGATCTTTGGGTGTGAAACTTTTTCTTCGCGTGTGTCCCTTTGCGCCGTAACCATGGAAAATCTTCATCATCTAACGGGATGCTCGGGTCAATATTCACTGTGAATGGAGCAATTTCATCAAACTTTTCATAATCTTCTGACTTGTCTGTCTTGTCATCCACTCCCACGATGTTTCTCTTCCCAGAAAGAACTATGTGCCGCTTTGGCTCATCGTACGATGCATTCGCTTCCTTATCTTTTCTTTTTCTTGGTTGGGTAGACATGTCCTTCACATAGAAAACCTGTGCCACATCATTGGCTAGGACGAATGGTTCGTCTGCATATGCAAGATTGTTGAGATCCACCGTTGTCATTCCGTACTGCAGGTCTTCCGTTACCCCGCCTCGTGTCATATTGACCCATTTGCACCGAAACAAAGGGACCTTTAAACCACGTCGATAGTCAAGTTCCCATATGTCCTGTATATAACCATAATATGTTTCCTTTCCCGTCTTGGTTTCTGCATCAAAGCGGACACCACTATTTTGGTTGGTGCTCTTCTTATCTTGGGCGATCGTGTAAAATGTATTACCATTTATCTCATACCCTTTGAAAGTCATTATATTCGAAGATGGTAACTAGGACAACAAGTACAGGTCATCTTCAATAGAGGTGTCATGCATGGTACGTGTCTGCAACCAGCTGGCGAAACTCCTGGTTTGTTCACGCGTAATCCTGTCATCAGACCGCTCCGGGTGTTTGGAGCGTAGCAAATTCTTGTGTTCATCCATATACGGAGCCACCAAGGCGGAATTTTGTAGAACTGTGTAGTGTGCTTCAGTGAGAGAATGTCCGTCCATACATATTATTTGTTCCCGTCCTAGTGTGCCTTTTCCATCCAGTCTGCCCTTATGCCGCGATTCAGGAACACCAATCGGCTTAAGGTCAGGAATAAAGTCAATACAAAACTCAATGACCTCCTCATTTTGATGGCCCTTGGAGATGCTTCCTTCTGGCCTAGCACGGTTATGAACATATTTCTTTAAGACTCCCATGAACCTCTCAAAGGGGAACATATTGTGTAGAAATACATGACCCAAAACGTTAATCTCTTCGCATAGGTGAACTAGGACGTGCGTCATGATGTTGAAGAAGGATGGTGGGAACAACAACTCGAAACTGACAAGACATTGCACCAAATCATTCTGTAACCTTGGTATGATTTCTGGATCGATTACCTTCTGAGAGATTGCATTGAGAAATGCACATAGCTTCACAATGGCTAATCGAACGTTTTCCGGTAGAAGCCCCCTCAATGCAACCGGAAGCAGTTGCGTCATAATCACGTGGCAGTCATGAGACTTTAGGTTCTGGAACTTTTTCTCTGCCATGTTTATTATTCCCTTTATATTCGACGTGAAGCCAGACGGTACCTTAATACTGAGCAGGCATTCAAAGAAGATTTCCTTCTCTTCTTTGGTAAGAGCGTAGCTTGCATGACCCTGATGTATGCCGTCTTCTCCGTGCATACGTTGCTGGTCCTCCCGTGCCTCAGGTGTATCTTTTGTCTTCCCATACACGCCCAAGAAGCCAAGCAGGGTCACGCAAAGATTCTTCGTCACGTGCATCACGTCGATTGCGGAGCGGACCTCTAGGTCTTTCCAATATGGCAGGACCCAAAATATAGATTTCTTCTTCCACATGGGTGCGCGTCCGTCAGCGTCCTTCGGAACAGGTTGTCCGCCAGGACCCTTTCCAAATATCACCTTCAAATCCTTGACCATATCATGTACATCAGCACCAGTACGGTGGCGAGGCTTCGTCCGGTGATCCGCCTCACCTTTGAAATGCTTGCCTTTCTTTCTTACAGGATGCCTGCTTGGAAGAAATCGACGATGTCCCAGGTACACATTCTTCTTACAACTATTCAAATATATACTATCGGTATCATCCAAACAGTGCGTGCATCCGTGGTATCCCTTGTTTGTCTGTCCTGAAAGGTTACTGAGAGCAGGCCAATCATTGATGGTCACGAACAGCAACGCCTTTAGGTCAAATTCTTCCCCCATGTGCTCATCCCACGCACGTACACTTGTTCCATTCCACAGTTGTAAGAGTTCTTCAACTAATGGCCTTAGGTACACATCAATGTCGTTGCCGGGTTGCTTAGGGCCTTGGATGAGAACTGGAATCATAATGAACTTCCGCTTCATGCACAACCAAGGAGGAAGGTTATACAAACATAGAGTCACAGGCCAGGTGCTATGGTTGCTGCCCTGCTCCCCAAAAGGATTAATGCCATCTGCGCTTAGACCAAACCATACGCTCCTTGCGTCATCTGCAAACTCCTTCCCGTACTTTCTTTCGATTTTTCTCCACTGCGACCCGTCAGCGGGTACTCTCAACTTTCCGTCTTTCTTACGGTCTTCTTTGTGCCATCGCATCGCCTTGGCATGCTCTTTGTTTTGGAACAAACGTTTCAACCGTGGTATTATAGGAGAATACCACATCACCTTGGCAGGAATCTTCTTCCTGGGGCGCTCCCCCTCGACATCACCAGGGTCATCGCGGCTGATCTTATAGCGCAATGCACCACATACCGGGCAAGCCTTCAAATCCTCGTACTCACCGCGGTAGAGGATGCAATCATTGGGGCATGCATGTATCTTCTGCACCTCTAACCCTAGAGGGCAGACATCCTTCTTTGCTTCGTACGTACTCTCGGGCAATTCGTTGTCCTTTGGAAGCATATCCTTTATCATTACCAGCAACTTTCCAAATCCCTTGTCAGATACACCATTCTCTGCCTTCCATTGCAGCAATTCCAGTGTGGTGCCCAGCTTTTTCTTGTCACCTACGCAATTCGGGTACAAATTTTTTTTGTGATCCTCTAACATGTGCTGCAACTTCTTCTTCTCCAAATCACTTGCGTAGTTTCTCTTTGCATCGGCAATGGCCCGACCTAGATCATCAACGGGCTCATCTGATGCCTCTTCTTCAGCTTCTTCCCGCATTGCCGGCTCAGCTTCTTCCTGCATTACCGACTCAACTTCTTCCCCCATTGTTGTATCATCGTATTCAGGGAACCCATGGCCAGGATAGGTGTCGTCGTCCTCTTCTTCTTCATTGTCTTCCATCATAACCCCTCTTTCTCCGTGCTTGGTCCAAACATTATAGTGGGGCTTGAAACCGGACTCAAACAGGTGGACGTGAATGGTTCTTGACGTAGAGTAATTGCGACCATTCTTACAGCCAGCACATGGACAAGGCATAAAACCATCCGCCCGCTTGTTTGCCTCAGCCGCAAGCAGAAAAGTATGCACGCTCTCAACGAACTGGGGAGAGCATCGGTCATCGTACATCCATTGCCAGCTCATCTTCATTACACAACACCGAATAGACCAAATTAATACAAGTTCATACATAAAATTCATACAACACTTAAATGCAACAAACAAATAACTCTCTAGCTAAAGCATTTAAATGCAACAACAAATGCGATCAAGATCGAAACTAAGGTAACAATTGATCCAATAGCATAATGATACCAAGCCTCACTATCGATGGCATATTTTCTAATCTTTCTAATCTTCAAGCGCATTTTCTCCATCTTGATCGTGTGATCATCGACGACATCGGCAACATGCAAATCCAATTCCATCTTCTCGCCCTCAATTCTTTTCAATTTTTCTTTCAAGTACTCGTTTTCTCTTTCAACTAAATTTAACCTCTCGACAATAGGGTCGGTTGGAATTTCCGGTTCACATACCTCCTAGATAAAAATATCTATGTCAACTTGATGGGCATAATTTGTCATAAACACGAAATGCAACAAATAGTTTTAAAAGAGAATATACCACATCCGAATCATAACAAGGACGAGGGCCGACGGGGACGGATATCAAAACCATGGCACTATGTATAGCAAATAACGTACGGGTAAGATAATTATACGAGTAACTATATATCCAAATCACACAAACATCAATTTTTTATATAAAATTTCATGAACAAGAGGCTCACCACAAGGTGGTGCCTGCGACGGGACGGTGCGGGCGATCGACGGTGGTTACGACGGAGATTTAGAAGGCACTAAGTAAAACACACCTACATATGCAAACTAAGTGTTATTTTTGACCTCAAATTGCATATAAATCAAATACTAGCACATATATATATATTTCCTCCCAAATTACTAAACTCGCAAATTAATCACTATATAAAGCATTGCAAGAGCTAATCTAGCAATGAGAGATGAAAGGACAAAGTTGCTAACCTTTGTGATCATTTGAATGGATGGGGGCCTTCAAATCTTGACAAATTTTGGGCAAAATGTGTGATGAGCTCGAGAGGAAGAGGGGAAGAACAGAGAGGAGAGGGGAAAGGGGAAGAACAGAGCGAGCTCGGGTGGACGAAGGGTTTATGTAGGATGACCTTTAGTATCGATTCGTGCCAAGAACCGGTACTAAAGGTCCTGGAGGGGCCCCAGTCTGACAACATCCTGCCACCACTCTCATTAGTACCGGTTCGTGGCACGAACCGGTGCTAAAGGTTCGCCACGAACCGGTACTATTGAAAGCGGCCCGGCTAGCTGTTGGAACCGGCACTAATGTATACATTAGTGCCGGCTCAAATTCAAACCGGCACTAATGTGCTTCACGTTTGACCCTTTTTCTACTAGTGCATGTCTGCGATGTCCGCTTTCTGCTCATCGCTAATTTTACTGTGTGAACACAAATGACACGACAAATCCCGTGGGGCTAGAGGATGGTTGCGTTCATCGATGAAATCCTTCACAAACCACTGACATGTTTCCTCCTGTCTTGCAATCACCAATTTAGCTTTACACCCTACAAGAGTTATACTCCGTGGCCTCCTCTTTCTATCTTCCATCTTCCTCTTCATGTGCTTCTCTTCACGAACCCCTTCACGACTACACACCAATTTCCTTCAAATTATATGGCAGTCGGATACATCCCACTCGATATAGCTTCTCTGAACACTAAAACCTTTCTCAAGACCATATTTGTTATAGAATCTATAACCTTCATCCTCACTATTAAACATCTTGTTGGCAATATGATAGTACTCCAGCATTGACTCATGACTTACATCCGCCATGTCTTCCTGCATCACCATTCTGATGAATAAAAATCTGTAACGACAAGCAAAAATGCATGCAAAACCCAGTACGAAATCTTGCGTGGAATTTTAAACTTTGCTCCTTGTACATGTTATGGCAAGCGATCATCAACATCCATAAACTGGGTCCCCCATAAACTAGTGAAGTGACCATGGATGATGAAAAAATCTAAATTAAATTGCATGCACTAGGGTCTAAGTAGGAAGTGCAGGCTACGAATCAAAGTAAGTTGAGATTCGAGCGATTCATACCTTACAATGCAAGTCCGGAAGCGATGGGATGGCTGGGGCGAGTTCCTATAGCGCCGCCGCCGACACTGCCGCCGCAGATGTCACGCCTTATTCTTCTTCTTGCCGTCGGGCACGTCTTTTATAGTGAAGGGGGCGAGGAGGAGGACAAGGACGACGCTGACAACTGTGAATTGGTTCCTCTCGCCGGGCTCATTGGACAGAAGGAAGGGGACGAGAACAAGGACTTGACCTCCTGGATCGACTAGACGTGGTTCTGGTCCTGGAACGTGATTGGTTGAAACCACAATATTTTACCCTAGACCATTATGCCCTTATCGGATTAAACTTATTAGGTCTATTCATTTTTAATCCCTCACCAGATCGGACGGCTAATAAAAATCAGAGGGGCAAGTACTCGGAAGTACTCCTAGTACTACGCCAATCACCGTAAAAGAGCTCTATTTTACCGCTGTGAAATTAAAAACCGTTATTGATTCCAAGCAACAGAGCTGCCAAGGCAGTGACACAATTGTAAGGCGGAAAAGGATTATATGTGACCCGGCGAGGAAAACAGCTTGTATCCTGCAGGAAGCGGAAAGAGGATTTTCGTCTTCTCGTGTCGTCACCCTTGGTTTTCCTAAGGAAAGGCGCACTAGTAGAAAAGGGGGCAATGGTCCAGGCCAGGTCAGCCCATTAGTTTTGGTTCAATCCAGAACCGGGACCCATGGGGGCATTGGACCCGGTTCGTGAGCCCTGGGGGCCGGCCGGGCCACGTGGGCCATTGGTCCCGGTTCGTCTAGACCTTTTGGTCCCGGTTGGTGGGACGAACCGGGACCAATGTGCCTTGCTCCTGGCCCACCACCATTGGTCCCGGTTGGTGGACTGAACAGGGACCAAAGGCTGCCCTTTAGTCCCGGTTCGTGCCACGAACCGGGACCAATTAATTGCCTATATATACCACTCGCCCGCGAGCAGAGCACTCCCACCGCTCTGTTTTTCCTGGCCAGCGAGGAGAGAGCTTTGTGGTGCTCTAGCTCACCTCCTATGCACACGATGTGTTCGATGGAATGCCCGAGCCACACTACTTAAGCTTTTTCCTCTCCAAGCTCGACCTCCAAGCTCCATTTTCCTCAATATTTGTCTAGGTTTAGCGGTCCGTCACGTCCCGTCCCTGTCTTCACCGCTGTCGATCGCCCGCGCCGATCTCGTCGCCCGCACCACCGTGGTGAGCCTCTTGTTCTTATCTTCTTTCTGAATGGAAAAAAATTCTTACTTGTATGTTTATATAGATACTTGTATAATTTTCTTACTTTTATTATTTCATCTTATATAGTGCGATGGTTTTGGTATCCGCCCCCGTCGGCCCTCGTCCTGTCTATGATTCGGATGTGGTATATATATTATCTTTTCATAACTATTGGTTCATTTATTGTTTATGACAATTATGCCGACCAACGTGACATAGATTTTATTTATCTAGGAGGTTGTTGAACCGGAAATTCCAACCGACCCTATTGTCGAGAGGTTAAATTTAGTATAAGAAGAAAACAATTTCTTGAAGGAAAAAATTAGAAAAATTGAGGAGGAGAAGATGATATTGGAGTTGCATGTTGCGGATGTCGTCGATGATCACAAGATCAAGATGAATGCAATGCGCTTGAAGATTAGAAAGATTAGAAAACATGTCATTCATACCGAGGCTTGGTGTCATTATGCCGTTGGATCAGTTGTTACATTGGTTGCGATTATGATCGCATTTGTTTTTGCATTGAAATGTTTTACATAGTTTCAATGTATGGTTTAATTAATTTAGATGCTTTGCAGAGCTTTATGTTGTTAGATGAGAACTATGTATGTACTTTGGTTTTAATGTGATGATGAACTTCTATTAATTTGGTCACTTAATTATCTATTCATGATGTTCTATAATGATTTTTGACACACTTAATTATATATAATGCACGCGAATGAACCGGCAATGGATGTACGGTTCAAGACACACCTCCCAGTACATTAAGGGCGTGCATGATTTTCTCGAAGTGGCTAAGGCAAACAAGCAAAATGGTTTTATGTGTTCTCCATGCCCTATATGTGGGAATACGAAGTCTTACTCTGACCGGAAAATCCTTCACACCCACCTGCTTTACAAGGGTTTCATGCCACACTATAATGTTTGGAAGAGGCACAGAGAAATAGGGGTTATGATGGAAGACGGCGAAGAAGAAGAGTACAATGACAACTATGTGCCCCCTGAATACGGTGATGCTACTGAAGATCAAGAGGAACCAGACGATGTGCACGATGATGCTGCAACGGGCGAAGCTGCGGAAGATCAAGAGGAACCAGACGATGTGCCCGATGATGATGATCTCCGCCGGGTCATTGTCGATGCAAGGACGCAATGCGAAAGTCAAAAGGAGAAGCTGAAGTTCGATCGCATGTTAGAGGACCACAAAAAAGGTTTGTACCCCAATTGCGAAGATGGCAACACAAAGCTCGGTACCGTACTGGAATTGCTACAGTGGAAGGCAGAGAATGCTGTGCCTGACAAAGGATTTGAGAAGCTACTGAAAATATTGAAGAAGAAGCTTCCAAAGGATAACGAATTGCCCGACAGTACATACGCAGCAAAGAAGGTCATATGATCTCTACGATTGGAGGTGCAGAAGATACATGCATGCCCTAATGACTGCATCCTCTACCGCGGTGCGTATAAGGATCTGAACGCATGCCCGGTATGCGGTGCATTACGGTATAAGATCAGACGAGATGACCCTGGTGATGTTGACGGCGAGCCCCCCAGGAAGAGGGTTCCTACGAAGGTGATGTGGTATGCTCCTATAATACCATGGTTGAAACGTCTGTTCAGAAACGGAGAGCATGCCAAGTTGATGCGATGGCACAGTGAGGACCGTAAGAAAGATGGGAAGTTGAGAGCAACCGCTGACGGGTCGCAGTGGAGAAAAATCGAGAGAAAGTACTGGGATGAGTTTGCAAGTGACCCAAGGAACGTATGGTTTGCTTTAAGCACGGATGGCATTAATCCTTTCGGGGAGCAGAGCAGCAATCACAGCACCTGGCTCGTGACTCTATGTATGTATAACCTTCCTCCTTGGATGTGCATGAAGCGGAAGTTCATTATTATGCCAGTTCTCATCCAAGGCCCTAAGCAACCCGGCAACAACATTGATGTGTACCTAAGGCCATTAGTTGAAGAACTTTTACAGCTGTGGAATGGAAACGGTGTACGTACATGGGATGAGCACAAACAAGAGGAATTTGACCTAAAGGCGTTGTTGTTCGTGACCATCAACGATTGGCCCGCTCTCAGTAACCTTTCAGGACAGACAAACAAGGGATACCACGCATGCACGCACTGTTTACTTGACACCGATAGTATATACCTGGGAAGCTGCAGGAAGAATGTGTACCTGGGCCATCGTCGATTTCTTCCGACTAACCATCAATGTCGAAAGAAAGGCAAGCATTTCAAAGGCGAGGTAGATCACCGGAAGAAGCCTACCATGCGTACTGGTGATCACGTACTTGCTATGGTCAATGATTTACACGTAATCTTTGGAAAGGGTCCCGGCGGACTAGCTGTTCCGAGTGACGCTGGGGGACACGCACCCATGTGGAAAAGAAATCTATATTTTGAGACCTACCCTACTGAAAAGACCTAGAGGTCCGCTCTTCGATCGACGTGATGCACGTGACGAAGAACCTTTGCGTGAACCTGCTAGGCTTCTTGGGCGTGTATGGGAAGACAAAAGATACAGCTGAGGCACGGGAGGACCTGCAACGTTTGCACGAAAAAGACGGCATGCCTCCAAAGCAGTATGAAGGTCCTGCCAGCTATGCTCTTACCAAAGAAGAGAAGGAAATCTTCTTTGAATGCCTGCTTAGTATGAATGTACCAACTAGCTTCTCGTCGAATATAAAAGGAATAATAAATATGGCAAAGAAAAAGTTTCAGAACCTAAAGTCTCATGACTGCCACGTGATTATGACGCAACTGCTTCCGGTTGCATTGAGGGGGCTTCTACCGGAAAACGTCCGATTAGCCATTGTGAAGCTATGTGCATTCCTCAATGCAATCTCTCAGAAGGTGATCGATCCAGAAATCATACTAAGGCTAAGGAGTGATGTGGTGCAATGTCTTGTCAGTTTCGAGCTGGTGTTCCCACCATCCTTCTTCAATATCATGATGCACGTCCTAGTTCATCTAGTTGACGAGATTGTCATTCTGGGCCCCGTATTTCTACACAATATGTACCCCTTTGAGAGGTTCATGGGAGTCCTAAAGAAATATGTCCGTAACCGCGCTAGGCCAGAAGGAAGCATCTCCATGGGCCATCAAA
>LR880972.1:968222186-968233381 GCA_904067115.1 Aegilops sharonensis
TTCATTATTTTCAGTAGCTTCTCAAATCCTTTATCAGGCACAGCATTCTCTGCCTTCCACTGCAGCAATTCGAGTACGGTACCGAGCTTTGTGTTGCCATCTTCGCAATTGGGGTACAACCCTTTTTTGTGATCCTCTAACATGCGATCGAACTTCAGCTTCTCCTTTTGACTTTCGCATTGTGTCCTTGCATCGACAATGACCCGGCGGAGATCATCATCATGGGGCACATCGTCTGGTTCATCTTGATCTTCAGCAGCTTCGCCCGTTGCAGCACCATCGTGCACATCGTCTGGTGCAACTTGATGTTCAGTAGCATCACCGTATTCAGGGGGCACATAGTTGTCATTGTACTCTTCTTCCTCGCCTGCTTCCATCATAACCCCTATTTCTCCGTGCCTCGTCCAAACATTATAGTGTGGCATGAAACCCTTGTAAAGCAGGTGGGTGTGAAGGATTTTCCGGTCTGAGTAAGACTTCGTATTCCCACATATAGGGCATGGACAACACATAAAACCATTCTGCTTGTTTGCCTCAGCCACTTCGAGAAAAGCAAAAAGAAAAAAATAAATATAGCAGAAAAGAAAAAAATCTATATAAAAAACTACTCATAAATGAACATAGATGCGCTTATAGAGAAAATTCAACCTAAATTCATAGTAAATTTCTACTAACTTCAGAGAAATTTAGTATGAATTTAGGTTAAATTTCCTGTATAAGGGCATCTATTTTCATTTTGAGAAGAGCTCAACATGGCAGAAAGGGAGGTGCTTATAAACTGGTTTGATTCCCCTTCGATTGGCGAGGTGGGACTAAACTCTGGGCGCAACGAGGACCAACCCTTTAGTCCCGGTTGGTAGGACGAACCGGGACTAAAGGGGTGCCTTTGGTCCCGGTTCAAGCCGCCAACCGAGACCAATGATTGTGGGCCAGGAGCGAGGGCCAATGGTCCCGGTTCGTCCCACCAACCGGGACCAAAAGGTCCGGACGAACCGGGAACAATGGCCCACGTGCCCCGGCCGGCCCCCTGGGCTCACGAACCGGATAAATGCTCACATTAGTCCCGGTTCTGGATTGAACCGGGACTAATGGGCAAAACAGGCCTCAACGATAGCCCCTTTTTCTACTAGTGATGTAGAGGGATAAATTCATGCAATATGATAAAAACCCCATCTTGTTATCCTCGATGGCAACAATACAATACGTGCCTTGCAACTCTTTCTGTCACTGAGTAAGGACACCGCAAGATTGAACCCAAAGCTAAGCACTTCTCCCATTGCAAGAACTACCAATCTAGTTGGCCAAACCAAAAACATAATTCGAAGAGACTTGCAAAGATAACTCAATCATACATAAAAGAATTCAGAGAAGAATCAAATATTTTCCATAGATAATACTGGATCATAAACCCACAATTCATCGGTCTCAACAAACACACCACAAAAAGAAGATTACATCAAATAGATCTCCACGAGAGAGGGGGAGAACATTGTATTGAGATCCAAAAAGAGAGAAGAAGCCATCTAGCTACTAGCTATGGACCCGAAGGTCTGAAGTAAACTACTCACACTTCATCGGAGGGGCTATGGTGTTGATGTAGAAGCCCTCCGTGGTGGATGCCCCCTCCGGCGGAGCTCCGGAACAGGCCCCAAGATGGGATCTCGTGGATACAGAAGGTTGCGGCGGTGGAATTAGGTTTTTGGCTCCTGTTCAGATCGTTCGGGGATACGTAGGTATATATAGGAGGAAGGAGTACGTCGGTGGAGCTCCGAGGGGCCCACGAGGTAGGGGGCGCGCCCTCCACCCTCGTGACCTCCTCGGGCACTGCTTGGAGTAGGGTCCAAGTCTCCTGGGTCACGTTCGGTTGGAAAATCATGATCCCGAAGGTTTCATTCCGTTTGGACTCCGTTTGATATTCTGTTTCTTCGAAATACTGAAAAAGGCAAAAAACAGCAATTCTGGGCTGGGCCTCCGGTTAATAGGTTAGTCCCAAAAGTAATATAAAAGTGGAAATAAAGCCCAATATAGTCCAAAACAGTAGATAAAGTAGCATGGAGCAATCAAAAATTATAGATACGTTGGAGACGTATCAGGCATCCCCAAGCTTAATTCCTGCTCGTCCTCAAGTAGGTAAATGATAAAAAAGAATTTTTATGCGGAGTGATACTTTGGCATAATTTCAATGTAAATCTTCTTAATTGTGATATGAATATTCAGATCCGAAAGATTCAAGACAAAAGTTCATATTGACACAAAAATAATAATACTTAAAGCATACTAATCAAAGTAATCATGTCTTCTCAAAATAACATGGCAAAAGAAAGTTATCCCTACTAATTCATATAGTCTGGCTATGCTCCATCTTCCCAACACAAAATATTTAAATCATGCACAACCCCGGTGACAAGCCAAGCAATTGTTTCATACTTATGACATTCTCAAAACTTTTTCAATCTTCACGCAATACATGAGCGTGAGCCATGGATATAGCACTATAGGTGGAATAGAAGGGTGGTTGTGGAGAAGACAAAAAGAGGGAAGATAGTCTCACATCAACTAGGCGTATCAACGGGCTATGGAGATGCCCATCAATAGATATCAATGTGAGAAAGTAGGGATTGCCATGCAACGGATGCACTAGAGCTATAAGTATATGAAAGCTCTATAAAAGAAACTAAGTGGGTGTGCATCAACTTGCTTGCTCACGAAGACCTAGGGCATTTTGAGGAAGCCCATCATTGGAATATACAAGCCAAGTTCTATAATGAAAAATTCCCACTAGTATATGAAAGTGACAAAATGAGAGACTCTCTATCATGAAGATCTTGGTGCTACTTTGAAGCACAAGTATGGTAAAAGGATAGTAGCATTGTCCCTTCTCTCTTCTTCTCTCATTTTTTTATTTGGGCCTTTCTCTTCTCTTTTTTTTATGGCCTCTTTTTTTTATAAAGTCCAGAGTCTCATCCCGACTTATGGGGGAATCATAGTCTCCATCATCCTTTCCTCACTTGGGACAATGCTCTAATAATGATGATCATCACACGTTTATTTTTCTTACAACTCAACAATTACAACTCGATACTTAGAACAAAGTATGACTCTATATGAATGCCTCCGGCGGTGTACCGGGATATGCAATGAATCATGAGTGACATGTATGAAAGAATTATCAACGGTGGCTTTGCCATAAATACAATTTCAACTACATGATCATGCTAGCAATATGACAATGATGGAGCATGTCATAATAAACGGAACTGTGGAAAGTTGCATGGCAATATATCTCGGAATGGCTATGGAAATGCCAAGATAGGTAGGTATGGTGGCTGTTTTGAGGAAGGTATATGGTGGGTGTATGATACCGGCGAAAAGTGTGCGGTATTAGACAGGCTAGCAAAGGTGGAAGGATGGGAAAAAGTGCGTATAATCCATGGACTCAACATTAGTCATAAAGAACTCATATACTTATTGCAAAAATCTAGAAGTTATCAAAGCAAAGTATTACGCGCATGCTCCTAGGGGGATAGATTGGTAGGAAAAGACCATCGCTCGTCCCCGACCGCCACTCATAAGGAAGACAATCAATAAATAAATTATGCTCCGAGTTCATCACATAACGGTTCACCATACGTGCATGCTACGGGAATCACAAACTTCAACACAAGTATTCTTTAAATTCACAACTACTTTAACTAGCATGACTCAAATATCACCATCTTCATATCTCAAAACAATTATCAAGCATCAAACTTATCTTAGTATTCAACACACTCAAAAGAAAGTTTCACATATCTTGAACACCAAGTATATTAACATTAAGCGAATTACCATGCTATTAAAGACTCTCAAAATAATCTAAGTGAAGCATGAGAGGTCAAATAGTTTTTTTAAAACAAATCCACCACCGTTCTCTAAAAGATCCAAGTGAAGTACTATAGCAAAAATTATCACACTCAAAAGATATAATTGAAGAACGATGAGGAAAACTATCAAGCTCAAAAGATATAAGTGAAGCACATAGAGTATTCTAACAAATTCCAATTCATGTATGGCTCTCTCAAAAGATGTGTACAGCAAGGATGATTGTGGTAGACTAACAAGCAAAGACACAAATAATACAAGACGCTCCAAGCAAAACACATATCATGTTGGTGAATAAAAATATTGCTCCAAGTAAATTACCGATGGAAGTGGACGAAAGAGGGGATGCCTTCCGGGGCATCCCTAAGCTTTGACTTTTTGGTGTCCTTGGATTATCTTGGGGGTGCCATGGGCATCCCCAAGCGCTCTTGCCACTCCTTGTTCCATAATCCATCAAAAGAATTCACCCAAAACTAGAAAACTTCACAACAAAAAACTCAACAGAAATCTCGTGAGCTCCGTTAGAGAAAGAAAACAAAAGACTACTTCAAGGTACTGTAATGAACTCATTCTTTATTTATATTGGTGTTAAACCTACTGTATTCCAACTTCCTTATGGTTCATAGACTTAATTACTAGCCATAGATCCATTGAAATAAGCAAACAACACATGAAAAACAGAATCTGTCAAAAACAGAACAGTCTGTAGCAATCTGTAACTAACGCAAACTTCTGGAACTCTAAAAATTCTACCAAAATAGGAAGTCCTGGACAATTTGTTTATTTATCAGCAGCAAAAAGAATCAACGCAAAAGCACGTTACTGTGATATATCATAACTAAATTCGTGCGTGCAAAGTTTCTGTTTTTCAGCAGAATCAAATCAACTATCATCGTAGGTTGTCCTATAGGTCCTACTTGGCACAAACACTAATTAAAACATAAAACTGTTGGGGAACATAGTAGTTTCAAAATTTTCCTACGCACACGCAAGATCATGGTGATGCATAGCAACGAGAGGGGAGAGTGTTGTCCACGTACCATCGTAGACCGAAAGCGGAAGCGTTATGACAACGCGGTTGATGTAGTCGTACGTCTTCACGATCCGACCGATCCAAGCACCGAACGTATGGCACCTCCGAGTTCAGCACACATTCAGCTCGATGACGATCCCCAGACTCCGATCCAGTAGGGTGTCGGGAATGAGTTCCGTCAGCACGACGGTGTGGCGACGATGATAATGTTCTACCGATGCAGGGCTTCGCCTAAGCACCGCTATGATATGACCGAGGTGGAATATGGTTGAGGGGGGCACCGCACACTGCTAAGGAATGATCACGAAGATCAACTTGTGTGTCTAGAGGTGCCCCCCTGCCCCCGTATACATGGTTGGAAAAAGCGTTATTAGGCGTACGCCTCAGCGCGCTGAAGCGCCCG
Organism: Aegilops sharonensis; assembly: GCA_904067115.1. Classification (NCBI taxonomy): domain Eukaryota; kingdom Viridiplantae; phylum Streptophyta; class Magnoliopsida; order Poales; family Poaceae; genus Aegilops; species Aegilops sharonensis. Next base: position 968,227,484 of record LR880972.1, read on the forward strand.
GCGATAGCCCATCGCATAGCTTTGGGCCTAATCGGTCCTCTAGGCGGGCCCATCGCTTAGGAGGAGCAAGGCGTGCGCCTAGGCACTAGGAAGCCGAGAAAAGCAGTGAGGGGGCGGCGCTAGGCGGAGCAAGGCGGACCGGAGATGCAACGGGAGGGTGCTAGCATGCGGGAAGGTGGCGAGAGAATCGCGAGAAGATTGCGAGATGATTGTGGGCAGTTTGCCAGTGGGAGGAACGGAGAGATTAGGCTAGGATCTGTATATATAAACACAGAAGGGGTGGCGGCGGCTCGTCTATTCTGTTGCCGCTCGTCCGCCGACCGCCGGGACGAAGTGATTCACCGCCATGACTTCTTCCTGCTCGCTGTTTCTCCGTTTGACCACAGCCTGAGGTCCGGTCTTCTCCCCTGCTGTAGGTGAGCTGCCAATGTGATTTCAACCATCCCTTCTCCTCTCATGTCTTTCACTATGCATGTGTGTTGCCTCTGCATCACCGGTGGATTGCTAGTTGATTGTTGCTCCATCTCTATCATGTAATCACTCGATCTGAAATTTATGTATGATCTTTTTACATCCACAAATGGTCTTTTAAATTTATAAACAGTATTGGTTTATCTGGATTGCATGTTGGATGCTGCTAGATCTGTCCTTCGCTTGTAATCCCTTGAGCTGCAGTTTTGCTATGCTCTGTTTCCTTCACAAAGATCAAGAGGAAATCGTTGGCTACTGTAATCCTGCTACACAATATTCAGTTAGCTAGATGTTTGCTTTTCTTCAGTTTCGTCAGAATAAGCAGCTGGTAGCTTTTGTTTTCACTAGAGCAAAACGTTGCAGTTAGTTGCAGGAAGCACCAAAATCTCTTGTGTTCATTTCCTTCCTGTGATCGACCGCGAGAAATGAGACAGAAGCTAGGTATCTGAACCATCAGAAATCTATATACCCAAAGAGAAATTTTCTGTACTGAACACTTCCTAGATAAAACATGACTGAAAATAATTATAACTCCGTGATGCAGTTGTACCGACTGGTCTGAAGGTAATTGTAGCGGAGGAACCAAGGGAGCATCGACTGGTCTGAAGGTAGTCATCCCGGGCACTATTGATGTTACTGACGCTAGCTCTATGATTTTCTCACTTACTAAGTTATATATGGCATGATGCCAAGAGGTGATACTGGGCGGTACTAGTACTAGTGTAGAAGTAGGATCAGATTTTGTTGCATGATGCCAAGATGTGACACTGACACTAACTCGTACTAGTACTAGTCTAAAAGCAGGGTCAAATGCGTGTGGATGTGCCTGTTATTATTTTTGAATGTAGAGACATCAGGTTATTAAACATGGTAGTTCAATTAGTATATGAGTGTGCTGTCGTTTAACCAGAGGGATTGTTCAGTTGGTATAAAAATGAAATTGCTTCCAGATCTGTATCGAGCATTGCAACTTTCAAGACTAAATAAGTTTTGAATCAGCAGATTTATAACTTTGTAATGCTGAAAAAAATGTTGTTCTGTTTCCCCCACAAAAAATGAATTTTTTTTGTATTATCTATTTACTTCACAATAGTTTTTTCTTGGAATCTCCTGGTATGCAGCTTGCTATCTATTTTATATTGCTCTGCATATATTATGATATTATAATTTATATTGCTTTGATTCCTCCATTTGCTACAGGAACCGAATTATGTACCTAATTAAACAGTTAATGATTTATTTTCTGCTATATGTTTCTAGGATGTGGACTTACGCATAGACGTACAAACATGCTATATATTGAATTGTTTTTTTAAGGTCTATATATTGAATTGTTGCTTTGATTATTATCTGGATTTATGCCTACTTGTAGTCTGGACTTTGGTAGATGTGGTCCATTTTTCTAGCATTAGCGAAGCGAATTACTGAACTATTGGTTGCTGTGTATTTCAATATTTGTAGGATGTCTGAGAGAAATGCAACATCGGCATTGCAGGAGGAGAATGTCCTTAAGAGAAAGTCAGATGATGCGGGATGGGACTATGGGAGTCTAGCTGATGCTTCCAACAAGGATAAAGTGAAGTGTATTTTCTGTAACCATGTGAGCACTGGAGGTGTTTATCGTCACAAGCAGCACGTGGCTCATGTTGGTAATGCTGTGGTCAAATGTAAAAAAAGCTCGCAGGAAGCTAAAGACAGGTGCAAGAAATCTCTTGAAGAGGCATCTAATAAGAGGCGGGAAAAGACTGCCCGTGAGAAAGAGCTCAGACAAACTGTGAACATTTCTCGCGTTGGAGATGACGAAGCCGCTTGTATCGGAAGTGCGGAGCCACACAAGTTAGGTCCCATTGACAAGTGGACACGGCCTATTGATCCTAAACTGACTCAAGCTGAAGCCTTGCATCAACAGAAGATAAACAAGGAACTTTGGAAAAAGAGAACACATGAAGTGCAGCAGTATGTGGCTAGATGGGTGTACAATCATGGTAATTAAATATTTATTTTTACCCACACTGCCATTGATTATTTACTTCTTTGTAATGTTTGACTGTAGGTTGACTTTTTAGTTACTAATTACTTCTTTGTAATGTTCATATTACATTTGTAGCTATACCATTCAATGCTTGTGACAATGATGATTTCAAGTTAATGTGTGAAGCCATTGGGAGCTTTGGCCCTGGATTTGAGCCTCCGTCTAAACATGATCTTCGAGAGACTTTGTTGAGTGAGGAACATGCAAGAGTGAAGAGTTTGCTGCAAGAATGTGATGCTGAAAAGATGAAGAATGGCTGCTCCATTATGACTGATGCTTGGTCAGATAGGAAGAGGAGAAGCATAATGAACTTGTGCACAAATAGTGCTGATGGTTCTAATTTCATAAGGTCGAGTGAGATGTCGGCTGTATCACACACAAGTGAAGTCATCTTCCAATTAGTGGATGAAGCAATTGAGGAAGTAGGTCCTGAACATGTGGTGCAAGTAGTGACTGATAATGCTTCTAATAACATGGGAGCAAAGAAGATGTTGTTGGAGAAGAGGCCAAACATGTTTTGGAGCTCTTGTGCGACGCACACCATTAACCTGATGTTGCAAGGAATTGGCGACCTGCCAAGGTTTAGTAAGGTACTTGAAAAAGCAAAAGCATTCACTATCTTTGTCTATGGGCACACAAGGACCTTGGACTGCATGAGGCATTTCTCTTCTGGGAAAGAGATCATAAGGCCAGGGGTCACTAGGTTTGCTTCTGCTTATCTAACTTTGGAAAGCCTTCTAGACAAAAAGGATCAACTGAGGAAGATGGTGGTTGATAGTAGATGGGACAAGCTGAGAGAAGTTAAATCAAAAAAAGGGAAAGGCAGCAACAGCTACGATGATGAGCATGGCCTTTTGGAAAGATTTGAAGCTTTGCCTCAATGTCTTTGAGCCTTTGGTAAAAGTCCTTCGCTTGGTTGATGGGGATGTCAAGCCATCTATGGGCTTTGTTTATGGAGAAATAGTTAAGGCAAAGAAAGAGATCAAGGAAGTCTATGGCAATGTGGAGTTACGTTACAAAGATGTGATTAATATTGTTGAGAAAAAGATGAAAGATCGACTTGACTCTCCATTGCACTTGGCTGCATATTTGCTGAATCCATATTATAGTTATGCTGATACTAATATTTTTTACTCCCTCCTTCCCAAAATATAAGGCGCGATTGACTTTTTACGGTCTTTGATGCACAACTTTGACCACTAATATATATCAAAGTATATGGATTGAACATGTATAAATGACATCGCTGTATTTATCTTGCAAAGCAATTTTATTTCATATGTATGTATAATAATTTTATAGACATATAATACATAAAAAATATAGTCAAAGTTGTGCAACGAAGACCAGAAAAGTCAAACCGTGCCTTATATTTTGGGAAGGAGGGAGTATGATGGAACAATAACCGAAGGGTTCATCAGTTGTGTGGAGACCTTTTATTATGGTGATGATGACAAGCAAGATCAAGCTGTCAATTTTGAATTAAAGAAATTCCAGAATAGAGAAGGATCATTTGCAAAGAAGCTTGCGAGGAGTTGTCCGAATTTTGATTATAATGCAGGTATGCATTGTGATTTTGTGAAGTCTAACTTACTCAATATTTATTCAGGGTTTATGCAATACATTGTTAACTTGATTCTGTGCTCTCATTCATAGCATCTTGGTGGAGGCTCTATGGAACTGAAGCACCGGCTCTACAAAGGATGGCTGTGAGAATCCTCTCATTGACCTCGAGTTCTTCAGTCTGTGAAAGGAATTGGAGTACCTTTGAAAATGTTAGTCTCTCTAATCTCACGTTTATATTAGTCAGTCGCATGTCAAAACATTCTCTGTTCTTAATCGTTATTTCTTTTCCTGTTGCAGATTCATACAAAGAAAAGAAATAGGCTAACTACAGAACGTCTAAACTCTCTTGTGTTTATACAATTCAACTCAAGAATGATGGCCAAGAAACAAATGATCAAGGAGAAGAAGATCACTGATGTCCTCTTATCTGCTGAAACTACTGAAGCTCAAGGTTTTCTTTTTTAGGGCGGAGATGATTATGCAGAAGTCATCTATAGGGATGATGAGGAGGAGGTGGATAGTACAGGGATGCCAGGGAGTGGCATTGGAGAAACAATGGGAGGTGATGAACTGCTCGAGCCACGTAGAAGTGCGAGAATAAGACAACTTTATGAAGAAGAAGAATTTGATTCTGAAGAAGAGGAGTTTGATGATGAGGAGGAGATGCATTCAGAGGATGAGAATGAATATTGATAATTAAGAAGACCCAAATGCATGGATGTCCTTTGTTAAGTACTTCGTTATTATCTTATACCTTTTATGTCATTATGTGTCGAACTGTTTGTGTGTGCGTCCATGTGGAATTTTCACTTTTTGACTTGTGAGAGAAGTCTTCCAAATAAGATTCTAGGAATAAAGAACTTCATTCTGAAGTGTGAACTGTCGAACTTATAATATATAATGCTATGCCAATTGGGTCTTGCGTGATGTTTGACTCTCCTATATTTGAACATTTGATATTTCTATGGGCGTACTACTTCCATTGAATAGATTATATTTAGTTCTCCACATTGTGTCATGTATGTTATTTTTATCATCAAATTATCCTTCTAACCTGATATATAGTACAAAGTATAGCTAAATAATGATCATCCTAACCTTCTACCATACAAAACGCCTTGGCCCGCCTAGGCTACGCCTAGGCAGGCTAGGCGCTAGGCAGAGGGTCACCGCCCGCCTAGCGCTTTTTCCAACCTTGCCCGTATATAAAGGAGCAAGGGGGGAGGCCGGCCGGCCCTAGAGGGCGCGCCAAGGAGGGGGGAGTCCTCCTCCTAGTGGGAGTAGGACTCCCCTTTCCTAGTCCAACTAGGAAGGAGGAAGGGGGAAGGAAGATAGGGAGAGGGAGAGGGAAAGAGGGGCCGCGCCCCCCTCCCCTTGTCCAATTCGGACTCCCGATGGGAGGGGGTGCGCCACCTCCTGGGCTGCTGCCCTCTCTCTCCCCTCAGGCCCACTAAGGCCCACTACTTCCCCGGGGGGTTCCGGTAACCCCTCCGGCACTCCGGTTTTCTCCGAAATCACCCGGAACACTTCCGGTGTCCGAATATAGTCGTCCAATATATCAATCTTTATGTCTCGACCATTTCGAGACTCCTCGTCATGTCCGTGATCACATCCGGGACTCCGAACAACCTTCGGTACATCAAAAGTTATAAACTCATAATAAAACTGTCATCGTAACGTTAAGCATGCGGACCCTACGGGTTCGAGAACTATGTAGACATGACCTAGAACTGTTTCCGGTCAATAACCAATAGCGGAACCTGGATGATCATATTGGCTCCTACATATTCTACGAAGATCTTTATCGGTCAAACCGCATAACAACATAC
>LR880972.1:968312606-968333477 GCA_904067115.1 Aegilops sharonensis
ACCTCCCCCGTCCGATCCCAATCGTGTGGCCACGATTAGAACCCCCGAAGGGGTATGTTTTTATTAGAAAACCGGCCGGCCCGAACGGTTTTTATTTTAGTTTAGGTTTTATTTATTAGGCCGGTTCTGTTAGTTAAACCCTAGGCCCGTTTAGACTAAACTACGCCTAGTGCACAGTATAGGCCCATTGGGCTTTTTCTTTTTATTTTGATTTTCTGTTTTAGCCGATTTGTTTCAAATTTCAAAAATGTATATCTTTTATTCTGTTTAATATTTTTGAGTGATTCTTTTTTTGTTGGATTGCAAATTTTATGTAGTTTCTGAAAAACATATATTTAGCTATGTTAAAAATAATTAAAAATGCTTTAATATTGTTTTAGTCAGAATAGCAAATCTGCTATAGTTTTAGTTAGAAAATTATTTTTGCATGATTCTTTTTGCCATCACTTTATTTTGATATTGCCAAACCCTAGAAATTAACTTTGGTATTTTAGGGTTAATAAATAATTAATTCTAGGCAGAATCCTATTAATCCTAATTAATTGATTAGTTCCTGTTTTCCTAATTAATTAATTNTTAGTTAATCCTTTGCTGTTAAGTTAACCTAAAACCATGATTAGGTTATATTAAGGAATTTTTGTTATATAAAAACTATTTTTGTTATTGTTTGGAATAGGGAAAAACTCTGAATTTGATTTCTTTGAGTTTTCCTTTTGATTTGGTTTTGATTGTTTTGTTGTGCTATGTTACTTTTGTTATCTTGTGTGATCCTCTTGCTTTGTGCTTATTATGTTATTGTTTGTCTCGGTAGAGTTCCCGGAGTGCGAAGCTTGCTACTACGACTCTTTAGCTTACGAGGATCATCAGCAAGGCAAGTTTTGATCATGTTATTTCTATACCTATGTTTTTGTGCATTAGTAGTTGTCACCACCCCACCATTGCATGCAGTAGTGAAATCTTGAAGTCATTAAACTTGAGTAGTATCATGTGGTAGGATGAACCATTCCCCTTGTTGCCATGTCCCCGGGACGTAGTAATTATTTTGCTATGCTCGTAGACGGGATTTGGGATGAGTGAAATTCATAAGCAAGATGTGAGAGTCAATGATGATGACAACCCATGGACTACAATGATCAAGATGGACTTCGGAAAATCACTACTGGGTGGAGGACGGTTGACGGGCACCCTGGAGCACCCAGTGGTGGCCGGGATGCATGGAGAAGCGCCATGACATCCTGCGGAAAGCTTCACCCAGCCACGAAGAGAAGGATGGATNCACCATTGCATGCAGTAGTGAAATCTTGAAGTCATTAAACTTGAGTAGTATCATGTGGTAGGATGAACCATTCCCCTTGTTGCCATGTCCCCGGGACGTAGTAATTATTTTGCTATGCTCGTAGACGGGATTTGGGATGAGTGAAATTCATAAGCAAGATGTGAGAGTCAATGATGATGACAACCCATGGACTACAATGATCAAGATGGACTTCGGAAAATCACTACTGGGTGGAGGACGGTTGACGGGCACCCTGGAGCACCCAGTGGTGGCCGGGATGCATGGAGAAGCGCCATGACATCCTGCGGAAAGCTTCACCCAGCCACGAAGAGAAGGATGGATGCCCCATGACCGGAAGCTTACCTGTGCAGCCGCAAGCCATTATGGGCTCTGGCTGGGTTGACCCTTGTAGTGAAGCTGGCTGGACGGTACTACGAGAAGTAGACGAACGGTAGGATTGGATGGGTACTGGCAGTGGCCAGAAGAACTCTTTGGAAGACCCTGTTTCATTCGTCCCGTCTTCAAACACCATGAAGTGCGAAGACTTTAAAAGGAGGGAATGATTCTTGCGGGGAAAGTGCGCAAACCTCTGCAGAGTGTTATAACCTAATCGATTAGCCGTGTCCCCGGTTACGGACATTTGAGCCTCTGGACCTTGGAAGTATTCGGATATCTCAACACTAAAACTAATGGATTAATTTTGAGGGTTTATGACTTAATAATAATTTGGGAACGAGATATTGGTTGGCGGAACCATCTCAATAACTACCAACAATTGTAGTAATTTTGCAAGCAAGTCCACTGTAGTAGGATAAAATTGGCTTTACGCAAAATGATGAAACTTAGAGCTCCACAGCCAAAATGCATATAGAGTTAGTAACTTTATTATTGTTATTCTTCATGACTTGCCAGCTTATTCCAAAAGCTGACCTACATGGCTGCAACGTATTATGTTGCAAAGATATATTCCGATCAGGAGTGAGGCTACGCCCCGCGCTTGGCGATTGCCCTTTGGAGTCGGATGGACTCGCTTACCTTCGACGCTTCCGCAGCATTTATAGTTTATTTCTCATGAGTTGGCCTTGAGCCGAATTTATTCCCTTGTAATAAAGACTCTATATGAGAATCGTTTAATGATATTCAGGTGTGATTGACCTTTGATTACTTTATCGATGTACTGTGAGTACCAGCATGATCTTGGGATGGTACAGACACAGAGATTTAACCGATTTTGGGTCAGGTCGCTACAGATTTAGTGACAAACAATTTAGAGATTTCTTCTTCTAGCACTTGAGCACAATTTTCCTTCCCATCATTTTCACAAAAGACATTAAAAAGATGAAGCATATGACGCATCCTTAATTCCATTTTTTGTAGTTTTCTTTTATAAACTAAACTAGTGATAAAACAAGAAACAAAAAGATTCGATTGCAAGATCTAAAGATATACCTTCACTTACCTAGCCTCCCCGACAACGGCGCCAAAAAAGAGCTTGATGTCTACTACACAACCTTCTTCTTGTAGACGTTGTTGGGCCTGCAAGTGCACAGGTTTGTAGGACAGTAGCAAATTTCCCTCAAGTGGATGACCTAAGGTTTATCAATCCGTGGGAGGCATAGGATGAAGATGGTCTCTCTCAAACAACCCTGCAACCAAATAACAAAGAGTTTCTTGTGTCCCCCAACACACCCAATACAATGGTAAATTGTATAGGTGCACTAGTTCGGCGAAGAGATGAAGATACAAGTGCAATATAGATGGTAGATATAGGTTTTTGTAATCTGAAATAATTAAAACAGCAAGGTAACTAATGATAAAAGTGAGCGTAAATGGTATTGCAATGATAGGAAACAAGGCCTAGGGTTCATACTTTCACTAGTGTAAGTTCTCTCAACAATAATAACATAGATAGATCATATAACAAGCCCTCAACATGCAACAAAGAGTCACTCCGAAGCCACTAATAGCGGAGAACAAACGTAGAGATTATGGTAGGGTACGAAACCACCTCAAAGTTATTCTTTCGGATCAATCTATAAAAGAGTTTGTACTAGAATAACACCTTAAGACACAAATCAACCAAAACCCTAATGTCACCTAGATACTCCATTGTCACCTCAAGTATCCGTGGGCATGATTATACGATATGCATCACACAATCTCAGATTCATCCAACCAGCACAAAGTACTTCAAAGAGTGCCCCGAAGTTTCTATCGGAGAGTCAAGAACGTGTGCCAACCCCTATGCATAGGTTCCCAATGTCACGAAACCCGCAAGTTGATCACCAAAACATACATCAAGTGGCACATGATATCCCATTGTCACCACAGATAATCACAGCAAGACATACATCAAGTGTTCTCATAAAAGACTCAATCCGATAAGATAACTTCAAAGGGGAAACTCAATTCATCACAAGAGAGTAGAGGGGGAGAAACATCATAAGATCCAACTACAATAGCAAAGCTCGGGATACATCAAGATCGTGCCATAGAGGGAACACGATAGAGAACACGAGAGAGAGAGATCAAACACATAGCTACTGGTACATACCCTCAGCCCCGAGGGTGAACTACTCCCTCCTCGTCATGGATAGCGCCGGGATGATGAAGATGGCCACCGGTGATGGGATCCCCCTCCGGCAAGGCGCCGGAACGGGCTCCCGAGAGGTTTTTGGTGGCTACAGAGGCTTGCGGCTGCGGAACTCCCTATCTATCTTCTGTTCTGGAAGTTTTAGGGTACGTAGGTATATATGGGTGCAGGGGGTACGTCGGTGGAGCTACGGGGGGCCCACGAGGCAGGGGGCGCGCCCTAGGGGGGTGGGCACGCCCCCCACCCTTGTGAGCACCTCCCGTATCTTTTGACGTGGAGTCCAAGTCCATCAGGTGGGTTTCCTTCCAAAAATAACTTCTCCAGTTGATTTCGTTCCGTTTTGACTCCGTCTGATATTCCTTTTCCTCGAAACACTGAAATAGTCATAAAACAGCAAATCTGCGCTAGGCCTCCGGTTAATAGGTTAGTCCCAAAAATAATATAAAAGTGGATAATAAAGCCCAATATTGTCTAAAACAATAGATAATATAGCATGGAGCAATCAAAAATTATAGATACGTTGGAGACGTATCAGGCCCGAACCTGGGTAAACATCTGTGTCCCTTGCTTACTGTTACCATCAGCCTTGACGCACAGATCGGTACCCCCTACCCGAGATCCGCCGGTTGGGACACCGACACCCCCCATATTTTGGCATGTGACCAGCAAGAAAAGCCGACCAAAACACAATTCCCGTGGCAAGAGAAAATGCAATCCACGTTTTCACACGTACAGTTGATGATCGATAATATAATTTTTAACCATCATGCTTCGGTCCGGACCGTAATTGTGTTTTTTTTAGAATGGAGCAACAAAAAGGCTATGCAAATATTGTTGGTACCCCTCTTTTGGCACGTGGCCGGCAAAGACCATGTAGGCTTAATTCGGGAAATACCCGACAAATGCACATTTTCTACCTCGTGCTTCTAAGGAAAACTATTTTCTTCACTACAATTGTTGATACCCATTTTTGGCATGACGGTAGTGATAGAATTAATGCGTCTGGCTGTTTCTCGCCTTACGAAATGGCATAATTTTTCGTTTATGTGATATTGGAAAGCTGTAAAATGTACCTCCTATTTGTTTGTAACTTGAGTGCCCCTCGACTTGTTGGCACGTGTACAATGAGAACCACGTTTGATTACAATGGAAAAAGAACGCCCCGTGACCCGAAAGCAACATGTCACATTTTTTACCTAACTATACACAAGGAGGAAGACTTGGAGTATAAGAATACACGTGCTAAATACATATACTCAACAGATGAGACAATTTTTAACGATCATGCTATACACATTTTGAACTCAACTTGCAAGGCACATTTGTTCAATTTATATTATAGAAGTTTCTAAAATGTGTGTTTATCTAATATTCAACGGAAACCAATGTTAACATGTTATTTTAGACGGTACACTTTAATGATCTTTACCATGATATTTACCTTATTAAAATATACACCAACAAATGCATATACATGCAAATATGTATATGTACACACTATATATTATATGCAATTGTCCGAAGTTAATTCCAAAAAATGCTAGAACAAACAATTTGAATTTAGTGGAAGCTATTTTTTGAGTGATATTCATTATAATTGTATAATAAAAACATTATACACAATATTTAGCAACATTATTATGATGGTTAACTATACTATCTATGTATAAAAATATTAAGAATGTAGTATGATCAAACTAATTTTAAATAAAGTATAAAAATTTAGTATTAAAAAACTTATTTTAATTGGCATCGGGTCCAAATTCATTTGAATCACTCTTATAGGAAAAACCTTTTGCGGTTGGAGAGTCCACTATCTGAAAACAATATGCTTCTTTAGACATGGAAACTAATCTAATTATTAAGCATGCACTTGCAACGCACGTTTCGACTAAAATATGTTCTACCATGAAACAAAATAATTCTATCATAACATAAACCCACTTTTTGAAAACCTAAAATTTCATGCAAAGAGCATATAATTTCGAAGTCCTAATTCATACAAATCATTGTTTACCAACTACCGAAAATCATTTCTAAGTCCTAAGTCCATCAAGACAATCAGCCCCATGAAAAGCCACATCATGCTTGCGGAGGAGTTCGCCTCGGCTCAAAATCCCCATTCATTTGTTGTCGAGCAGGCCTGTGGAGGCGAATATAACTTGTAATTTTTGACAGAGAAATATGCTAATACCATTTAGATGTAAACAATAACAGCTCATACATTTTCCAATATAACTTCTAATTATTCACATGTAGTAAAAATAACGTCATGTAAATATTTGAAGGGTTTTGTTATTCATGGGGATTTCTAAATCTACAAGCAGTAAAAATAACATTATAGAATAGCCAAAAAACTATATGTGAATTCTTTTTACCTTTTACTTTTTTATATTCTTGTTGCTGATACAGATTTATCATTTCTTAGTTATAACTTACGCCATTGTTTTGTTTTTGGGTTGTGAAGTACCATACAAAAACTATGGTATGTTATTTGCATATGAAACTTGAACCAAAGTTTGCAATTCGAATAAACAAATACAACAATCCTCACAAATTTGTGTTTCAATCAGCTGGAGTTCATATATTTTTTTAATCAATAGACAAGTACACTATTTTGGTCAAATTTGTAGAAAGAATGATGGAAAAAGTTGTTGGTAACTGTAGATTGTAATTCAAGCATCTAGGTTTCCACTCAACTCAAACTTCAACATGACAGACATCAACTCATGAACACGGCCATCTTCCTGCTTCATAAAGAGCAATCAAGTCTCAACCTGCAGCATTAGAACTGTGCAAGTCCCATATCATATGTCATGCAAACATAGGTTGAAAGCTAAAATCAGCTTTGTTTTGCCCTTCTTACATGGTGTAGAGTAGCTCTCATTTCACTAAGAGTTGCGTTATGCTGCCTTTTTCTTGCCTTCCTGATAACATATGCTTTTCATGAATGTTCGATCTAGCTAGAAACAATATCTTGTTTTCGCTTTTCCAATCAAATGAGGATTTCCCATCACATGGGATTCATTTGTGTTAGCTGCAGCGAATAATCAACCGCCTGTCAAGTGCCTTTCTTATTAAACTAAGTTTTATAATATCTAGAAATTAATTGACAAGAATTTTGCTATGGTAGGTATTGCATGTAATACACACTTATCTCTTTTATGAGAATTTTCATTTTCTACATTTATACCGACAAGTGTTGAATATTTTGGGAACTAATCATTCTTTCATATTGACCATTATCTCCTCCGCGATAGGTGTGATTAAGATATCACAGATCATTCCAAAGATATTGTTAGCATGTAATAGATGAAAGAAGTTACAATATGAATTCATAAATTTAGTGTTGCTCACATATGTTATGGAGTGGTACTTAGTGTTTTCCATTGCTTTTGCTCTACATGTGAGAGGTTGACTAGAGAAATGTCCCGAACATTGTTAAATTCAGTTCCTATGTATATCTATTCACCCTTTTTTGGCATACAAAATGATGGTGTTTTGCTTGAAGGAAAATTTGTGGCTTAATTATTGAAGATATTAGGCTTCCATGCATGTTCTTAGACGAATTATTTTAGGTTGTACTACAGATCAGTACATCTACATGCTTGGTACGTTGACATGTTTTATTCAAGGGAGCATATATTGGTGGTCTCCTCCGTAGGTTCATTTGCAAAGAGGTTTCGATGTCCATACAAAATGTATCAAGATCAGTTATGCAGGGTTAGCAAAATTTCAGTAGACAATGGTGTAGCCGCTAATTTGGAAGAGGTCAACATATGAATATATTATGAGTCGTATTGTCCAACAGAGCCCCTTCTTTTATGTTCCTCTCATACTATAACTTAACTTGTTGATTCCTGCAGGAACCATGTTATTTTTGTATATTTCCATGAACAAGGTTCAATGTCATGTGTTCATGAGAAGTATCATGCTATTGAGAATTTATCATGCGCTCTTCTTGTGCAGGAGGACGCACGCAGTGGTGTGCAAGCCCACATGATGCATATAACACAAGAGTCGAGCGTGGAGGAAAATTTGGAGCTTGGCTTGTCCAAGTAAAGTAAACCATTTCATTTGGAGACTCACTCGTACGTGGCAGTGCTCTACCGACACAGATGAATGCTTGAAGAAGAGGCATCAATACAGACCCCTTCTGCTATGTATGCCGAAGACAAAATGGAGGTGGTGGTCACCCAACCTATTTTTAAGACCTAAATATGTGAAATTGGTGGTGGCGCGTGGAGCTCTTTGAAGAAGAGAGGCCAAATCTCTCATGAAGCATATCTTAGTTGAATAGACTGAATTATTAATATTCCGGAAAAGGAGGCAGGTGAAGGAAGTTAAGTGCTTTCATGAGCCATTGATGGTCCGACCAAGGCAAGGTGAACACGTGTGATGCAGTCACTTCAACATCTGACTTGTTGGTTGCAAACACTTTGCTATGAATTCACTAAACTTGAGCCAATGGTAAAAATCCATGTGCGTAATCATGTTAGCTCCTGGTATGGAATGGCTAAAGGTGGATCTCGATGCTGGATGTCGGTGAACTGTGTCATCAGCCATCAGAGCGTGGGCTCTGGTTATCTGTTACCGACATATGATTTGTTCGCTTAAAAATAGTCTCTCATTTCATAATTCTTGTCGTGATTTTAGTTAAGTTTTAGTCTAAATTAACCAAAACCATGGGAAAGAGCTTATCAATTCCAAACAAACATCAAAGCTCCGAAGGCACTCGCAGCCTCGCGGCAGGAGAAGGCGGAAAGCGTCTCGTACGCGAGCCTGCCGGGAAAGCGGCTTCCATCTGCGGGAAGCGGAAAGAGGGCCGGCTTCGAAGACGGCGGAAGCGACTCTTGGGTCGCGTCGTCTCCAATCTTCCACTCTGGCCCACTCCCGACCGATCTCCGCCGGAGCCCGCACGACGCCGTCGCCGATGGGGTTCGCCGCCCGGCCGCTGCCCCTCCTCCTGCTGCTCCTGGTCGCCGGCGCGGCCGCCACCGACCAGATCTTCACCACCTCAGGTAATCATCAACCGCGCCAGGGCCTCATCCCGATCTCAGCCCCTCCCTCCCCTCCCCTCCCCTCCCCTCTCGGCCGGCCTTGGAATCAGAAGCCCCTCTTCTTGTCGCGTATCCCTTGCGCACTTCCTGGCCGGATCCAGCTCTCTGCGGTTCGAAAACACTCCACTGTCTCGCCGTGTTCACCCGTTGTGATGCAAAATCCTAACTGGTTGCCATGTCTAGCTCGTTTTGGCTTGTTGGTTACTGAAATTAGGTGGAGGACTGCACTCTGAACTGTTTGTGATTTCAGGTGTGCCTTTCGGGAAGAACTCGCGCGAGCCGAGGTACCGCGTGGAGTTCCACCCCGTCGATTCACCCTACCACCCGGTGAGTAGTTGGCTCCTGATGAGTTATCATTCTGTTCTCCAGCTGCAGGAATACATGTACTCTTTTTTGGGTTCAGAATTGTCCGGTTTAATGAATGAGAGTTTAAGTGATACCGCCAACAAATATCAATCAATCAATCAATCAATCCATGTAGATAATCATGCTCATTTTTGTAGTTCAGAATAGCCGAGGACGGTGAAATTATGATTTAAGACACCGTATGATGATACTACCAAGGAATAGTAATATAACCATTACATGTTAAATGTGGATAACTAGCTAAGATCTCAAATAGGAGACTAAACTATAAGCAAGGCTAATTCACCATGTTTCTACCAAGTCATGTGTGTCCAAATGCCATTGCTGTTAGAAATCCTGAATCTGACTCTTTTACGGTTTTACCTAAAGTCTTTGCTGCAGAGGTTGCTGTTTGACAAACCTACTTCCTCTAGCTAATTGTAACTGTTAACGAAAGATACTTGCTGTTCTTCTGCAGGAGAATGGCCAGGAGTCTGAACCAATGACGGACCACGAGGGGAGACAGTACACCTGCTACCTACCAGTGGAAGAAACCAAGACCATGAAGTCGATTGTCCCACAGAATGCAACCAATTTTATAATAGAAAGCGAACGGAAAGTTAAGCCAAAGGAGCCAGATGAACTTCTGGAGGTTCTCAAAGACCAGTGCTTCTACAGGGTGAGCATACAGCTCTTTCTTTGTGGACGTATGTTTGGTCTTGTGCATGTGTGCCAGGCTTAATGGAATGCCTGAAAAACGATCTGATTGTTCTTATTGTTGTTGGGACAGCATGAAGGTTGGTGGTCTTATGAGTTCTGCTATTATGGGAAAATCCGACAGGTTCATGTAGAGAATGAGAAGGTAAGCCATTTTCTTTGTGAGGGTCATAGTAAATAGATTGTGCTTATGTTGATCTTTCTACCCTCCAAAGAACTAATTCCGAATTGTTTCTGTACAAATATTGCTAGAACTACACTCATTTACATTGTCAAAGAAGCAAACAGTTTTTCTTTTGCTCAAATAGTATAATGCAGCTTCAATTATGTATCTTCATGCTTTCACAGTGTCATGTATGCACTTCGTAGTTGGTACAGCTTTTGAGCACCAATAGTATTACTGTGGCTTCAGTTACATATCTGCATGCTTTGCACACCGTACTTGCTAGCACTTTTGAGTTGCCTTATTGAGTGTATATCTTTTCTTGAAGGTTATCCAAGAGTATGTTCTAGGTGAATATGACCCTGATGCAACCGATGCTTACCATGACAATCACACCTCCGAATCTGCTGATGAGGGTCATGTTAAAGATACTTCTAAGAGGTATTATACTAAATCTGGAAAGAAGGGTACAAAAAATAAATTACATCTGGAAGCAGAACCCTCTTGAACGAATGTTTGATGTTTCCGTGCCATTGCAGGTATCATGTCCATGTGTACACAAATGGGACTGTCTGTGATCTCACAGATATACCGCGGTACACAGAGGTAAGAAAATAAAATAGGAAAGTACCATTGTAATCTTTGTGGCTGTGGTTCTAACTTGAAGCGGTTTGATTACTATGGTGCCGTCCTATTGAGTAGTGTATTTGACTGTACACGCCCTGCCTTCTTCCTACAGGTTAGGTTTGTTTGTTCCGAGCCCACTGTACTGATCAGTTCGATAAAGGAGATATCTTCCTGCAAGTATGTTTTAACTGTCCAAAGCCCAATGCTCTGCAAGAACCCGTAAGCACCATCTTTTTTCCTCTTCTTCTTGTGTTGACAGTCTCTTATTGTTCTACGATCTGAACTCATATTCTTGTTCTGCTTGCAGGTTGTTTCAGCAGGAAAAGCGCACCTTCTTCATCCACTGCAACGAGTCGCTTCCCGAAGCAGAAGCTGAGGTCGCCGAGGACAACGACTCTCTCCCAAAAGAAGCTCAGATGTCCATCATTCCAAACCCCGACGAATTGCATAACTACGCAGCTTACGCTACCTGATTGCCCGCCAATCACGGTGCCCTCAGCTAATGAAAGATACCGTTATTTTGGAAATAGAACAGCAAGTTGGCAACATAGTATAACTATCCCCTGGCTTGTTCTGTCTGACGCCAACTAGTGGTGAGGTTACAGGGTGCTCTTTGAGCAGATATCCATTACTGAAACAGGTTCGAGACTGCCTTAGAGGAAGATTAAGGGCAAACAAAGAGTGTCCTGCTGTACTGTAGTGGTATATAATTAAGTAAAGGGAGTATTTGAGATTCAGTGGCAGGCTTTAGACACATCTCCCACAATTTTCTTCTTGAAATGTTCATAAAAACAGTGCAGTGATCTCGAGAGATTGTTCTTGTTATTTGCGAAGTAGAGAGATTGAAGGACCATCTTGTGATGTGAGCGAAGGTAGTGCTTGCTTCTGAGTGCAGATGTCGTAATGATGCCTTTGCCCTGACCAATCTTTTGATAGCTTCAACTTTTTTGAATTTCGACGCCAAGCTCAAGAACAAGGAGCATGTGGGTTAGGGTTTAGAAAATAGAAGCGGGCGGCGGCGACTATCTCTGCCAGATCTCCACCCATGTTAGTACACCGTGCGGAAGAAATTAAGAGGCCTAAGGGTGGGAATCAATCAAGGCAATCTGCTAGTCAAACAAGGCGAGGCGCTTGTCATAGTCACTGGCTTTTTATGCAATGCAGGCCAGTATCATAAGCATTTTGTGGACACAAATTGTGATAACATGAGTTCCATGTACCACACACGTCGTATGCTAATGAAAATGGTAGCTGTCGGTCAAAACCTTGTTTAGAAAGAAAAACATTTGATGCAAGCATTTCGCCTTGTTTGACCACCAGATTGCCTTGACGAGCACCCTCAGGCCTCTCTTCATCACTACTGGGATGTAACATGGGTTAGAGATTTCCCAAATTAAGATGCTGCTTCTATTTCTAAGCTCTCAACTTGTTCTTGTGCTTAGCATCCAAAGGTGAAGTTGTCAAAAGAATGGCCAGGCCATCCAAACATCTGCACTCGGGCTGGCGTTTTGGCTCCCGGGAGCATTTGCTCCTGGGTGAACAGTAACGAAAAAATTTATTAAATGTTTTCAAAATATTATGAAATTTTTTGTAGATGATTGTATTAGTATTGCAAGCATGCATGACAATTTTCATGCGAAATGGAGCGGCGGTGTTTCGTCGGCAAAAAAATCAAATTTGGAATGACATTTTGGGGTAACTTTTGGTGTTCGAATTGTTTTTTTTGTACAAGCCAAAATGTTTAATATATTTGCCTCAAAAATTGCAGGTAGCATTTGGATGTGACTAAGTACACAAGAAAAATTGTCTTGATTTTTTTTCATTTGAATTTTTTTTTTTTTTGCCCCGGGAGCAAATGCTCCCAGGAGCCAAATTGACTTTCCGTATCTTCGCTCACAAGATGATTTCACTTCAGAGCAGTCTCTACTTTCTACTGGTAGAAGCTCTGATAACTAAAGTATGCATGAATATCAATATTACCGCATTATAACATGTAAACATGCAAGTTCGGAGTCATATAGACATTATGTAGTTGTAGATTTAATTATCCTAGTTCATCCCATTGAAAATTATAGCTACAAAATTTTCAAAGACTGCATGGTGTAATGCTACACGAAACTCACATGAAATATATCCAGCACATTTGCCTTCTATAAACATTTGAAGCAAATGCTAGTAGTGTCAAAAGCTTTGCCACTGAACCCACTTATATACTATAGCACAGCCTGACTGATGATGTTATGTAGAAGAAAACGGTTTAAGCTGTAATCGCAAGAAGTAGTAATACGTACAGTCTGAACTTTTGTACCAACCAGTTCTTTTTTACATATAAACAAAATAAGTTAATTAACACTTTTCATCATTTGGCAACAACATTGTTATATCTTAACAGAAGACATATTATGCCATGCATTCCAGGGATTGGCCTTGGGTCACTACAGACAGACATTACCCAAGCGGTCCGCTACTTGCACCTTGGACCTGCAAACCACCCGTTTCTGATCCCATCCCAGTAGAAAGCGACGACGAAGCAAACTGCAAATGAAGTTATAGCAACCCATATAGCTGACACCTTGTCTTCAATGGCTGCCATCATCCCCGAATCCTCGTCGATATTGACTTGATCGGGATCACCCGTTGTAAGATCAGGATTTCCCGTCAAATAGACCGCCACGGACGATGGAAACTTCGGGAGGGGTCCCGAGAGATGATTATAGGAAAGCACCAAACGTGTCAAGCTTAGCAAACCTTGGAGCGATGACGGTACCGGGCCGAACAATTCGTTGTGGGAAAGATCAAGGACCTTGAGGTAAAGCAAAGATCCGATGTCCGAAGGGATGTAGCCACTGAGATGGTTGTGACTTAGATTGAGGACCGTGCTCAAGCTGGTCGGCATTGTGGGGATGACACCGCTGAGATAATTATCACTGAGATCAAGCTCGATGAGAAACTGCGATGAGCTGACCGAAGCCGGAATGGTGCCGGTGATCTTGTTGCCCTGCAAGTACATGTTTGAAAGCCGCGGTAGTAGGAAAATCTCATGTGGTATCTCTCCACCAAATGAGTTCTGGCTAAGGTCCAATTCATTCAGGTTCACTAGACCAGCAAGTGCACTTGGTATATGGCCGTCAAGATTGTTCCTTTGGAGCTTTAGAGCGGCCAGGCTACCGAGTTTGCCGATCTCGGCGGGCACCGCACCGCTCAGCTCATTGCTTGCAAGATTCAAGAGAAGCAGCTTGTTGCATTCGCCGAGTTGCCAAGGTATACCTCCCACCAAGCTATTGTTGTCCAACTCAAGATAAACCAAGCTCGAGGCATCGCCAATCAAGCCGGGGATGACACCATCGAGAAAGTTCCCTCCAAGACGAAGGCGGTAGAGGCCGCGAGAGAACCCCCATGGGATGTGCCCTTGAAGCTTGTTATCGGTGAGGTCGACGGTATCCAAACCCGGAGCCAAGAACAGATCAGAAGGTATCTCACCACTTAGCATGTTGGAGCTTAAATCCAGCACCCTCACGTTCTTGGTGATCCCACTTGGTATGGAGCCACTGAACTTGTTGCGACCAGCCGCGAAACGAGACAATGTTGTCACGCTCGACAAGCTGCCGGGTATCGCGCCGCGGAGATCGTTGCCGGCGAGGAGCAGGGTCTGGAGGTTGGGGAGCTTGAGGAACTCATCGGGCACATCACCCGTCAGGTTGTTGTCGCTCAGATCCAGCAGAGTGAGATTTCCATGCCGGAACAAGCCCGTCGGTATCTGCCCACTGAAATTGTTGTTGGATAACACCAGTTCCTTTAATGAGAGGGCCATCTCCGTGGGGAGGTCACCGTCGAACCCATTGTAGCTGAGGTCCAAGACTCTCAGTGTAGGCAAAGAACTCAGCTGCTTGATCACATTTCCGGTGAGATGACTGAAGGAGAGATCAAGGAGCTCCAGTCTGCGGAAGCCGGTGAAGTCGGCGAGCGGGCCGGCCAGCTGGGCGTAGCTGAGGTTGAGCGCCCGCAACCCAGCGCCCAGGGAGCACGAGGACAGGTGCTGCGGCAGGTCGGCGAACCTGTTCCTGGAGAGGTCGAGAGACTCGAGGGTGTCGAGGGAGCACAGGGCGGCGAGCACGGAGGAGTCAGAGAGGCCGAAGCCGGACATGGAGAGGCGGAGCAGAGCCGCCGCCGATGAGCCGGAGCGGTTGTTAGACGGCGGCGGCGGCGGCGGCACGGAGCAGGTGACCCCGCTCCACAGGCACGGGTCCGGGTCGGTCGTGTTCCAGCTGGCCCACGGGGCCGTGGCGGACACCGCGGCCGAGAGCTCCCTCATGGTGCTTTCTTGCGCTTCGTTCAGCCGCGGCGCGCGCGGCTGCGCTTGCGCGCCGGCGGCCATGGACAGATGAAGCAGCAGCAGCGCCTGCAATAAGCCATGGTGAGAAGCGCATGAGCCGGATGACCTGCTGCTCTTCTCCATGGCTGCTTCTTTTCTCCGTAATTATGCTGTTGTTGAGAAGGGAATGGATCCATCACCATACGTGCAAGAGGGTGATGGGTAGAAGAAGCAATGGGTGCCTACCATGTTCTGGTCGTCGGCAAGTGGGCCTCGGTCGAACAGTGGACGAGGTAGCGGAGAATTAGTCTACACGTTTACACATCACTAGCAAGTTGCCCGTGCGTTGCAACGGAACAAATGTTGTGATCTTCGGTGATAAAGATGGTAGAGATCAAGCATAACAGAATATTTAAAAATGATAAAAATACATGAAAGAGTGGACATTTAAACTTCATACATAAATTAAAATGAAAACATAAATCACTTCTGCAAATCTGTTAACGTCTTCTTTCACAATGTATAACACAACTTCTATGCGAGTATATCCTTAACACAATATCCTGCAATTTCCCAATATATTTTTGTGCTAGATCGACAAAGAGGCTTGCTGTGTGACACACCCACATCCATTTATCAATGGAAAGTGAAATAACAAAAGTATATGATCTTTCAAGTTTAAAAAAATCCATCAGTGATAAAAGATAGTATGTTAAGTCAGGTGACAATCAGATAATACTTGGAACACGTTGAGAGTCTGTGCAACATAGTTACGTACTAACCAAGATTAGCTTCGTAAACAATTGAAGATTTAAAACGTCAAAAAAATGAATGCCCAGGAGGTGCAAACTTGCAACCAAAATTATCCATTAAATTTTTTGCAGGACCTAAGAATGAACTAAACGCAAATTTGGAGTACGAGATTTCCCATCATTGTAATGTACATATATTCAACTGACTGTATACTTCAAAAAACAATGTGAATGAAGTACAAACTATTCTATGTTCCAGTTTTATCCATTTCTCCAACAATTATTTCAGGACGGAGGGAGTAGATAAGTAAAAAGACTCACTAAGAAACAACTTACAAATTTGTCCACTAATATAACAGTCAATTAAACAATTCAGCTCATTGAGCAAAATGAACTAAAGGAAAAATGAATAGAGCAACATTAGTGAACCGGAAGTTCTGACAATACCTACATTAATTGGAGAATTATAAACCATACATGCATTTCTCACAGCCATACACTTACAAATCTCATGCACATCTCTGCTCTGAAAAAAATGACCAATTTCTTGGATCCGGCAACAGAAACATGTACTCCCTCCGTCTAGGTGTGTAAGTCATCTTACGAAAACCAAATAATCCCAAAACACTTAGGCGCGGTGCATTAAATTCTACCTCGTTTCTTGTTTCTTGACATATTAACCAATAAGAGATGTGGGGTGTGCATGTTTTTAATGACTTGAGACTACCAAACACGACATGCAGTGGTTAGTTCATTGCATGCAATGCTATTAATTAGCAAATGAACATTAAGTTCTCTCGTTTTCTCCTTCACCTTGGTCACGGTGCATAACCTAAGATGACTTACTCACCTAGACGGAGGAAGTACAACTTTTCAAGAATCTTCCAACAGCTCAACCATTGCAATCAGCGGCAATGCGTAGCGCAGCAAGGTACCAAATACGCATCACTGGGATCGAGAGTTGCCGCAATCTGAGCTGACACAAACCATCAATTCCCAAAGTCACCTAGCAAGTACGAGTAATAGTGAGTACTACCTCTGTCCCGGTGTATAAGTCATTCGCGTAGTTCTAGGTCGATAATTTAACTATCTAAATATGTATTATATGTGACAAAAAATATATATTTAGAAAATACATCCGTGTGGAAATCTAGTGGTATACTTTTCATGACATATAACACATATTTAATTCCTTAAATCGATGACCTAGAACTACGCGAATGACTTATACACCCGGACGGAGGGAGTAGTACAGTATAATTGGACATGTTTTCAGGACCGTGGGCCTCAAATTCCGCATCGCGCCGCGTCGATGCCATTGCAGGCTGAAGAAGAGGAGAAGCGTCACTTACTGGTCTCGGAGACGAAGAGGAGCAGCATGACGAGGGCGGAGATGAGCGTGACAACGACGCCAGAGCGTGCGCTTGTACAAGTCCTCGTTGACCCTACAAGGGGTAGGCGTCGGGCCCCTTGAGCTTCTACAGGAGCCACTCCATCTCTCTTTTCCTTCTCCTCCGCCGCCGCGGAGATCGCCGGCAGGCAACAGTAGCTGGCGCCGAACCAACCCAAATCCCCCCGATCTGAGAGCGGGCGGGGTGGCTGGGGCGCGCCCATGTGCGCGGCGGTAGGCAGCAGCAGCTAGAGCGAGCGCCGTACCCCCAATCCTCCCGATCCGAGAGTGGCCGGGGTCGCTGGAGCGAGCTCGTGAGATAGAAGGAGACTCGGTTCGAGTTTCTTTCGCTTCGCGATAGAAGGAGACTCGGTGCGGCGTGATATCTCTATCTTGGCCTTTCCTTTCATATCGGACGGCCCACCAACTCCCTTTTTTATTATATATAGTACTAGTAGGGATATTATTATGCATGGTTTGACCAAGAAAAGATCCATCGACGGCCTCTTTGATTTGCAAGATTGGGAAACACACAAGAAGCCATAAGAAAAGGACAGATTTGCATCGGCATGTCCACTCATATCCGAAATTCAACAAGATCACCGGTGCCATTCCGGATTCAGACAGCTCGTCGCAATTTCTCATCAAAATAAACAAACAATGCCGACCAGCTTGAGCATGGTCATCAATCTAAGCCACAACCATCTCAGTGGCTCCATCCCTTAGGACATTGGCTCTTTATACTTTACTTCTAAAAAGGTCCTTGATCTTTCCTACAATGACTTGTTCGCCCGGTACCGCCCTCGCTCGAAGGTCCGCAGAGCTTGACAAACTTGGTGCTTCCTACAATCATCTCTCGGGCCCCCTTGAAGTTTTCATGGTCCGGGGCGATCCATTTGACGGGAAATCATGATCTTACTACGGGAGATCCTGATCTTAAAATATGGACGAGGGTTCAGAGATGATGACAACTTTTTGGGTCGGCTATATTTGTTGCTTCGCCGTCGCTTCCTTCTGGAATGGGATCAGAAATGTGTGGTTTGCAGGTCCAAGGAGCAATGGCTGACTACTTGGGTAATACCCAAGGCCAATCCTTGTAATACGTTGCATACTATATCTTCTGTTAGGATATAGCAATGTTAATGCTTTGTTGTTGTTGTTGCTGTTGTTTAGGATTTATGACAGTGTTGGTGCAAAATAAGGTTATTTTGTTCATAATGAAATAGCAACCGGTTATTTTACTGGTTCTTGCAGTTGCAGCTTAACAGTGTTCTTTTACATAGCATCGGTCAGGTCGTACTATCGTACTACTCCCTCCGTCCCGGAATAAATGTCTGAAGCTTAATACAACTTTATACTATTAAAGTTGGTACAAGTTTAAGGCACTTATTTTAAGACGGAGGTAGTATAATTTAGTAAAGGAGTTCAGACAAATGTTTATACAAGGTGATCTTGTGAGGCTGTGCTTGTACACAACTTTTATTTAATTTACATGCATGGTAGAGAGATTCCTCTTGACAGCTTCACTTTTGGATGCAAAGCCCAAGAACACAGCATGTGGTTCAGAGCTTATTAGATAATATAGTGGTGGTATAGTAGTGGAGTAAATCTGGAAAAATCTGCACCCATGTTACCTAGCAGTGATGAAGAAAGGCTTTGAGTGTGCGTTGCAACCTTCACACAATCTAGTCAAACAAGGCAAAATGCTTAATATACATACAGTACTCTCTCAGTTTGAAAATAATGGGGCGTTCGGATTCCCTCCGCTCCGGACTCGGCTCCGCAGAGCTGGCGGAGCTGCGGGCTAAAACAGTGGAGTTGGAAAGAGGGCATTCCGCAGGTCGTCTAATTCTGCGGAGCCGGTGGAGAGCCGAACAGGCCCTAAGTGTAGCTGGTTTAGTGGACGGAGAGAGTAGTTCTGGTAGCACATGATCAATTACGCTACTTACCCTCAATCCCAAAATAGATGACTTAACTTTATACTAGTATTTTAGAACGAAGGGAGTATTATTTTATTAATTTTCATTTGTTTCGAAAGGTAACTCGGAAGCTTCGAGCTGCGCTTGGTCAACCAGAAATCGTTCAATGAATCTGATCAGCATAGTTTGTTTATTTCGTGGTCAGATCAAACAGAACACGATAAGATGATCTGTGTACGTGTAGGCTACTTGGCCTCCGCTACCTCGTCCACTAGCACGTACGTACCCGTGCTGATAGCTAACTCGGGAATTGTTTTTTCTACAGCCAATAATAAACAATTAAAGTGCTCTCTGAGACAGTATGCTGCCGTACGTGAAGAAGAACATCGATTCTTCTACCTACGCGGAAGTTCTATCATATAATACGAAGGTACCCGTACCATCTAATATGAAGGTATGCCACCCCGTAGATGTCGTTCCCCTTCTTGAAGACGTTGGTGCTGGTGGCGTCGATGCCAATGGCCGTGGGTGTCGTTTCCCTTTTTGGAGGCGTCATCGGGGTGCGTCAACATCTTCCCCTTGCAGTGGTGTTTGCTTGTTATCTCTGACGAAAGCCTAGGTTCGGTTTGAAATTAGCGATGGCGGCATTCTTGATGTCGTTCCTCTGTTGGGAGTATCATGTATGGAGACACGGAGTGGATGCCCTGTGTTGCGGTCCTTTGGTGCTCGTTATGTATGCCGTCACTGGTGCATCCAAGACGATGCCATTCTTGAGACCTACCAAGTCCCGCCACCTATCGCCAACCTCTTTTATGCAATCATGTGGGGATGGCGCGCTGATTAGGAAGTCAAGGTGGTGTGTTGTCTTCGAATGCATCTGGTGTTGGTTGAGACGCTGCGTCTTTTGGTTTAATGTAGGCATCTCGTGTTATAGTTGTGTAATGTGTGTGGTGGCTTGTTTTTGAAAGTCCTTGGTGTGAAGCATGTGCTACGTCCATTGTTCGCAGCGAGGGTAATCTTCTTGTAATTTGTCTCCCCTTCAAAAATATGATACATCTAATCATACTTTATTTTATTTTCTCTAGAACCTACATTTAAAGTTTTAAAAACGTACTATATATGAAACCGGCGGAGGAGGTGGCGGACTTCGAGGAGGAGTCGTCTCACGCGTTCGTAGACTTGGAGGATCGGGAGTCTGCTGACTCGGCGGCGGACTTCGAGGAGTCCGCAGACGACGCGGTGTCGGTGGACTTCGAAAAATGATGCAATCCTTTCTTCATAGGATGATACGATGTATGGCCTCTCCCAGTGTGCGCTCATCTTCACCTCCAGGAATGTCAAGCGTTAGCCCCGAATATGGGTCCACCACTTCATCAACCATGACATGAGCATAGCCCTCTGTAATCGGGATGCAATGGTAGGTTGCTTCGGGGGTCACTGGAAAAGCAACGCCGTCCGCCACCTTCATGGATATGTTCTTTATTTTGGAGTGTAGCTGAAAGTGCGTTATATCGACTAGAGGGGGGGTGAATAGGCGATTTTTATGAATTTTACAAATTCTTCACTGAGGAATTTGCCGGTGAGGAAATTCCTTAGCGAAGAAATACATGCAGCGGAATAAGTACTCAGAAGTAAGCATAGCAGATTACATGCATAGTCATCATGATGAAATGAAGACAATCACAGAGTACAGAAAGCGTAATCACAGGATAACACA
>LR880972.1:968346863-968365226 GCA_904067115.1 Aegilops sharonensis
TCACTCCTGATGTGCTTGATCTTCACACCAAAGTTGGTTGAAGCCCTCGAGGAAAATCGTTTGAAGATTTCCTGCACTTGATTTTTGAAAGTAACAATGTGTACCCATGTGTAACGAGAGTAATCATCAACAATAACAAAGCCATATAGAGATGCATCATTAGTGACAGCTGAGTAATGATTGGGACCGAAGAGGTCCATGTGAAGCAATTCAAAGGGACGAGTAGTAGTCATGATAGTCTTCGCTGGATGCTTGGCCTTGGTCATTTTTCCAGCTTCACAGGCTCCGCATAAGTGGTCCTTGAGGAATTTGACATTCTCAATGCCAATGACATGCTTCTTCTTCGCAAGCGTGTGCAAATTCCTCATGCCTGCGTGACCAAGTCGTCGATGCCATAGCCAGCCTTCTGAAGCTTTTGCAAGTAGACACATGGCCGGTTGTGGTCCTGAGGAAAAATCAACAATATACAAGTCTCCTCTCCTAAAGCCTTCGAAGACTTTGGATAACTGAAGTTCAGCCTGAGGAAAAATCACCAGTTGCCAAAAATGCAAGCAACACGGCTTGAAGGATACAAGATATAGACTATTTGGATAACTGACTATATAGAACGAGCCAATTTACATTGGAAGAACAAGTGTTTTATGGTCTCATCATAATAGTGACAAAAAGAATACATTACACACTTCCATGCCAATTCCTCTTAATAAGGATTCCTCGGCGAAGCACACAATGATTTTATTCTTTCAGTGGTATCTTCACTTGGATGATTGACCATACAGAATGAACTTTTTCCAACCATCTCTCTCTTCGAAAGCAGCGATTACGCCCAAGGTTCCACCAAAGCATGGTCCTTGTAGAAGAACAAGCATAGCAAAATCCTTTCACGAGGAATTTGAGTGAATCGCTGTTGAAATGCAAATCGAGGCGATAGACCGCGGCATTGACAGGTGGGCCAATGGCGCAAGGTGTAAGGAGGCAGCTGCCAGGTGGGCCCCACCCGTCGATGGTTGGCTGCCATTCGGATCGGTCGGCACTCCCCACGTGCCCCGGGCATATACCTGGCCATGGGCAGCCTGGCCCAGACACCCCGACCCGACCTTGCCCACAGGCTGGCCCTAGATTTTGATTTTGTGTCCAATGGCCGGGCCGGGTCAGGCTCGGGCCCATCGTATTTGCAGTTTAAGGAAGAGGCAAGGCCCGGCAGGTTCTTTGACTTGTGGGCCAGGCTTGGGCCTTATTGGTAGGCCCGGCGGCCGGGCCAGGCCGGACTTGGGCCTAGGTTATCTGCGCAAGACTTTGGTAGGCCCGGCCCGGCCCGACGGATGGCCAGGTATACTAGTGTGAGGCACACCCAGAATGCCTGTACGGTCCACCCTCCTACCCGCGTGCTACAGTGGCATCCCCCGACCCTCTATACCCCACCCGCCAGTGAGGTCGAACGCGCACGGGGCCCACGTGGTTGGTGCACCCAACTTTACTCGTATTAGGAATTAACGTAAATTGACCAGCAGTGCTACCTGGCATACTCTTCCTTCCTTCCTTCCTTCCCTGAAGAAAGGGGAGCAACCAGGCAAGAACAGGGGACGGACGGACGGACGGACGGAGCTCAGATCCCCTTCCCCTCCCTCCATCCATCCATCCCCGGCAATCCACCACCCCGTCCTGAATCTGACGCCTCCATCTCGGCGCTAGCGAAGCGGACGGATCCGCCCGCCCAAATCTCGCCAGGAAGAACCGAGATTTGCCCCTGCGGCGGCGGGCGGGCGGGCGGGCGGCACGCGTTCGCCAATGCCGGCCGGGTCCCCGTGAGGCCTCTCCGGCTGCGACGGCGTCGGTCCGGATCTTCGCCCCCTTGTGCGGAATCCCGCCTTCTTGGAGGAGCGCTAGATTGGGCGCAAATCTACATTTTTCCCCCTAATCTCGGCGTCGGCGGAGGAAGGATTTCTTTGCCGCCGCCGCCTTCCAATCCGTCGATCCGCCTCGCGCGGGCGCGCCGGGGACCATGGTCAACTCCAACTACTCGGCGCTCCCGCTGACCTCCACCGCCATCGAGCTGCAGTCAAGCCAGCCGCAGCCGCCGCATCCCAAATCTGGCGCCTCCGCCAACGGCCACGCCAAGCTCACCAAGCAGGACTCGTTCCTCGGGGAGGTCGAGGACGACGATGCCGCCGCCACCCCGGGCGAGCACGACGAGCTGCCGCTCATCGGCGACGACGGCCCGGCGGGCCCGCCGGAGGGCTCGGGGGTCTCGGGCGCGGTGTTCAACCTCGCGACCTCCATCATCGGGGCGGGCATCATGGCGCTCCCGGCCACGATGAAGGTGCTCGGCGTCGCCGTGGGGCTCGTCTCCATCCTCGTCATGGGCGTCCTCTCCGAGGTCACCATCGAGCTGCTCGTCCGGTTCGCGGTGCGCTGCCGCGCGCTCTCGTACGGCGAGCTCGTGCACCGCGCGCTCGGCCGCCCCGCCAGCGTCGTCGCGCAGCTCTGCATCATCATTAACAACGCCGGCATCCTCGTCGTCTACCTCATCATCATCGGCGACGTCATGTCCGGCTCGCTCAAGCACATGGGCGTCATGGACCAGCTCGTCGGCCACGGCGAGTGGGACAACCGCAGGCTGCTCATCCTCTTCGTTCTCGTGGTGTTTCTTGCACCGTTGTGCGCGCTCGAGAAGATTGACTCGCTCAGCCTGTCGTCCGCTGCGTCGGTCGGGCTCGCCGTTGTTTTTGTGGCCGTCTCGTGCATGATCGCGGCCGTGAAGCTCGTCGAGGGCAAGCTCGCTGCGCCGAGGATGGGGCCGGATTTCAGCTCGAAGGCGGCGATCCTTGACCTGCTGGTGGTGATACCCATCATGACCAATGCCTACATCTGCCATTTCAATGTGCAGCCCATCTACAACGAGCTCAAGGAGAAGACGCCTCAGAACATGTACAACGTCGGCCGGATCTCCACCGTGCTCTGCGTCGTCGTGTACGCGCTGACCGCCATCTCGGGGTACCTCCTGTTCGGCGACGACACCGAGTCCGACGTGCTCACCAACTTCGACAAGGACCTCGGGATCAAGTTCAGCACGGCGCTCAACTACATTGTGAGGATCGGGTACATCGTCCACCTGGTCCTCGTCTTCCCGGTCGTCCACTTCTCGCTGAGGCAGACGGTGGACTCGCTGGTCTTCGGCGAACTGTCGCCCCACAGCAGGAAGAAGATGCTCTCCCTGACGGTGGTGCTGCTGGCCCTCATCTACCTCGGCTCGACCATGATACCCAACATCTGGATGGCCTTCAAGTTCACCGGCGCGACGACGGGGCTGGCGCTGGGTTTCATGTTCCCGGCCCTCGTGGCGCTGCGGCTGGACAAGGAGGGGGAGTGCCTGGGGCGCGGAGAGCGGCTCCTGTCGCTTGGAATGCTGGGGCTGGCCATCGTCGTCAGCGTCGTCGGGGTCGTCGGAAACGTGTACAGCCTGAGGAGCAAGTCTGAGTGAGTGATGGATGGATCATCAAGGTGAGCTATATTTGTAGGGCTTATCATACCCAGGCTGTATTACCACTGCCAGAATACACTAGTTAGCAGGTACACCAGTTCCAGCTGAGCTGCTGAGCAAAGCTCATCATACTATACATTTTCTTCATCTACAGGGTTGTTTCATGGGTGATGGCTGATATGTTGTTGGTGGGCATTCTTGTACTTTTGGACCATATTCTTTGATGTATTTTTTTTCTTTTACTTGTTCTTAGATATATACATATACATGTGTATCCTGGGTCTACTTTCTGATCGAGGCGGCAAATCGACCCTGGTTTTTTCTACTGAGGTTGTTGTGTGCCTATGGTATGATGAAAGCCGCATTCAGAAAATCTACCTTATTAATGAATTTTGCATTCAGAAAACCTATCTCTGTGCATGATATGATGAATGCTGTTCAGAGAATGTATCTTTGTCATTCTCATCTGACTCCGGATATTCTTGCAGTATTTTTTTTATGACTGTATATCCTCGCTGAAACAATTATACAGACAGATTTGAGAAAAAAGTTTACTCTAATACATATGCTTATGTGGTTCATCTATTTATACATCATTTCTCCAAGTGGGGACTGGAATTAAACTTTTCTAATTTGGGAACCTTTGGACCAGATTTGTACTTTTTGCTACTTCTTGTTGGATACTACCTGGGTCCTAGTTTATTGGTCCCCATTGTAATTTGTGCCAAAATTTGACTATAAATTTAGCTAACAAAATGTTCATACATATCACAAAAAATTATATCATTGGAAACTATGTTTAAATACGAATCCAATGATATATTTTTTGTTGGCATGCATTAATATTTTGTTAGTTGAATATTTGGTCAAAATTTGGCACAAATTACAAGGGGGACTAATAAACCAGGATGGAGGTAGTATATATATACATGTGTATCCTCTGTCTACTTTCTGATGGAGGCAGCTAATCGACCTGCCTTTTTGCACTGAGGTTAATTGTCTGCCTATGATATGATAAGAGCTGCATTCATAAATTCTACCCCTTACCCTGTTAATTTTGTGGTTCTGCAAATCCATCTGTGCGCATGATATGATGAATCTTGACTTCAGAGAATGCAATCTTTCTCATGCTCATCTGCTGGAGCTTGTCATTTCAGCTCTGGGTATTCTATTTCTATCTCCATTGCAAGAAAGAAGCCTGAATAGTCAGGTACAGCACACAAGCAATTCCTCCAGCTTACAACCAAGGTTCAAAAGTAAAAGCAGAGAAAAGAACAACTACATGCTGAAGATGATCCTGGAACACCATCCAGCCAGATAACATAGCACACATCTCATCAAACTATACCAGATAAACATAGCTTCAAGTGTGGACACTGGGCTATTCTTGCAGCACTTTTTATGACTATCTATATTCTCATCGAAAGAACTGTACAGAGAGAACTGAGACAATTGACTCTGATTTATGCGTGTGATTCATTGCTTTAAATATCATTTTCCAACATCCAATAGTCATCATTCTGCAAGTTTTTTCGTTTGTTTTTCAGGACTTTTCAATCTCGAAATAAATTTTATTATAAACAAAAGGGTGATAAGTTTTAAGATAGCGCACGCGAAAGTGGACTGCAGGGATTTTAGAAGTCAAAACACTAAAGATCTGGAGGGCTATCACTAAAGTGAAATACTGAATAAACTTTTAGGGGATGTTTTGCCTAACGGGCAATTGCGACATTCCCGGATATTTCTCGCTCAACAGTGCTCATACATCTGTATGTTACAAAAGAATACAGGAACAAAACTGTTACATCATCATCAGGATCACAATCTGTGGTCATTGCAGCTTTTACCACGACGACGAGACGGTGAGGGGTACAGCAGAATGGTACAACAGCCACATGGACTCCCAAGTATGCATTGATTTCAGAAATCGGGACCTGTGGACCACAAGGAAATAGGATATTTAGTCATTTATAAGAGTTCAGAAGAAGCTGCAGGCAAAAAAAATCATTTTCTACAGCAATTAGCATGTCGGAGAAGCTCAACTAGATGACAACAATGTTGAGGTACAAAATATTTTCTAGCTCCAACTAAGTCTCGTATAACACTATTTCATCTGGCAAACCGGATGAAACGAAATTACCTGCAACTAAAACTGCGAGTTGCTGAGGAATGTGACCATGCATCGCGAGCTCTGAAACATTTTGTCGATCTTCTGCCAGACCTTGCTCTGGACGTCTAGGAGTTTCCTCGCTTTCTCCTGTAGCGTCGAGTGGCGCCGTATTGTTTCACCATGGATCTGCTTCCAAGGAAGATGGAATATGCTTTAAGCACCGACTCGATGGGTTTAACATGGCATACATGTTAACACATACCTTCAGAAACAATTTCAGAACAGCTTGAACAAACTCAAAGTTGTTCCTGCAGGAAAGCTCGTGAATGAAGTAGTCCAGCAGCAATGAGATGGCCTGGAGCTCGGGTCTTGGT
Source organism: Aegilops sharonensis (assembly GCA_904067115.1). NCBI lineage: Eukaryota > Viridiplantae > Streptophyta > Magnoliopsida > Poales > Poaceae > Aegilops > Aegilops sharonensis. The sequence continues at coordinate 968,352,829 of LR880972.1, forward strand.
TCCTCCGACTCTTCCACCTCGTCTTCATCTATTATCTGTAGCATCCGTAGTTCCATGTCTAAGGATGACGGAGATAGGCCTTTTAGGTAGTCGGTGAACGCTGAATCTGCAAAACAGATTCCAGGCCAGTGCTTACTATGACGAAGGTTGCAGCTTCTTCATATAGTCTCATCAATAGACAGTGAGAACCAAAATATCTGATGTTTATTTACGCGTTTTGCTTGACTGAAGATACTAATAAATACTTACAGCTCTCAAGTTCTCCACAGGATTGTAATAGCCGACTGAAGTAGGAGGAGAGATCAGCCATCTTTTTATGACCTATGTCCTCAGTAGTGCTGCCGTCTGTTTCTTTACTGGAAGGAGGCTCAAACAATATCTCCCCAGAAAGGGATGGAACTGTGGGCAAGAAAAATGGCGCCTGCTCAGGTTTCTTAGGTGGCTCGATCGGTTTGTTTCGAACCTAAAAACACAGAAATGTGATGATGAGCACTTCAAGTCTAGTCGTGCTTATGCACAAAATAAAAATATTACTTAAATAAGTTCTTACTTCAGTCACAAATAAGTGTGCATTAGGACATTTACAGTCATCAAGTGATAGCATTGATCGGCACTTCCTACTGCAGTATTATATTTGTTGAACTTACAAATTTACAATATTACCAAGCATTTTTTTAGTAGAAACTTACTGCCATGCTCAAAATGTTCATCAAAATATTGTCAGCCACAGTTAAAGTAGTTCTTCTACACATTCTACTATATACACCGCCTAATTCTAACTCAAGGAAATTGCATAGTTAATGCAAGGTCACAGGATTCGTTACTTTGCAGCGGAAATTTTCAGGATCAAAACGGAGACAAAATACATTACCTTTATAATGTCAAGATTTGTCAAGCTTTGCCATTGACTCCTTGGGAGTAATGAGAGTGTGATCATATTTGGTATTTGATGATCCATTATGACAAAAGGTTTAATATTAGATTGAATTGAATCTTGTGATTTTTTAATGGGTTCTTCCTCCTCAGATCTTTCGGCTGATGAAACAGTTGGCAAAAGCACGTTCCGGACATGTTTACCACTTGCATAGCTATCAACATTTGTCGAAGGTGAGAACAAAGCTTGATTAACCCTGTCATAATTATTAAGAGAAGTATGAGCTTTATATACGAGCTAAATAATAAATTGCAGAACACCAATAAACTACGTATGTTTGTCATCCATAATGGCAGAAGATTATTAAGTAGAAACATAACAGGAGGTAAAAACACTATCAGTCTTGAGTTGCCTGTGCTTGCATTCAACTCTTTGCTTTTAGGGACATTCAACTTAATGGAAAGCAAAACTGTAAGTGTGACCAACATAAGGGCCAGAATGAACATGTCGGTAAAGTTTACGTTTTTCAGAAGCTGTTCCATGTGGCAACCAGTCAGCAGCAGCTTACAAACTATAAAACTAATTATATTGTCATACTCTTTAGCTCTAGCATAGTTTTATCAACAGAATGGAAATGAACATTTCAATAACAAAGAAAAGTGTTTGTCCAGTGATGAAATCGGCTTCTTTTAGACGGTACGGGTGGCTGGTTGGTTGCGTGCGACGGTATGGAAGTTTAGTTAATTATGTACATTGGTACAGTGTGGACTGACAGTAGTATTTATTTGCCTAAATGAGATGTGCCGTGATTAGCACAAACTGCACCAGCTTGGAAACTCATCTTATGATACTTTCCTGAAATATGAAGCTATCAAAGGTATGCAAATTAACAGGGTGAGCACAAGAAACAATGAAAGCCTACCAAAGATACACGCCATTTTGATCAACATGAGTGGTTGCCAGCACATCCATATTAGGAGACATAGAGACGGATGTTATAGATACATCAACACGCATTGCATCTATCTGTCTTGCTAAACTGATGTCCCATATTCTGAGCGTCCCATCCATACTAGACGAGATGAGCCATTTCCCATCCTCACTGAAACACAGATCAGTGATACGATCTGTATGCCCTTCAAATCTACGGACCATTTTCATCGATACTGTATCAAACAATACAAGAACCATATCATCTGCCACAGTAGCAAGAAGACCTGCCATAAAAACAGCAACAACAAAAACTGTTAATCATCCATGGCATCCTACAATGGAATAACAAAACATGTTGAATATTACCATTTGCCCGGTGATATGCAATCTTAGTTACAGATTTACCAACATTGAATTTGGACTTTAGCTTGCAACTTTTAAAATCCCAAACCTGCAGGAGACAAGTCAATAGCTGAGTAATGGAATCACGGTTTAAATAAATTGTAACTGAAGTGCAACAGCATCATCAAACCTTAATATCCCCACGGTATCCAGCACTAATCAGAGAGCCATTTGTAGCATCACATGCTAATCCAACAACTTCCCCTTCATGTGCACATTGCAATGACAGCGAGCCATCAATGTAACTACCACGACTAATCCCAGATTGAAGGTTAAATTTTTCGATCCAACCACCTTCGGTGCCCAAGATAGTAAAATTACCACATGCACTTATAGTACAAGCCTGCCGGAAAAGAAAAGGAATTTCTTAAAGAAGTAGGGAAATACTTCTATCATTTATAGTACAAGCTTGTTCTGATCTAGCCCACGGTAAGAATTGAGAATTCAATACATTCTTATAGTATAAGGTCAATACATTCAGATTACAAAAACAAGCATTACCTTAATCGGTGACTCAGTCTCTGACGATGGTGTAAGAATATGTTCGCCTATAACAAAGTTCTGAAGACGCCATACATATGCCTTTGAAGTATCCATGTGGCATGTAACAACATTACACCAATCACGTGCACGTATCTCAGCTGAACAACAGTTGATTCCATTGGTAAATAAGCAAATTTATCTAAAAAAGATGACAGTTTGTGGTTTCTTTTCAACGCTAGTAAAGGTACACAGAATACTGGTACAGTGGTTTATTATGTGTTAGCATGGAAATAGGTATGCCCTTTGCACCAAGTATAAATAGTACAGATTGGAGGTTATCATGGTTTACTACTTCTAGAAGAAATTACACAGATAGAAAAGCAGAAGAACATGATATGAACTTTAGTATTGCAAGGACCAGAGAATTACCACAATCAAATGCAATAACTGGTTTTAGCTTTATCTCTTCCTCCTGCAGAGAAGAAGAAAAATGTCAAAATCCTAATAAGGAAATGATGAAATGGAACCTAGTAATCAAATTTTACCTTTACTCTAAGCTTTTTTGCTCTTTTTGCCACATGCCGCTGAGAAAGCTCTCTGCTTTGTTGATCCTGTCAAAAAAGTGTTACTTCAACAGGATAAAAAAAACAGTAAACATAAACTCATTTTGCTCAAAAAGGAAAAAAATAACCTGACAAGAAGACAAACATGCAGGAATTCAGGGTAAAGACAAGTGTGCGGCATGAAGTGAACATTATTACTTCAATAGCATTTTGAGAGGACAAAAAAAATGCAGGAAATGACAACAGGTGTGCCAGTGTGCGGCTGTAAAAATTAATGTTATAAAGGTTATGAATTACCTGAACAACTGAGAAAAGACGGAAGGCACGGTCTTGACCAGCGGATAAGATGGATTTTCCGTTGCCATAGAATCTAACAACAAAATAGACTGACTCACTAAAACATAACCGAGACAAAAGTAAAGACACAACAAACTTGGAGGGCATTTGTTACCTTATGCACCGAGGTGGAGCGCTATGCCCACTTCGAAATCGTAACAGACGAGCATCTCCTTCATTATTATCAAATATCCACATCTGGCATAGAGTATATTAGATTACTAACTTTCATATGTAAACTGAAATAAGGTGTTGCGGCTAACTTAATGTGATTGTCAAAGCAAATATCATCTCACGCCAGTATTGACTTTGTTTTTCTTGTCTGATTTTGTTACTTATTAACCTGCTACAAAGCTCGATTCAGTACGATGATCCTTATACGCTACCCCCAAATAAGGCAATGTGGTATAACTAGAAAAAAAAGGAGATGGCATTCTATGTAACAGGCTAAGCACTGTGTCACACAACATGCAGCCGCTTTTGACCTTCCATATGTTACAACTCAACAGCTAATAAGATACATAGTTCTTGTCCGTCACTATCAATGATGTGAAAAAAGAAGACACGAAAACAGCACTTACTTTTATTGAATTATCAGCTGCTGAGCTCATCAAAATAGGTTCATTGGCAAAAAAATGAAGTGATACAATAGATCCATCATGGGCCTCCCTAATCACAGAGTGCAGCCTTCTCTTCTCAAGATTCCAAATGCTAATAACACCCGAGGAACCTCCAGATGCTAGAAGGGGTTGCCCATCTGGCAGACAAAGTAAATTTGAGAAAATAACACTTAAGCTTGACATGCAGAAGCATGAAAATGTGTATTATTAAAATAAAACAATGCACCTCCTGTTTCAAACAGGGAGAGTCAAAGCTATCTATAACCATGAAAAACACCTTGGTGGCAGTAAGGTATCTACCAACTGGTTTTAAAATTCAGCTCTGTATCCGTATTTCAACAGTAAACTATACAGGCTCTAGAATTTTATTCAAGCATACCAAATATCATTGTTATTTAGTTTGAACTAGGATGCTAGTCAGTAAAGGTTTTATTGACAAGTCAAATCTCCAAAAAATCATATTATAAAGAAAATTCATAAAGCCAACAAGAAAGTGTCAGCTACATTTCCTGAACTGGATCTCGGAATTAACAAACTTGCATCATAAATGCGATAGAATCATAATCACAAACCGAAGTTGAGGACATAAAAAACCAGGATTTGTTTGGGAATTTCATTACTGTCACAGGATGAGCAAACATGAATTATAAAAGGTTATACTGTATACCATGTCAGATAAAATCACCTGTTCGAAATGACAGCGCAGTTACAGCACCCCGAATTTCATGGTTGAAAGACATCAACTCTTCATCATATCGTATATTGTGAACATGAATTGATCCATCGGAGCAACCGACTGCAACCATATCCAGAGCAGGTGAAGAAACACAACAACGTACTGATGAGTCCCAACCCTTAAAATCATATACTTTTTTCTTTGTGCTGATATTCCATAGCTGCAAGGGTCCTTCTTCACTACCAATAATGACCTGATGTATCAATGATAATCATACTTGTCAACACGCACAAAATTCAGAAAGCAAAGTATCTCCAAAGAAAACAATAATTGCAGGCACCTTATTTAGGTAAGTATCTGGATGCATAATGCAGGTTGGAGTAAACTTGTCTCCCAGTGATATGTTTCCAACAGGCTCACTGCTTGGTTTAGCTCCTCTGAAGGCCCAGATAAATATATCACCTTTAATATCTGCACTGAGAATGTATTCTCCAAACAGGTACAACATGTTGACCTTTTCTTCATGTTTAGTAAAGGTAACCACCTGATTTTTGAAGAGAAAACATAAAATCAAAGCCTCAATACTTCAATAATAATTGATGGACATGATATAGTGGGGCCTGGATCAAGAGCAGATACTTTGCTCCTGGGTGCATTTGGTCCCAGGGTTTCTTTTTCAAACAAGAATTTGCAAATTTGTAAAAGTACGAAAAAGTTATATATGTAGATCATGGAATAAGTAACCAATAATCATTTCATTCACCAGGCACTAAACAAACTGATCCATGTGGTGAAAATTATCCAGTGTATTTTTGAGCTACAACGTTTCGTCTTTGTTTTCTATAAAACTAAAATACTATAGGTTATAGGGGCCGTGCACTTAATGCCCAACTGTTCAAGCAATGAATCAGCACTTAGACGGACTACTTTCAAAATGGAACAATGCCCAACTGTTCCAGCAATGAATCAACACTTAAGACTACTTTCAAAACGGAACAATACCCAACTAATCCAGCAATGAATCATCAGCACACAAAGCCTTGATCGCTAATAGCTAACATGACTGATAAGACTAATTCAGCTATCCTAAACACAGCAATTCCCTTACCAGATCGGTCCGTTTGAAAACCGCGATGTCAGTTCCATACGCAGCAAAAGTGTATTCCTTGAAGGACGCGAGAGCGCGGATCTTCTTGGGCAGTTGAGGTCCTTAAATCGCAAAGAAAGTTCACGCACCATGAGCGGGAAAGCTAAAAAACACTGAACATAAGAAACCGAGATGCTGAATAGCAGGCTCACCGGCAAGGACCAAAGTGAGCTTGGCACACTGCACAACAAGAAGAGAAAACAGCGTGATTAATCATACCACAAAATGGAAGTCGGCTGCATCAGAGTTACTCCTATATGTAAAGCCGTCGAAAAACAAGAGAAGACCGACAGGTGCAGTAAGACAGGTTTATATGAACACAAGCTCGACTGTATGCAAATCACATTAAGCCCGGTGTGGCGAGCAACTAGTAGGAATTCAGCGCTGAACTCCGCATGAGCTCCAAACGGAAGCTAGCAACATCGCTGCCTCTAGTAGTATTATCAACCCTAAACACTGACGGAGTAACGAGCAGCAGGCTCCTGCGAGCTCCCTGGCTACGACAACAAGCCACTCCAGCCTGCGGCGGCGACGGGCGGGCGGGCAAAGACGCTTACGTTGTAGACGTGGAAGGCCTTGCCGACGCTGACGGTGACGAAGGTCTCGGTGCCGAGGCGCTGCAGGGAGAAGGGCACGCCGCCCGTGGTGATGTACCCGATCGCGCGGAACGGCTCGAAGATCCCCATCCCTCCCCCACGGCCGCGGCGGACGTCTGGGGCTTCTCTGGTCTGGAGGGGGGCGGGGGAGACGGGGTGGGTGCGCCGGCGGCGAGGGTTTTAGAGGGGGTTTGGGGCGGCGGCGCGAGGAGGAAGGGGGAGGCAAAGGGTGAGGGAGGCCGCGGTAGGTCAGTCAGTTTGGGTGGTTTTGTTTGGGCCATGTGGGTGAGTGGGTTGGTTGGGTCCAGCTTCCCTTCCGGTCCGGTCCATCATGGTGTCTTGGGCCAGACCCGACTGCATACAAGGATTGCAACAAGTTCTTCTGCCTTTTCTCCTAAAATAAAAAAAAGTTCTTCCGCTTTTTCTCCTAAAAAAAGTTCTTCTGCTTTTTCCGCTCTAACACACACACACCCTCTCTCACACATGATGAGTTTATTTTCGGCCAAGATGTATCTCGTTCATGGAAAGCAACACCCATCCGCCAGCGCTACCCTCTTTCTCTCCGGCTGCACCAATACTACCCGGCAATAGTTATCGACTAGAGGGGGGTGAATAGGCGATTTTTATGAAAGCCTTCAAAACATGAAAGTTTCAAAGACAAACATGAAAACTAGACCTATAAACATGCAGCGGAAGATGTACTACACTAGACAAGCCATAGTCAAACAAGTATGAAGCTAAAGCATGATGACTGATAGCAGCTAGGAAGTAGGATCAGGATGGAAGATAGTATGAAGCCAATCAGAACAAGTAGTCGCACAGTAAAGTCAAACAGGTAGAACAATCAGGCAATGACTTCACAAAAACAAACTGTAAGTAAGGAGAGTAAGAGATAGAACCAGTGTGTTATGAAGACAAGGATTTGTTCGACCAGTTCCAGTTGCTGTGACAACTGGGGAGGCTGAGACTGAACTCAGAAGACCGTGTCTTCACCTTATTCCCCTTGAGCTAAGGACACACAATCCCCGCCCAATCACTCCGGTAAGTCTTCAAGGTAGACTTCCAAACCTTCACAGACTTCGTTCACCGGTGATCCACAATTACTCTTGGATGTTTAGAACGCGAAGCCTAACCGGCTGGAGGATTCACAGTCCTCAAGTGTAACAAGTCTTCAGATCACGCGGACAGAAAGACTTCAGTGATGCCAAACACTCTTTGGGCTCTGGGTGGTTTGGGCTTTGTCCTCACAAGGATTTCTCTCTCAAACTCTTCGGAGGTGGGTTGCTCTCAACGACAAAAGCCGTGCACTAACTCTGAGCAGCCACCAATTTATGGTGTAGGGGGTGGGCTATTTATAGCCACTAGGCAACCCGACCTGATTTGTCCGAAATGACCCTGGGTCACTAAGGAACTGACACGTGTCACAACGGTCAGATTTCAAACACACGTGACAGCTTGACTTGGGCTACAAGTAAAGCTGACTTATCCGACTCTGGATAAGATTTGCTCTCATTGTCTTCGCTCGAAGACATAGGATTTTGGTTGAGCATCACTTCAGTCACTCTGACTTTGTTCACTTGGACCCCACTTAACAGTGCGGTGGTTCCTACGACTCAACAAAGAAGAAAAGAAACAACGAAACAACTAAGTGTTCGCGCTTCATAGTCTTCACTCAATGTCTTCTTCTGTCATAGTCTTCAATGTGAATATCTTCATGTACCACCATTGTCTTCAATGTCTTCATACATTTTTAGGGGTCATCTCCGGTAGGTAAACCGAATCAAGGAGGGACTACTACCTGTGTTATCCTGCAATTCTCACAAACACATTAGTCCCTCAACCACGTTTGTCGTTAATACTCCAAAACCAAACTCGGGATGGCACTAGATGCACTTACAATCTCCCCCTTTTTGGTGATTGATGACAAACTGGTTGAAGTTTTCAACGGGGATATAAATATGTGAAATTGTAAAGGATGAGGTATTGTTTTCATAAGTAGCAAAAGGCTCCCCCTGAAGATGTGCATATAACTAATTTTCTTTTGGAATGCAAATGCACATGGCAGGTTCTATTTGTGGAGATCCTCTTCAACTTATGAAGATAATTCATCATGCATGATTAGATGTAACGAAAGCAAGTGATTTAAGTGCGGAAGTTATCATCGCACATGCGGAATTTATCATCGCATCACAAAATGGCAAATAAGTAGCAGACGACCGTCGAGTTTAAGTGTTACAACTCAGAGAACCAAATGTATCAAGAGCAAGAGTTGTAAACACTAGGCAAAATATAAAGCAACCACCCATATGAACCCGCTTGAAGACTATCAACTCATAGCTTCTCCCCCTTTTGTCAGTAAGGACCAAAAAGAGTTGAAGAAAATGAGCCTCTACTCGTTCCCAGAAGGAGTAGGAGAAGATGCAGGATTGGTGTCGAGGTTTGGCGGTGCAGACGAACTTGGAGCAGTGTCGATACGTGTTGGAGGTGGCGAAGTTGCATCATCTTGATCATTGATCACACGAGCATTCACGGTTGTAGCAGAAGAGGAGTACTCTGAGTCTTCAAGAGATGGAGTGCGCCGCAGAACAGCATTTCTGGGCGGAGTGGAATCAAACTTGAATCTTTCTGAGAAGCCATCGTCCTGAAGATCTTCCTCAGCACACATAAGCGTCAGCCCTTTCCATGTGCGTCGACAGGTTTCATGCGCGACAAAGGCATTCTTGGTTGCAAGGTTGCGAATGCGATTGACGTCAGTCATGATGCCCTGCATCTGGCGCTTGAGCCAATCATGATGCTTATCCTATTTCTGATGCAGGCCAACAAGAAGCTCTCGGTCATTGAGAACACGAGATCGCTTTCGAGGCCATTGAGCAATTGTGCTGTCAGTGGCTTCGGTTTGGGCACGGTGAGGTGCACGTGTAGTACCGGCCAAGGGATAGACTCGAGTGGAAGCCAGCACACCTTCAAGGGGCTGAGTGAAGCTCTGACGATCAACATTATGAAGATAAAGTGGCTCCTTGTCAGGCTCTGGATAGATGGCTTCAACAGACATATCGGCATCTGGCAAGAAGACAATGTGGTTGCGCGCAGATTGCTGATAGTTGAAGGCAGTGTGAAGCTTGATCAGACGCATGTTGGGTTCTGACTTGTGAAAGATGCTCTCCAAAGCTGTAGTGTGAAGCTGACAACCAGGCTCATAGAGATCACCTGGAGTGGGCAGGCCAGTAAGCTCAATGACATCAAATGCATTGGCTTCATGATGAACATCCCTGTCATCCACTCAAGGACCCAAGTCTTTGGATCCCTGTTGTAGCCTCTGATATGAAGAGTGGCATAGAATTGAAGCAGCAACTCTTCATTCCAATGCTCCTTATCAGTGACAAAATGCAGTAAGCCAGCCTCTCTGAAGCAATCGAGAGCTTCTTTTAAGCAGGGCAGGCCAGCTATGGCTTCAGTATCAAGGCGCATATGCGGAAATATGCAGCCTTGGTTGTACAGAATGCACGAATAATAGCTGCGTTGTTGATAACTCCAGAACCGATCAGATGAAATCTTGGGCTTGGTGTAGGGGTTCTTTACGCTATCGAAGAAGGTGTTGTGTGCGATGAAGCCGTTGACATTGAAAGATCCTGGTGAAGTGGCAGTACCTGGAAATCTGGGCAGTCTTGGCTTTGGCTTCTGAACCCGAGGCATGTGCTCGACATGGTAATCAAATTGAGGACCAGCAGCAGGTGGAGGAATCAGAATAGGCCATCTGACAGTGACATGCTGGCCATAGTTGTATGCTTGCTTGATAGTATGTGGCCTTGGTGGCGGAATAGGACTAGTGGCATTGACTTCTGGCTGCAGATTTTGTGTCAGGTGCGGCATTGACTTCATCTGCTTCATGGGCTTCACTGGCTTCATTGTCCATTGGCGCATTGGCCACTGTAGGCCGCACATTAGCTTCGGCCATGACAACGTCATTGGCTTCAGGAATGTCATTGGTGGCAGCCTCAGGATTTTCACCCTCCACTTGAGTAGCTGGAGGTTCTGGCATAGACTGGTTCTCTTCATGAACTTCTTCTTGAGTTGTAGGGGGAGTAGTGACATGCTCTTCTTCTTGTGTTGCTCCGGCTGATGCAGCCGGAGGGTCTTCAGCAGCATTGGCTTTAAACACAGGGACCGTCACCGAAGGATTGTCTTCAGGAAACATTTGACGTGCCACTGAACTTGACAAGTTGGAGCCCTCTTCTGTGATGGTGGTCATGGAGACGGATGGCCTCAGGCCTTTGCAAAGCCATTGGAATACGGGCGACGCCTTTGGTGATGGTGATGTCTCCATGTAGTTGTCATCATTGGACATGGGGCTGATGACGGGCACAGATGACGGTTGGGGTGTACTTGGTGAGTCTTGATGTGGGGTAGCTTGTTGGGGGCGATCAGCCCACGATGCATCTTGTGAGATTGACGTTAAAGGACGACCAATACTGATAAGCTCACTGTTCGTTTGAACATGCGATGATACCGTTGGGCGCTCGATCTGAGGAAGAACTTCATCATTGACGGTGTCCTGGACTAGGGGGTACTCACCATGTCGTCTCCCGATCAGTTGGATTGGGCCGAGGACCCCCATGGCCGTATACTCATGGGCCAGTCCGGACAGCTGCCGCATACAAGGAAGAATCAACAAGACTTGGCGATCAAGACAAGGACTCCTCCCCCACCGGCGTATTCGGCTAGGACTCTTGTTATCCTAGGCCTCTGGTGCATTATATAAACCGGGGCCAGGCTAGTCGATAGAATATATATATATAACAACAATCATACCATAGGCTAGCTTTTAGGGTTTAGCCTCTACGATCTCGTGGTAGATCTACTCTTGTACTACCCATATCATCAATATCAATCAAGCAGGACGTAGGGTTTTACCTCCATCGAGAGGGCCCGGACCTGGGTAAAACATCGTGTCCCTTGCCTCCTGTTACCATTGATCCTAAGACGCACTGCTTGGGACCCCCTACCCGAGATCCGCCGGTTTTGACACCGACATTGGTGCTTTCATTGAGAGTTCCGCTGTGTGATCGGCGAAAGGATCAATGGCTCGACTGCAGGTCAACTGCGACGTCGGCTTCTTCGTCACCAGCTCGACTGGTCACCTCGGCTTGACCGAGGACTGCGCCCTACCTCCGGTCGTCATGTTCGGATGAAGGCCTTCATCAACACCAACTCCGATCTCTATCAAGATCATGGAGGAGTCATCCATGGAGCTCGGGGGCTCAACGTCAACATTGCCCTCAGGCGACCGTGCTGTTTTTCTGGACAATAAACTTGTATCCGCCGCCACCGCCTCCTCGAGTGTTGCCTAAACGATTACTTTGGTGGAATTATGCGGAATTAAGTCTACAACAACCCTGCAAAAATTTCGTCGAGTTCCGATGGAGGAATCTCCGGCAATCTCCGATATACCGGAGCCCTGTTGAATCTGGACGAGAATCCGGACGAGTTTAGGGCGTGGTATCCAGCGTCTAGCTCAGATGTCCTTTGGAGGATCCAACCGTTGATTTGCTGCGGAATTCCCTTATCTACCACCTGCCAAAAATTCAGCTCGATCCGACCGTCCAAACTCCGGGAAACTTCCGATTAGTGCATCACTTTTTGGATCTGTTTTCTGCGCGAAAACGAATCCGACCCGAGTTCGTCTTTTTTATGAACGGGATTTCGGACATCCTTTTTGAAGGAAGTTTTGTATGGGGTATTGTGTTTTGTTCCCGAACACATCCCACTAA
>LR880972.1:968421526-968431796 GCA_904067115.1 Aegilops sharonensis
GGAAGTAATACATTTGATGTGTGCAATCCAATGAGTGTTGAGGCACGCAGTGAATATCGTTATGCTCTTACTTCACAGATGATTTGAGTAGATTCTTAGTATATTTACTTGATGAAACACAAATCTGAATTATTGAAAGGTTCAAGTAATTTCAGAGTGAAGTTGAAGATCTTCGTGATGAGAGGATAAAATGTCTATGATATGATCTAAGAGATAAATATCTGAGTTACGAGTTTGGCACACAATTAAGACATTGTGGAAATTGTTTCACAACTAATACCGCCTGGAACACCATAGTGTGATGGTGTGTCCGAACATCGTAACTGCACCCTATTGGATATGGTGCATACCATGATGTCTCTTATCGAATTAACACTGTCGTTTATGGGTTAGGCATTAGACACAACCGCATTCACTTTAATAGGGCACCACACAATTATGAACTATGGTTTAGAGAAACCTAAGTTGTCATTTCTTATAAAGTTTGGGGCTGCGACGCTTATGTGAAAAAGTTTCAGGCTGATAAGCTCGAACCCAAAGCGGATAAATGCATCTTCATAGGACACTCAAAAATAGTTGGGTATACCTCCTGTCTCAAATCCGGAAGCAAAAGGGATTGTTTCTAGAATCGGGTCCTTTCTCGAGGAAAAGTTTCTCTCGAAAGAATTTAGTGGGAGGATGGTGGAGACTTGATGAGGTTATTGAACCATCACTTCAACTAGTGTGTAGCAGGGCACAGGAAGTTGTTCTTGTGGCGCCTACACCAGTTGAAGTGGAAGCTGATGATAGTGATCATGAAACTTCGGATCAATTCATTACCAAACCTCGTAGGTCGACAAGGACGCGTACTGCTTCAGAGTGGTGCGGTAATCCTGTCTTGAAGGTCATGTTGCTAGACAACAATGAACCTACGAGCTATGGAGAAGCGATGGTGGGCCCGTATTCCGACGAATGGCTCGAGGCCATAAAATCTGAGAGAGGATCCATGTATGAAACCAAAGTATAGAATTTGGAAGAACTACTTGATGGTCGTAAGGCTATTGGGTACAGATGGATTTTAACAGGAAGACGAACAATGATGGTAAGTATCACCATTAAGAAAGCTCGACTTGTCATTAAGATGTTTTCCGAGAAGTTCAAAGAGTTGACTATGATGAGACTTTCTCACTCGTAGCGATGCTAAGAGTCTGTTGAAATTATATTAGCAGTTCCTGCATTATTTATGAAATCTTGCAGATAGGATGTCAAAACATTGTCTCCTCAACGATTTTCTTGAGGAAAGGTTGTATGTGATACAACCAGAAGGTTTTGTCAATCCTAAAAGATGCTAACAAGTATGCAAAGCTCCAGCAATCCTTCTAAGGACTGGAGTAAGCATCTCGGAGTTGGAATATATGCTTTGATGAGATGATCAAAGATTTTGGGTTTATACGAAGTTTATTGGAAACTTGTATTTCCAAAGAAGTGAGTGGGAGCACTATAGCATTTCCGATGAGTATATGTTGTTGACATATTGTTGATCGGAAATGATGTAGAATTTCTAGAAAGCATATAGGGTTATTTGAAAAGTGTTTTTCAATGGAAAACCTGGATTAAGATACTTGAACATTGAGCATCAAGATCTATAAGGATAGATTAAAAATCGCTTGATAGTACTTTCAAATGAATACGCACCGTGACAAGATTTTGAAGGAGTTCAAAATAGATCGGCAAAGGAGTTCTTGGCTGTGTTATAAGGTGTGAGTATCAAGTAAGACTCAAGACCTGACCACGGCTGAAGAGAGAGAAAGGACGAAGGTCGTCCCCTATGCTTTAGACGTAGGCTCTATAGTATGCTATGCTGTGTACTGCACCTGAAGTGTGCCCTGCCATGAGTCAGTCAAGGGGTACAAAAGTGATCCAGAAATAGATCACAGGACAGCGGTCAAACTTATCCTTAGTGACTAGTGGACTAAGGAATTTTTCTCGATTATGGAGGTGGTAAAATAGTTCGTCGTAAAGGGTTACGTCGATGCAAACTTTGACACTAATCTGGATGACTCTGAATAGTAAACCGGATTCATATAGTAGAACAGTTATTTGGAATAGTTCCAAGTAGTGCGTGGTAGCTGCATCTACAAGATGACGTAGAGATTTGTAAAGCACACATGGATCTGAAAGGTTCAGACTCATTGACTAATAACCTCTCTCACAAGCGAGATATGATCAAACCCCATGGGTGTTGGATTCATTACGATCACATAGTGATGTGAACTAGATTATTGACTCTAGTGCAAGTGGGAGACTGTTGGAAATATGCCCTAGAGGCAATAATAAAATGGTTATTATTATATTTCCTTGTTCATGATAATTGCCTATTGTTCATGCTATAATTGTATTAACTGGAAACCGTAATACATGTGTGAATACATAGACCACAACATGTCCCTAGTGAGCCTCTAGTTGACTAGCTCGTTGATCAATTGATGGTTATGGTTTCCTGACCATGGACATTGGATGTCATTGATAAAGGGATCACATCATTAGGAGAATGATGTGATGGACAAGACCCAATCCTAAGCATAGAACAAGATCGTGTAGTTCGTTTGCTAAAAGCTTTTCTAATGTCAAGTATCATTTCCTTAGACCATGAGATTGTGCAACTCCCGGATAACGTAGGAATGCTTTGGGTGTGCCAAACGTCACAACGTAACTGGGTGGCTATAAAGGTGCACTACGGGTATCTCCGAAAGTGTCTGTTGGGTTGGCACGAATCGAGACTGGGATTTGTCACTCCGTGTGACGGAGAGGTATCTCTGGGCCCACTCGGTAATGCATCATCATAATGAGCTCAATGTGACTAAGTAGTTAGTCACGGGATCATGCATTACGGAACGAGTAAAGTGACTTGCTGGTAATGAGATTGAACGAGGTATTGGGATACCGACGATCGAATCTCGGGCAAGTAACGTACCGATTGACAAAGGGAATTGTATGCGGGATTGCTTGAATCCTTGACATCGTGGTTCATCCGATGAGATCATCATGGAACATGTGGGAGCCAACATGGGTATCCAGATCCCGCTGTTGGTTATTGGCCAGAGAGCTGTCTCGGTCATGTCTGCATGATTCCCGAACCCGTAGGGTCTACACACTTAAGGTTCGGTGACGCTACAGTTGTTATGGGAATTAGTGTGCAGTTACCGAATGTTGTTCGGAGTCCCGGATGAGATCCCGGACGTCACGAGGAGTTCCGGAATGGTCCGGAGGTAAAGATTTGTATATGAGAAGTCCTATTTTGGCCACCGGAAAATGTTCGGGATTTTTCGGTATTGTACCGGGAAGGTTCTAGAAGGTTCCGGAGTGGGGCCCACCTGCATGGGGGGACCCACATGAACGTGGGTAGTGGGGGCAAGGCCCCACACCCCTGGTCAAGGCGCACCAAGATCCCCCCTTAGAAGGAATAAGATCATATCCCGAAGGGATAAGATCAAGATCCCTAAAAAAGGGGGATAACAATTGGTGGGGAAGGAAATGATGGGATTTCTTTCCTCCCACCTTTGCCAACGCCCCAATGGACTTGGAGGGCAAGAAACCAGCCCCTCCACCCCTATATATAGTGGGGAGGCGCATGGGAGCTTCACCCTTCCCCTGGCGCAGCCCTCTCCCTCCCCAACACCTCCTCCTCCGTAGTAGTGCTTGGCGAAGCTCTGTCGGAGAACTGTAAGCTCCACCACCACGCCGTCGTGCTGCCAGAGCTCTCCCTCAACTTCTCCTCTCCCCTTGCTGGATCAAGAAGGAGGAGACGTCCCCGGGCTGTACGTGTGTTGAACGCGGAGGCACCGTCGTTCGGTGCTTAGATCGGATTCGGCCGCGATCTGACGCTTAGTGAACGACTCCACCGACCGTGTTCTTGCAACGCTTCCGCATCGCGATCTTCAAGGGTATGAAGATGCACTCCCCTCTCTATCGTTGCTAGTTACTCCATAGATTGATCTTGGTGATGCGTAGAAAATTTTGAATTTCTGCTACGTTCCCCAACAGCACTAGGGGCTTGTTTGAGGCCATACAGTGCCTTATTGAGCTTGTCTACCATATCGGGATGTTTCGGGTCTTCAAAGCCAGGCGGTTGTGCTACATACACTTCTTCTTCAATCTTTCCATTGAGAAAGGCACTCTTCACATCCATTTGATACAGAAGAATGTTGTGATGATTTGCGTAAGCTAGCAGTATGCGAATGGCTTCAAGCCTAGCCACTGGAGCAAATGTTTCATTGAAGTCAATTCCTTCAACTTGTGTGTATCCTTGAGCAACGAGCCATGCTTTGTTTCTGACTACTTGACCATGCTCGTCTTGTTTGTTGCGATATATCCATTTTATGCCTATTATGTTGTGCTTGCGAGGATCAAGACGCTTGACTAATTCCCACACGTTGTTCAGCTCAAACTATTGAAGCTCGTCTTGCATAGCTTGAATCCATTCAGGTTCCATGAAGGCTTCCGCAACTTTCTTGGGTTCAGAGATTGAGACAAATGCAAAGTGCCCACAGAAATTTGCTAGCTGTGTTGCTCTTGAACGAGTGAGTGGACCAGGTGCATTGATGCTATCAATTGTCTTCTCAATCTGAACTTCATTAGCAACACGAGGATGAACTGGATGAATATTTTGCTCCTGCTAATCATTGTCATCGTTTGGAGGATTTTCCTCAGGCTGAGCAATGTCTTCAGGTTGATCAGGTGTAGAAATGATAAGTTCCTCTTCAGGCTGGGCCTCTGATGGAATGATCTCTTTTGTTCCCATTAGCTTGATTGATTCACTGGCAGGTACTCCATCTAGCACATTTGGCAGATGCTCTCTTTGCGAGCCGTTAGTTTCATCGAACCGCACATCCACAGTTTCAACCACGTTATAGTGAAAGAGGTTGAAGACTCTGTAGGAGTGCGAGTCCTTTCCATAACCAAACATAAAACCCTCATGTGCTTTCGGTGCAAATTTTGAAGTGTGATGTGGATCCTTGATCCAGCACTTAGCACCAAATACTCTGAAGTAGCTTACATTTGGCTTCTTACCAGTTAGAAGCTCATAGGATGTTTTCTTCAGAAGCTTGTGAAGATAAACACGGTTGATGACATGACATGCAGTATCAATGGCTTCAGGCCAGAATTTTCTTGGAGTCTTGTATTCGTCAAGCATCGTCCGAGCCATCTCAATAAGGGTTCTATTCTTGCGCTCCATGATTCCATTCTGGTGAGGTGTGTAAGGAGCAGAAAACTCATGAGTGATGCCTAAGGTGTCAAGATAAAGGTTGAGGCCTGTGTTCTTGAATTCAGTGCCATTGTCACTCCTATTGTGCTTGATCTTGACGCCATAGTTGTTCATGGCGCGGTTGGCGAAGCGTCCGAAGACATCCTGCACTTCAGTCTTGAAGAGAATTATGTGCACCCAAGTATATCTTGAATAATAATCAACAATAACGAAACCATAGAGACAAGCAGTTGCAGTTAGAGTAGAGTAGTGAGTGGGACCGAACAAGTCCATGTGGAGCAACTCAAAAGGTTGAGATGTAGTCATGATTGTCTTCGAGGGATGCTTGGCCCTTGTCATCTTCCCAGCTTCACAAACACCACATAGATGATCTTTCTTGAACTTGACGCCTTCGATGCCTATGACGTGCTTCTTCTTGGCGAGAGTGTGTAGGTTCCTCATGCCAGCATGCCCTAGCCTCCAATGCCAGAGCCAGCACTCCGAAGACTTTGCTAGAAGACATACAACCATCTGTGGTCCTGCTGAGAAGTCTACCATGTATAGATCATCTTTCCTGTACCCTTTGAAGACTAGAGACTTGTCAGATTCCATTAGTACAAGGCAATGATATTTTCCAAATAGCACAATCATGTTTAAGTCACAAAGCATTGAGACAGACATTAAGTTGAAACTAAGGGATTCAACAAGCATCACTTTGTCCATGTGCTGATCCCTTGAAATTGCAACTCTACCTAGTCCCAATACCTTGCTTTTACCAGTATCAGCGAATGTGATGTGACTTTTATCACATGGACGTAAGGTTGAGTCCATGAGAAGACTTCGATCACCAGTCATGTGGTTAGTGCATCCGCTGTCCATAATCCATTCTGAAGCATGAGGTGTCGTACCCTACAATGCAGTTAGGAGGATAGGCTTCACAAAGAGTATTGTGAAGCATAAACATTTGATGCACAAGAGGATTATCAAAGCTTAGATCAAGGTTAGGACTGATAGTATGACTGGAAAACGATTCAGAAAAGAAATACATAGTAAGACCATTTGGGCATTTTATTTTGCGTCCCATAATGTGTTTTAGGTCCCTAGCAATAGCATTGGACGCCTTTGTTTTCCGGCTGGAGACCTTTCCCTGCAAAAGAGAGTTAAGTTTTCTTAACCACCCACATTTTCAGGGGTGGCTTTGAAGCAATGAGTCTAAGTGCAGCATCTGAGAACTTCGGCTTTGAAGACCTAGCAAATAGCCTCGCAGGAGGTGAATAATACTCATATGAATAGGCAGAGAAATTCTTAGTTTTGTGAACATAGCGGTTTGAAGATACACGCTCATATTCATTCATGTGAGTATGTTTTTCCTGCAAAACATTGGCGTTAGGGCGACTCTCATGAGTCCTATATCTGTATGAAGCCTTTGGGCCATATGAAGCCATAGGTCTGGGGTTTGTCTTCTTCCTTGGTGGTGTCAATATGACATTCACAGGAAGATTCTCAATACACTGTTTAGGCACCCAGATCTTCTTCATAGGTGGTCCATTCCTGCAGTTAGTACCAACATACCTGGCAAACACTTCACCATTCTGATTCTTAAACAGTTTATAGTTTGCATCAAAGGATTCATCAATAACAATTGGGTTAGCACAAGTAAATCCAGATAAGGTGGATGGATCCATTGAAGGTTCCTTTGCAGCGCCCATTGTCGTGGTTCTAAGTCTGACAGTAGAATGGGGGGTAGATATGGAGAGGCAAGATCCTAGCTATGGAGTAGTTGTATACGCAAAGGATTTACGAGTTCAGGCCCTTCTCGGAGGAAGTAACAGCCCTACGTCTCGGAGCCCTGAGGCGGTCGACTGGATTATCTGCGTATGTGTTACAGGGGTGCGAACCCTTCTACCTGTGGAGGGGGGTGGCTTATATAGAGTACGCCAGGACCCCAGCCAGCCCACGTAGTAGAGGGTTTAAGGTACGTTAAGGCTAGGCATTACTGGTAACGCCTTACATAAAGTGTCATTAAGGTCATAAAGACTATTTAACTACAGACCGTTTGGACACCGAGTGGCTCTTGGACTCTTGGTGGTCGAGTGGGTCTTCATAGTCGAGTGTCTTTGAATCTGTCGAGTTGAAGCCTACCAGGTCGACTGGAAGGCTGCTTCTCTTGTGAATTTCCTTGTGGAGGGTACCTTTGGGCAGGTCTATGACCCTACCCCAGGTACATGACTTCATCATTAGCCCCCGAATGGATCAAGGTTTGAGTGAGGAAGGAGTTGATAATCTTTCCGACCTGTTCTTCGTGTTGTGAGTGCGTCTTACTCTGGATCAACGACCTTTTGGTGATGGCATCAACCTTTCTTTCAGTCGCCTTGATCCATTCTTCAGGTTTGTCGAGTGAACTTTGTGAACCTGAGGATTTCCGAGCGACGGATCTGAGGAAATCTGTTATCTGACGAGTTGCTCTGCGGTTAGCGGATTTCGCGGGATCCGAATTTTGGGAACCGCGCGAAGCGGAGAAAACCGCGGCACTCGGATGGGATAAGACGATGACGCCTCGATCCTCGCGCCGCCTTTTTCGCCACGTATCGAGCGCGTGCCTGTTGCGGGATCGTGACGGGATTGCATGGGCCTACCGGTCAGCCACTCGGAAGCGACCCCATATAAGGCGTTGGACCGGGCATTTTGAACAGTGCGCCCTCAGATTTCTCCTCTCTCCGCCTCCAAAACTTTCTCGCCACGCTCTCCGTCCGCCCAGCGCCGAAGCTCGGTACCTTTCTCGCCGGCAACCATGGTGAAGGACAAGACTGCCGCCCTGAAACGGGTGAAGAAGACGGCGGCGAAGGCCAAGGGGAGAGCGCCCAGTCGGGGCGGTTCCTCTTCGCGGTCCAAGCTGCCGCAGGGCTGGGTCCAAGGAGACTGGATCCGGTCGACCATCACCAAAAAAGATCTCACCGATCTGGCCAACGAAGGACTGATCCCCCATGGGTCGGCGAGGCTTCCGGGCACGGAGTGGCAACCGCAGCCTGAAGAGGGTGAGTGCGTCCTCCTGGCCACCCACGTAGATAGGGGGTTTTCTCTGCCTCCAAATCCTTTTTTCCGGGGGTTTCTGAACTTTTTTGGAGCGCAACTCCACCATTTCACTCCAAACTCCATTGTGTATCTTGCTGCTTTCGTTTCGCTCTGCGAGAATTTCTTGGGTTGTCGACCGCATTGGGGTCTTTTCAAGCACATATTCACCTGTCGCTCTCAGACGGTGAAGAAAACGAGCCCGAATGACGAGATGACCCAAGTAATCCTAATGTGTGGGGGACTCGGAGTCCAGATGAGGGGGAAGAGCGCCTTTCCAGCTATGACTCTCCCCGACTCGGTTAGAGGGTGGCAGTCGACCTGGTTTTACTGCCAAGACCAGCCGACGCCGGGGCAGTCGATTGGGCTCCCTCCTTTCTCCATGAGTCGAGTGAACAAGCCATCTTCCCTGAAGGTGTTGCCAGAGGAGAAGGCTCAAGTAAAGCTTCTGATGGAGCGTGTAGTCCAGCTTATTCGTGAAGGGGTGACCGACATGGATCTCCTGGAGGTTTTTCTCCGACGGCGTATTCAGCCACTCCAATACCGAGGTCACCCGATGTGGATGTACTCCGGTACGGATGATACCACTCGGGTCCATCCGGAGGAGTTTGATGACGCCATACTGGAGAAGTGGATGACTGCCATCATAGGAAATAAAGACAACCCTCGCAGAGCTAGGAGGATTCCACCACTCGACCAGAGTTACCAACCAGACAAGGTATCACTACTTATCTCTGACTGTGATTCTGCTGCATTCATTCTGTTTTGATGTCTATTTCGTCCACTGACTTTCACCTTGTTTTGTTGTCTTCTAGGTCACCACTGAGATGTACTCGATGCCCAACGGGGCGCAGGAAGCAGCCGAAGAAGAAGAAGGAAGTGGAGGTGAGAGTCCGGAGGAATGGGAGTCCGACGGCGAAGAGGATGAGGAGGATGATGGCTCTGATGATGAGGAGGAGGAGGAAGAAGAGGAGGAAGACGTCGATCCTCCTCGCTCGGAGGGAAGGTCCAAGTCGACGCACGACCCGGCGGCCGGGCGTGGTAAAGCTGTTGTGCCCACCGGTCAGTCGACGAAGCGACCTAGGACAACTTCTCCCGCGCCGACTGAGAAGCCGCCGAAGCAACCTCGAGCGACGTCGTCGAAGCCGGCGAAGGCCCTGCCCAAGATGCGAATGGTCATCCCCACCATCTCCGGGTAACCAACAGAACCTTGTATTTCTTTTTTCAACATGAGTGAATTTTTAGTCGACTTGATGACTGATCAGCCGACTCTTGAAATCTACAGCGCCGCTACCTCCGAGACTTCAGCCAAGCACGATGATCAGGAAATGGAGGATGCGGCCACTTCCAATCTTGGTAAGATCTCTGAGATTTCACTTTTAGCCGACTGGAGCTTTTTAGTCGATTGGGCTTCCATGTTTACTTCTGGATCTCTCTTGTAGTTCCGCCTCACGTCATTGATCTTCCCGATGATGACGAGGAAGCGCCATTGAGGAAGAGGAGGAACAAGAAAGTGCCTGCTGGCAAGGCTGCTCAAGTCGCGGCGACTCTTGAGACGTTGATTTCTGAGGGAGGCAACCCCACTCGGACTTCTGTATCTTTCGCCGTGCCGCTGACAAGTGCCCGACCCACTTCATCGACTGCTGATCCACCATCTCTCTTTGCTACACACCACGTCCCGGAAGACCAAGTAAGTGCTGCTAAGGAGGCCATACGCCAGGCAGGGATCATGATGGAGCAGGTGAAAGCGGCTCGAGAGGCAAGTCAGGCGGCCTATGATGCTAGTTCAGCTCTCCAGAGCAATGTCCAAGTAAGTCAGTCGTCGCTTGCTTTGTTAGGATATACTGTCTGAAACTGCTTTCTTCTGGAGATTTCCATATCTGTACACCCACTGGGTGTGTGTGTCGTTTGAACTTTTGTGGGGGCACGCTGAGTGCACCCACTGGGTGTAGTCCCCGAGACTATGGTCGACTGCGT
>LR880972.1:968462653-968490671 GCA_904067115.1 Aegilops sharonensis
ATAGTTACAGGAACATGTATAAGTCATGAAGAAAGCAATAGCAACATACTAAACGATCAAGTGCTAAGCTAACGGAATGGGTCATGTCAATCACATCATTCTCCTAATGATGTGATCCCATTAATCAAATGATAACACATGTCTATGGTTAGGAAACATAACCATCTTCGATTAATGAGCTAGTCTAGTAGAGGCATACTAGTGACTATCTGTTTGTCTATGTATTCACACATGTATTATGTTTCCGGTTAATACAATTCTAGCATGAATAATAAACATTTATCATGATATAAGGAAATAAATAATAACTTTATTATTGCCTCTAGGGCATATTTCCTTTAATTGGACCCAACTCCGTGTCAAATATTTGCAACTTCCAAGTTTTTTGCGAGGTATACCTTGGAGAAGAACCCAACTTACTTTTATTCATAGAGTTGTTTTACTTAAACCGGCAGAATGAACGTGCCAACGGGCCCAGCCTGGAACTTGGTGGCATCTCGATTCAGCGGCGGAGAGACTGCCTTTTTCCTTATGCTGAACTGCCAAGCCATCCAAAGGATTGGAATCAGACGTGGTTTTACTGCCAGGACACTTCTCCGGCTGAAGAAAATCCTCTGCCCGGCTTCCACGCCTTGCACCTTGAATCCAACCACCCGCTGGCGGATAAATTGACTGCTATTGAGCGTCTGCCACTTGCTCCCACCATTAATAAAATCAAAGCTCTTTTGGGAAATGGCTTATATGGCATTGACCTGGTCCGGGTCTCGGTCGCTTGGCAAGTGATCCCGTTAAGCCACCGCCCCGGCTTAATGTGCACCTACTCAGGCGAGAAGAATGACCCACTGCGTCATAGTCCCGATGATTTACTAGATGATGTGGTGGAGGCCATGACCAAGACATTGTTGAAAGAGGGCACGGTAACTAGTAATGCCTTTGGCTTACTTCCCTTCTGCAAGAAGAACCCGACCCCCGCAGTGAGTCATCAACTTCAATGAATACTCTTTACTATATTACCCCTTGCTTTTACTCATAACCTCTTATCATTTTTCACAGGCCGATGACAACTTCTGGAAGGTCAAGTATGACCATGAGGCGGCCAAACAAGCCAGAGCGGCAAAAAGAGCCGAACGGAAAACCGCTGAGGGAGTTCCGGACTAGGGGGTGTCCGGATAGCCGAACTATCATCATCGGCCGGACTCCAAGACTATGAAGATACAAGATTGAAGACCTCGTCCCGTGTCCGGATGGGACTTTCCTTGGCGTGGAAGGCAAGCTTGGCGATACGGATATGTAGATCTCCTACCATTGTAACCAACTCTGTGTAACCCTAACCCTATCCGGTGTCTATATAAACCGGAGGGTTTTAGTCCATAGGACGAACAACAATCATACCATAGGCTAGCTTCTAGGGTTTAGCCTCTTTGATCTCGTGGTAGATCCACTCTTGTAACACACATCATCAATATTAATCTAGCAGGACGTAGGGTTTTACCTGCATCAAGAGGGCCCAAACCTGGGTAAAACATCGTGTCCCTTGTCTCCTGTTACCATCTGCCTAGACGCACAGTTCGGGACCCCCTACCCGAGATCCGCCGGTTTTGACACCGACATTGGTGCTTTCATTGAGAGTTCCTCTGTGTCGTCACCGATAGGCCCGATGGCTCCTCCGATCATCAACAACGACGCGGTCCAGGGTGAGACTTTTCTCCCCGGACAGATCTTTGTGTTCGGCGACTTTGCACTGCGGGCCAATTCGCTTGGCCATCTGGAGCAGATCGAAAGCTACGCCCCTGGCCATCAGGTCAGATTTGGAAGTTTAAACTATACGGCCGATATCCACGGAGACTTGATCTTCGACGGATTCGAGCCGCAGCCAAGCGTGCCGCACTGTCTCGATGGGCATGATCTAGCTCTGCAGCCGAACAGTGCCCTGGAGGCCGCACCAGTATCCGCTCCGACCCTTAATCCGGAGCCGGATTCCCCGACCGAGGACGAGTGGTTGGACACCGCCTCGGAGGCTACAATCTCTACGGTGATCGAGCCGAACTCCATCCCTGTCCTTTGCGAAGACTCCGACTCCAGGGCGCCGGACTCCTATCCGGACTCCGAACCCTCCGCACCCTTGCCGATCGAATCCGATTGGGCGCCTGTTATGGAGTTCACGGCCGCGGACATCTTTCAGCACTCGCCTTTTGGCGACATCCTGAATTCACTAAAGTCTCTCTCTTTATCCGGAGAGCCCTGGCCGGACTACGGTCAGGAAGGTTGGGATGCGGTCGACGAAGAAATTCAACGCCCACCCACCACCCACTTGGTAGCCGTTGTCGACGATCTAACCGACATGCTAGACTACGACTCCGAAGACATCGACGGTATGGACGACGATGCCGGAGACGACCAAGACCCAGCGCCTACAGGGCACTGGAAGGCCACCTCGTCATACGACATATACATGGTGGACATCCCAAAAGATGGGAACGGCGATGGAACAACGGAGGATGACCCCTCCAAGAAGCAGCCCAAGCGCCGGCATCAGCGGCGCCACTCTAAATCCCGCCACAGCAAGAATGAAGATTCCGGCACCGGAGATAACAGTACACCGGACAGCGCCGAAGACAATCCACTCCAGCAAGATCCAGCGCAGGAGGATGGAGACGCCAGCCCTCAAGAGAGAGCGGCAGAAGAAGAGGTAGAGGATTATATGCCTCCCTCCGAAGACGAAGCAAGCCTCGACGACAATGAATCGTCGTGCCTGAGAATCCCGTCGAACAAGAGCGTTTTAGATGCAGGCTTATGGCCACGGCGAACAGCCTAAAGAAAAAGCAGCAACAGCTTAGAGCTGATCAGGATCTGCTAGCCGACAGATGGACCGAAGTCCTCGCGGCCGAAGAACATGAGCTCGAACGTCCCTCCAAAAGCTACCCTAAACGCAAGCTGCTCCCCTGATTAGAGGAGGAGGCTTACGAACCCGCATCACCAGGAGACAATACGGCTGACCGACCACCCCATGGTCGCGACAGAGAGGCCTTTAGGCCATTCACTAGAACCGTACCCCGGCCTCGCTCAAAAAGCACACGGCCAAAGGGGAACGCTCCGGACCTGCGAGATATATTGGAGGACATGGCAAGACAATCAAGATCGATCTATGGATCGCGTGGGCGCCCCATGGTACGTGACGACAATCGTCGCGCCGGACACAGTAATTCCGGCCGGGCCGAACAAAACAGACCAAGCTCTTTTGAGCTCCTTCGTGATATCGCCCAGTACAGAGGCGCCGCACACCCACTATGCTTCACAGACGAAGTAATGGATCATCAAATCCCCGAAGGGTTTAAACCCGTCAATATTGAATCCTATGATGGCACAACAGACCCTGCGGTTTGGATCGAAGACTATCTCCTTCACATCCACATGGCCCGCGGTGACGATCTTCACGCCATCAAATACCTCCCCCTCAAGCTTAAAGGACCAGCCCGGCATTGGCTCAACAGCTTGCCAGCAGAGTCAATTGGGAGCTGGGAGGACCTGTAAGCCGCATTCCTCGATAACTTCCAGGGCACTTATGTGCGACCACCAGACGCTGATGACCTAAGCCACATAATTCAGTAGCCAGACGAATCGGCCAGACAATTCTGGACACGGTTCTTAACCAAGAAAAACCAAATCGTCGACTGTCCGGATGCGGAGGCCCTCGCGGCCTTCAAGCATAACATCCGCGACGAGTGGCTTGCCCGGCACCTAGGACAGGAAAAGCCGAAATCCATGGCAGCCCTCACATCACTCATGACCCGCTTCTGCGCGGGCGAGGACAACTGGCTAGCACGCAGCAACAACCTCAGCAAAAATTCTGGCAGTCCAGACTTCAAGGACCAAAACGGTAGGCCGCGTCGTAACAAAAACAAACGCCGCACTAACAACGACAATATTGAGGATACGACAGTCAATGCCGGATTCAAAGGCTCTAAACCCGGTCAGCGGAAAAAGCCATTCAAACGAACTACTCCGGGTCCGTCCAATTTGGACCGAATACTCGACCGCTTTTGCCAGATACACGGCACCCCCGAAAAGCCAGCTAACCACACCAACATGCACTGTTGGGTATTCAAGCAGGCAGGCAAGTTAATTGCCGAAAACAACGACAAGGGGCTGCATAACGATGACGAGGATGAGACCCAACTGCCGAACAATAGAGGACAGAAGGGTTCCCCCCCACAGGTGCGGACGGTGAACATGATATATGCAACGCACATACCCAAAAGGGAGCGGAAGCGTGCACTCAGGGATGTCTACGCGATGGAGCCAGTTGCCCCGAAGTTCAATCCATGGTCCTCCTGCCCGATCACTTTTGACCGAAGGGACCACCCCACCAGCATCCGCCACGGCGGATTCGCCGCACTGGTCTTAGACCCAATCGTCTATGGATTTCACCTAACCAGAGTCCTGATGGATAGCGGCAGCAGCCTGAACCTGCTTTACCAGGATACAGTGCGCAAAATGGGCATAGACCCCTCAAGGATTAAACCTACCAAAACGACCTTTAAAGGCGTCATACCAGGTGTAGAAGCCAATTGTACAGGCTCAATTACACTGGAAGTGGTCTTCGGATCCCCGGATAACTTCCGAAGCGAGGAGTTAATCTTCGACATAGTCCCGTTCCGCAGTGGCTATCATGCCTTGCTCGGACGTACCGCGTTTGCAAAGTTCAACGCGGTGCCGCACTACGCATACTTCAAGCTCAAGATGCCAGGCCCTCGAGGAGTCATTACGGCCAACGGAAACACTGAACGTTCTCTCCGCACGGAGGAACATACAGCGGCTCTCGCGGCAGAAGTGCAATGCAGCCTCTTAAGGCAATTATCGAATCCAGCTGTTAAGCGGCCGGACATAGCCAAGCGCGCCCGGAGTAACTTACAACAAGACCACCTGGCACGCTCTGAGCACGCGTAGCAGTGCGGCCCCAACCCTAGCTCCTGCGAAACGTCAAAGCAGGTCCTTCGCGTACACCATTACGCTCTGAATATACCATGGGCATGGGGAGGGGGGCACGACCACAATACACCCAGACTGCGGCTCAACCACACAAGGGGCTCTCAAGTGTGTCGTTCCTTTTTCTTTTCTTTTTACCTTTTACTTTTTAACCACAGGACTCCGTTTGTCAGAAGTCCTGTCCGGCAGCAGACCTGCCGAACTCACGACGCAACAGCCAGGGAAGGATAAAGGCTACAACGAATATACAGGTGGTCTCCTTTACGAGCATTTTCATACACCAATCTGCAGCCTACCCCTAGAGGGGGACATGTTTAACAGTCTCCTACCTTGCTTATCGCACTATTTGTATCGTTCTGCATCCGTAGCAGCACTTATTGAATAAAACAATGCAGCACCTTTTTGCTTATAATTGCATTTCTTTTTCATACATATGTTCATTCACGACATGTTGCATTCCGTACACTTTGGTACGGCTAATATACACCAGGGGCTTATGTTTCCCGCGTTATGGTGTGATGAGTCCGAACACTTTCACAAGTGCGGCACCCCGAACTTATAGCACTATATGCATCGGCTCCGAATCATGTCTTGGGTCAATAGTTGGGTTTGCCCGGCTCCTGTGTTTTGGTACCTTACGTTCCGTTATATCGGCTAAGGTAGCACCGGGAGAACCACTGCGATTCCGCCCCAGTTCGGCTGGGTTAACGCCTCAGTGGAGAAAGCTAAAACTGACCGTCATGATGAGGCGAGAGACCGGGCGCTGTTCGAGAGGTTTTCTGCGAGTCCTTAAAGACTTATGCCGCTTAGAGCGAGGAGCCGGATACTGTCCGGCCAAGGCGTGGATAGCGCCCCAACTTCGGCCTTCCGAAGACTAGGGGCTGCGTCGAAATTTAAAATTATAGAATTCTATGGCTAAGTGAGAGTGTTCAAGCATTATAAGTCCGGTTGCCTTGTTCGCTGTGTTGAGCGCCTCCCTAGATGGACCCAAAAATGGGAACAAGAGCGCTCAAGTTTATCCCGAACACCCCAGCACTCGTGGCATGGGGGCTGAAGCCGACGACTTGCCATCTCTCAGATTTGATAAACAACCGCACAGAAGGTAATATTTTAAATTAACAAGCGTTGCTTAGCGCATATGAACTAAGTTTTCAGCGCACAGGATAACAAAATGCGAGTCTACTCAAATATCACATCTTTGGAGCACTCACCCGCAATAGTGCGGGCGCCCTTCAGCACACTCTTATAATACATCTCGGGTGTGCGATGCTCCTTGCCCTCTGGTGGCGGGTCCGTCACGAGCTTCTGGGCATCCATCTTGCCCCAGTGCACCTTTGCGCGGGCAAGGGCCCGACGGGCACCCTCGATACAAGCGGAATGCTTGATAACTTCAACCCACGGGCACGCATCCACCAGCCGCCGCACCAGGCCGAAGTAGCTCCCAGGCATGGCCTCCTTAGGCCACAGCCGAACTATGAGGCCCTTCATGGCCTGTTCGGCCGCCTTGTGGAGCTCCACCAGCTGCTTCAGCTGGTCGCTAAGGGGCACCGGATGTCCGGCCTCAGCATACTAAGACCAGAAGACCTTCTCCGTCGAGCTCCCCTCCTCGGCCCGGTAGAATGCGGCAGCATCGGACACGCTGCGAGGAAGATCTGCGAACGCCCCTGGAGAGCTCCGAATTCGGGTAAGCAACAGGTAATTAACACTCACATGCTTACTCTGCATGAAAAATGCCTTACCTGCTGCTATTTTCTTCACCGCCTCAATCTCCTGGAGGGCCTTGTAGGCTTCGGCGTTAGCGGCTTTGGCACTCTCAAGAGCCGTTGCAAGCTCAGACTCTTGAGTCTTCGAGTCACGCTCCAAGTTCTCATGTTTTTTCACGAGATCCTGGAGCTCTTGCTGTACCTCCGCCACCCGCGCCTCCTGCTTCTCTCGCTCAGTGCGTTCCGCGGCCGCATTACGTTCGGCCGCGGCCACTGCCTCCTTCAGGGTCGCCACCTCATTAGCGTCCCCTACAATACCCACGTTATCCTTGTCATTTTTCTTGCAACCAAATCCTTTTCTGTAAGGTACAATTTTCATAAGGTATTACTCACCTTCTTTTTCCATGAGCTGCTTCTTGGCATGGCCGAGCTCGTTCTCGGACCGCTCGAGGTTTTCCTTCAAAGTATTGGCCTCCGCAGTAAGTACGGCGGAGGTCAGCAGCACAGCCTGCAATCCCATATTGACATATTTTTATGACTCCTGCGTTTATCTTTCTAAAGATCCTCAGTCCGGCTTTTCTTTCCGAACACCGAACCGAGCATCAGGGGCTACTGTCTAGCGGTACCATTTTACATATATTGAAATTCTTACCTCAAAGCCTGTTAGAAGGCTACTGCAGGCTTCGGTCAGCCCGCTCTTGGCGAGCTGAACCTTCTGAATCACCGCACTCATAACAGTGCGGTGTTCCTCTTTGATGGAGGCGCCATTGAGCGCCTCCAGCAAATTATCCGGCACCTCCGATTGGACGGAGGCAGCCGGCGTCTCGGTCTTGCCCTTCTTACGAAGGGGTCGCCCGCCGGACTCCGGAGCCACTGCGGCCTCCGGGGCTGAGTCTAGTGCACAGTCCGGGAGGGTGTCCTACGACACCTCCGGGGCCTCCTCCTCCTGGTGGGTCCTTTTCTGGGATCTCACCTCGGCGTCGTCCACGGCACGGGGGGTAGAGGCAGTCGGAAGGGAATCCATATCCGACGCACCCAAGGACCCGCTCGACGAAACGGGAAGATCATCCTTGGGCGGACTGCAGGGTTGTATGCGGCATTAGAAAGACGTTATGTGGCGAAAATAAAAACCTTGAAGTTATTCGGGAGTCCGGATGCTTACGATCTCGCCAGGGGCTTGGCCCTTGGATGCCAGTCTTCCTCGTCGTCACTGGCATTGGCGGAGCAGTCCGAAGGAAGAGTTTTTCCCTTCTTGGACCCTTCGGCCTCCCTTGTTGGGGAGGCCTTCCTTTGCTTTCCTCCCCCCGCTGGGGGAGAGGCTTTCTTCTTCTCCCCCTCACCTTGGTGGGAGGAGTCGGCCTCGGATTCATCATCCGATAGCACCTGAAAACGGGAACTCTTCCGAGTCCCCGTGGCCGTCTTCTTGGCCTTCTTCTCCAGCACCACGTGGGGTGCCGGAGCTAGCAGCCCCGTTAGGCGGGCGTCCGCTGGGTCCTCTGGCAATGGGGCCGGACAGGTAATCCGTTCGGCCTTCGCCAGCCATTCCTGTCAAAGGCAAGGGGAGTTTAGATCCCGCATAGAGCCAAACTATGGAAAACAAGTGGTGAAATCACTTACCTCGTCAGCTGGACACTGCGAGCAGAATCCGCGATCTTCGGTAGCGGATGCGGGAGCTTCGGCGCCCTTGAACAACACCTTCCAGAAATCTTCGTACGTAGTGTCGAAGAGCCCGCCCAGGGTCTGGTGCTGCGCCGGATCAAACTCCCATATATTAAAGCCCCATCGCTGGCACGGGAGAATCCGGCGGATGAGCATGACCTGGACTACGTTGACAAGCTTGAGCTTCTTGTCCACCAGCTTCTGGATACAGGCTTGGAGTCCGGTCAGCTCCTCCGAATCCCCCCAAATTCGGCCACTCTCTTTCCAGGAGGAGAGCCGTGTGGGGATGCTAGATCTGAATTCGGGGGCCGCTGCCCAATCAGGGTCACGCGGCTCGGTGATGTAGAACCACCCCGATTGCCACCCCTTGATAGTTTCCACGAAAGTACCCTCCAGCCACGTGCGTGGGACATCCTGCCAACCATGGCGCCTCCGCACTCCGCTTGGCTGCCCTTCACAACCTTCGGCTTAACACTGAAGGTCTTGAGCCACAAGCCGAAGTGGGGCTGGATGCAGAGGAATGCCTCGCACACGACGATAAATGCCGAGATGTTAAGGATGAAATTCGGGGCCAGATCATGGAAATCTAGGCCGTAGTAGAACATGAGCCCACGGACAAAGGGATGAAGCGGGAAGCCTAGTCCGCGGAGGAAATGGGGAAGAAATACTACCCTCTCATGGGGCCTGGGGTTGGGGACGAGCTCTCCCTCGTCGGGGAGCTGATGCGCGATGTTGCTGGACAGATATCCGGCGTTGCGCAGCTTCTGGATCTGCCCCTCCGTGACGGAGGAGGCCATCCACTTGCCTCCCGCTCCGGACATAGTTGGAGAAGGTTGAGGTGAGAAGTGCGGACTTGGGCGCTGGAGCTCGAGTTCGCGGAGATGGATAAGCCAAGGAGGAAGAAGGCGCAGGTAAAAGGGTTGGATCCTTATCCCCTTATATGGGCGGACAAAAACATGTGTCCCCACCGGCCTGGTAAAACTCGCTTATCTCCCAAGCGCCACAATCAACGGCGCGGTTGGGTTACCCACATCCGTATTCATGGGAATCCCGGAATAAGGGGAACACGATCTCCGCCTCGACAAGACGTGCCAAGGAAACCGCTTTGCTAAACGCGCTGAGGTGGAACAGTAAAAACAATTTGAATAAAGGCTTGGTAGTGGTGCGACGTCACGCCACAAAATACGTCAGCAGATTGATCTTGTGTAATATTATTCTCTCTACGGTGGTATGTGGAATTTATTTTTGCAGAGCCGGACACTATCCTGGTGTTCACAATCTTCTATGAATTATTCGGAGGAAGAACCCGCCTTGCAATGCCGAAGACAACATGCGCGCCGGACTCATCATCATTGAAGCCTGGTTCAGGGGCTACTAAGGGAGTTCCGCACTAGGGGGTGTCCGGATAGCCGAACTATCATCATCGGCCGGACTCCAAGACTATGAAGATACAAGATTGAAGACCTCGTCCCGTGTCCGGATGGGACTTTCCTTGGCGTGGAAGGCAAGCTTGGCGATACGGATATGTAGATCTCCTACCATTGTAACCGACTCTGTGTAACCCTAACCCTATCCGGTGTCTATATAAACCGGAGGGTTTTAGTCCATAGGACGAACAATAATCATACCATAGGCTAGCTTCTAGGGTTTAGCCTCTTTGATCTCGTGGTAGATCCACTCTTGTAACACACATCATCAATATTAATCTAGCAGGACATAGGGTTTTACCTCCATCAAGAGGGCCCGAACCTGGGTAAAACATCGTGTCCCTTGTCTCCTGTTACCATCTGCCTAGACGCACAGTTCGGGACCCCCTACCCGAGATCCGCCGGTTTTGACACTGACAACCGCCATGACTGGAACTTCAAAGAAGAGGAAGCCAAGCGCTTCAGATATGTTCAAACTTGACGATACTGATGATGATGAAGAAGAGGTAACTTTTAACTCCCTTGACTCTTTATCATTACCTTACTGACATTAAATCTTTTCAGGAAGACACGGGGAACATCCAAGCCGTCGAGGAAGAGGTAACTATAATCTCCTCCGACTCCGAGCCCCTGCCACGTCAGAAAATTCGAAGTGTAACCCGGAAAGTAAGATTTTCACATCCTTTGGATTACCAAGATCCTCAATTTCTTTTGAAGCAACAGCAATTTGAAAGCCGGAGGCAGACCCGGACCATCAAGGATATAGAGCTCTCCTCCGGCTTACCTGACGTAACCAGGAAGCATCGGGCTGAGGTTATCTCCGATTTACGTCCTGTTTACCCTTTGGCGGGTTTAATTCGTCAACCTCTCAATTCATCTGACTCCAATTATAAGGATACCTCTCCTTCCTCTGGCGAGTCTATGCAATCTAAAATGCCGGCTTTCAAAACTGCCCCTGGGTAATGTAATTTTGTTTACCTTATGCTTTTCCTTTCTCATGCTTTTGTACTCATCCTTCTGCCTTGTCCACAGCATGCAAGTGAAGCCCAGTAAGAGGGCAAGAAAGAATAAGCCGTCCCAAGACCTGGTCATAACTGAGCCGGAACTCGGAACAGCCGCCCCTGATACTTCCACTCATCAACCGCCGCCTGAACCGATTTATGATATTCCAGCACCCACCTCTGATCCGCCCGCTGAAGAAACTCTTGGTGGCTCCGAT
The DNA here is from genome assembly GCA_904067115.1 of Aegilops sharonensis. NCBI lineage: Eukaryota > Viridiplantae > Streptophyta > Magnoliopsida > Poales > Poaceae > Aegilops > Aegilops sharonensis. The sequence continues at coordinate 968,473,648 of LR880972.1, forward strand.
AAACCGGAAACTCCCAGCCTGGCCAAGACAACTGATCCGGAAGTTGAGATTCTCAAGACTCAGTTTGTCGAGCCAAGTCAGCCCACCGTCCTTGCCAAGTGCTCTGCCAAGGAGGAGCTTTTGGAGCACCGAAAGGCCAAGTTAGACATTGCAGATTATACTCATTTGAGCATTGGAGAGATAGTCTCTGGCTATATCAATCAAGTACATAGCAGTCGTGACCTGGAAGTTAACATGGTGAAGCAAATACAGCAAAAATCTGAGGTATAACTTATGCTACTTTTCTTAATCATGTTTACTGTATCAGCCCCCAAGTCTATTGCTTATGAATAAATATGCTGCAGACTTTAGAAAAAAACGCCTAGCACTGCTTTGTCCGGCTTAGAAAGAAGATATTTAACCCGGTTGTAACATGAAACTTTGAACGTGCGATACACATTAGCCCCCAAGTGTCAAGTACCTTTGCTTGCAAAGTGCTTGGGACTTAATTACCATGAACCGGCAAAGTAAGTTAAAATTCTTCAGCATACATTAGCCCCCAAGTGTCAAGTATCTTTGCTTGCAAAGTGCTTGGGACTTAATGTCTTCTTATTATGATTCTGACCATAACCCGACATCAATGCAGGTCATCACAAGTCAATTTGAGTCGGAGATTGCTGACCTGAAGAGCCGCCTGGCAACTCAAGAGCTTGAACTTCAAAAGGCCAACTCCAAATTTGAATTCAGCGTCTCTGAACAAGAGAAGTTGAAGAAGAATTTTGATGCGGAGAAGAAAATCTGGGCTGATGAGAAGGCCTCACTAGTAACTCGGGCCGAGACAGCAGAAACATCACTTGCAGAAGTAACAGCCGAGCTGTTCGGCTTAAAGCACCAGATATCTCAAATGGTCTCAGCAATCTTCGGTAAGTTTACTATATATAACCTTGAATATTGCAATCCTTCCTTTGATGACTATTTTAATTGTCATCTCCGGCTCACCTTATGTTTATGAACGCAGGCCCCAGGAGCACAAACCTCAAGCAGAACATGTTGATCAAGCTGAAGGCGGTTTACACTCTGGTGGAGCAACTGTACACCGGGTCACAACGTGCTTTGGCCGTTGTGGCTTTATCAAATGACGTTCCCCATCTCCTGCAAGATGTGCTAAAGCGGCTTGCCGTGCTACCCCAGCGGATCCAAGAGCTAAGACGAGCATCTGCCAGAACCGGGGCTATAGCTGCCTTGAGCCGGGCCAAGGCGTTGCTTCCAGAATTAGACCTGGCAGACGTTGCTCTTGGATATCCCATCTTGAAGGAAGACGGCTCTTTATTCGACGAGACAGACTTTACCGCCTGTGTGAAAGTCGTACTTCCTGTGGCTACTATCATTGGGAACGATATTGACCTTAGCAAGTACCAGCCGGGCTATGACAGCGAGAACCGGAGAATTCCAACACCTCACTATGATGACGTCAACCTGATCCCTCTAACTCGTAAGCACACCTTTGCCCCTGAAGTTGACCCAGCCGATTTAATAGATGATGAAGCTGAGTTTGAAGCCTTGAGCGGCATTGACTGGGCCTTGTCAACCTTCCAGGACAGGGCAGCAGACGGAGAGGCGGAGAAGGATAACCCAGAATCTTCAAGCCCACCAAACGAGTGAACCGCCATGCGTTTATGACTTTGCAAAAACAATGCTTCATTATTCAGACTCGGGGAGTCTTGTAATAGGGTAGAAAAACCTCTCAATTTTTGTCATGCCTTCGCGCATGTTTGTGGCGCTTAATACTTTCGTAATCCGCCATCGCTATATGCTTTCCAGCTTATGTTGATCTTTCCTTGATGTTTAAAAACTTGCTTGCCTTATCCTGCATATAAAACAAGCAGAATTCCCTTGGCGACTTATCGCATCCAGGGTCACATAAAGTATTGATAACCCGGAGTACGAACCAAAACATCATATAAAGGCCGGTTTATGATTATAATCACAACAGCATACCTGCGATCTTTTTGGTATTCTCGCCGGCTTATGTGACCCAAATCATGAGAGTGAGTTTAACTCCTGAAAGTTGGCACATATAATGTTCACCTGGCCCTTAATAACATTTACACTTATAAAGTATAATGAATAATAAATTTAATTTAAAGGCCTCTGATTCGAATACGATCAGTGAACCGTTCCAAAGGGGTTAAGCTAAGATTCGGATACGATCATATAGCCCCCAGTGGCTTTGGCGATGCCGATCAAGTGGGTATCGACAACTATGTTCTCTTTGGTTCGAATACGACCTATGTTTGAACAGGAAGCCCCCAAGTGACCATAAGAGTTGTTTAATGACGCTGATTCGAATACGATCCACGTCAGACCCAAAGAGGTTAAGCTATGATTCAAATATGATCAAGAAGCCCCCAAGTGGGTTTGGCAGTATGCCGATCAAGTGGGTATCGACAACTATGTTCTCTTTGGTTCGAATACGACCTATGTTTGAACAGGAAGCCCCCAAGTGATCATGGCTAGATTCAGATATGATCATAAGCCGGACCAAAGGGAAAGCCGGATTCAGATATGATCCGCTCCCTGTTGGTTGTTTCCACCACCTGATAAAGAAGACATATAAACCTTTGAGGGTGAAAAGAACAGAGGTCCTGCTTTATTGCTTCATATAATATATACATCATCAAAAAATATATACATATTGAGAGCCGGTGGCTCAAGTATAGTAAGGCCGAAGATGGGCGATATTCCACGGCCGGCGGGTCTCCTCCTCCGACTTACGTGAGTCTTTGTGCTCTCGAACATCGATAAGGTAGTATGACCCGTTGTTCAGATTCTTGCTGACCACAAAGGGTCCTTCCCAAGGAGGGGATAGTTGTGCATATTAGACTGATCCTGTATGAGCCGGAGCACTAAGTCGCCTTCCTGAAAGGTTCTGCTTCTAACCCGGCGGCTGTGATAGCGGCGCAGGTCTTGCTGGTAAATCGCCGAGCGGGCTATTGCCAAGTCTCGCTCCTCATCCAACAAGTCAAGTGCATCCTGACGAGCCTTTTCTTTATCGGCCTCAACGTAAGCCGCCACGCGGGGTGATTCGTGCCGGATGTCACTTGGCAGGACCGCCTCTGCTCCGTACACCATAAAGAAAGGTGTGTAACCTGTAGATCTGTTAGGCGTAGTGTTGATGCTCCACAGCACAGAGGGTAGCTCCTCCACCCAACAACCCGGAGTCCGTTGTAAGGGGACCAAGAGCCGGGGTTTGATACCCTTTAGGATCTCCTGATTAGCTCTCTCTGCTTGACCATTGGATTGAGGATGAGCAACAGCCGAAACATCAAGCTGGATACGTTCTCGTTGACAGAACTCTTCCATGGCACCCTTGGAGACATTAGTGCCACTATCAGTTATGATGCTGTGTGGAAAACCAAAACGAAAGATCACCTTTTTCATGAACTGAACCGCCGTGGATGCATCACACTTACTGACCGGCTCTGCCTCAACCCACTTTGTGAACTTATCCACCGCCACCAAGAGGTGTGTCTTTTTATCCTTAGACCTCTTGAAAGGTCCAACCATGTCAAGCCCCCAGACTGCAAACGGCCAAGTAATTGGAATCATCCTCAACTCTTGAGCCGACACATGAGCTCGTCGTGAGAATTTTTGACATCCGTCACATTTGCTGACCAGATCCTCCGCATCAGCATGAGCCGTCAGCCAATAGAAACCATGACGGAAAGCCTTGGCCACAAGAGATTTTGAGCCGGCATGATGACCACAATCTCCTTCATGGATCTCACGAAGTATCTCCTGACCCTCCGCAGGCGACACACAACATTGAAACGCCCCAGTGACACTGCGGTGATGTAACTCGCCATGAACAATCGTCATAGACTTGGACCGCCTGATGATTTGTCTTGCCAAGGTCTCATCCTCAGGCAACTCTCCCCGGGTCATGTAGGCCAAATATGGCACTGTCCAATCTGGGATGACGTGAAGGGCTGCCACCAGCTGTGCCTCCGGGTCTGGCACTGCTAGTTCTTCCTCTGTAGGTACCTTGACAGAAGGATTATGCAAAACGTCGAGAAAGGTGTTAGGCGGCACCGGCTTACGCTGAGATCCCAGCCGGCTTAAAGCATCAGCCGCCTCATTCTTCCTTCGATCAATGTGCTCCACTTGATAACCTCTAAAGTGCCCAGCCACAACATCAACTTCACGACGGTAAGCCGCCATAAGGGGAGCCTTGGAGTCCCACTTGCCTGACACCTGTTGAGCCACGAGATCTGAGTCGCCCAAGCACCTTACCCGGCTTAAATTCATCTCTTTGGCCATCCGGAGACCATGGAGCAAGGCCTTGTACTCAGCTGCATTGTTAGTACAAGGAAACATAAGCTGGAGCACATAACAAAATTTATCACCTCGAGGGGAAGTTAAAACAACTCCAGCCCCCGAGCCTTCTAACTGCCTGGACGCATCAAAGTGAATAGTCCAATATGTGTTATCTGGCTTCTCCTCAGGTGCCTGCAACTCTGTCCAGTCATTGATAAAATCCACCAGGGCTTGAGACTTGATAGCAGTCCGAGGCATGTATTTCAAACCATGAGGCCCAAGCTCAATGGCCCACTTGGCGACTCGTCCTGTGTCCTCTCTATTCTGTATGATGTCTCCTAAGGGGGCAGAGCTTACCACAGTAATAGGATGACCTTGGAAGTACTGCTTCAACTTCCGGCTTGCCATGAACACTCCGTAAACAAGTTTCTGCCAATGTGGATACCTTTGTTTAGATTCAATGAGCACCTCGCTGATGTAGTAAACCGGCCGTCGAACCGGATGCTCCTTGCCAGCCTCCTTGCGCTCCACCACGATGGCAACACTGTCGGCTCGGCGTTAGCAGCCACATATAACAGTAATGGCTCCCTATCAATGGGAGCCGCAAGGACCGGTGGCTCAGACAATTGTCTCTTTAAATATTCAAAGGCAACATTAGCAGCATCACTCCAGACAAAAGTGTCAGTTTTCTTCATCATCTGATACAGCGGGAGGGCCTTCTCACCTAACCGGCTTATGAACCGGCTTAAAGCAGCAACACGACCCGCCAGTCGCTGAACGTCATTGATGCACGCCGGTTTAGCCAAAGAGGTGATTGCCTTGATCTTCTCCGGGTTAGCTTCAATACCTCTGTTTGAGACCAGAAAACCCAGAAGCTTTCCTGCAGGTACACCAAATACACACTTGGCCGGGTTAAGCATCATCTTTTAAACCCGGAGATTATCAAAGGTCTCCTTTAAATCAGATATCAAGGTTTAATTCTCCCTGAATTTCACCATGATGTCATCCACATAAGCATGAACATTGCGCCCAATTTGATTGTGGATACAGTTCTGTACACATCGCTGATAGGTCGCTTGGGCACTCTTGAGCCCAAATGGCATAGCTACATAGCAGAAGGCTCCAAACGGAGTGATGAAAGCCGTCTTCTCCTGGTCCTTAACTGCCATTTTGATCTGATGATAGCCACAGTAGGCATCCAAAAAACTCAATCGCTCGCAACCCGCCGTAGCATCAATGGTTTGATCAATACGGGGAAGGGCAAAGGGATCAGCCGGACAAGCCTTATTTAATTCTGTGTAATCCACACACATCCGCCAAGTGCCGTTCTTCTTGAACACGAGCACCGGGTTAGCTAACCACTCCGGGTGAAAAACTTCAACAATGAACCCAGCCGCTAAGAGCCGGGCGACCTCTTCTCCACTAGCTTTCCGTCTTTCCTCATTGAACCGTCAAAGAAATTGCCAGTATTAAGAGTGTGCTCAGCGAGTTATCTCGGGACGCCTGGCATGTCAGAAGGTTTCCATGCAAAAATTTCCCGGTTCTCATGGATGAACCCGATGAGCGCACTTTCCTATTTAGGATCCAAGTTGGCACTGACGCTGAACTACTTAGAAGAGTCGCCTAGAGTAAAGTCAACAAGCTTCGTTTCAGCGGCCGATTTAAACTTCAACGTCGGGTCATGCTCTGTAGTGGGCTTCTTCAGAGAGGTCATATATGCCGGGTCAACATTATCTTGATAAAACTTTAACTCTTCTGCTGCACAAACAAACACAACATAAGCCGCGTCGCCTTCTTCACACTCCAAGGCTACCTTTCGACTCCCATGCACAGTGATGGTGCCCTTGTGACCCGGCATCTTGAGCTGCAGATAAACATAACACGACCGTGCCATGAACTTGGCATAAGCCGGCCGCCCAAACAGAGCATGATATGGGCTCTTGATTTTGACCACCTCAAACGTCAATTTCTCAGCCCTGGAATCATATTCATCTCCAAAGGCCACCTCCAATTCAATCTTACCGACCGGGTATACCGACTTACCAGGCACCACCCCATGGAAAACGGTGTTGAACGTCCTTAAATCTTTGTGAGTCAAACCCATGCGTCGAAAGGTCTCGTAATAGAGGATGTTGATACTTCTACCTCCGTCCATGAGTACCTTTGTAAACTTATATCCACCGACCCGAGGCGCCACCACCAAGGCTAATTGACCTGGATTATCAACCCGGGGCGGGTGATCTTCCCTGCTCCATACAGTAGGCTGCTCTAACTACCTCAAGTTACGGGGAACTGCCGGCTCAACAGAGTTCACGACCCTCTTACGAACCTTCTGGTCACGCTTGCATAAGCTAGTGGTGAACACATGATACTGCCCACTATTCAGCTGCTTCGGATGGCTCTGATAACCCGACTGCTGCTGCTGTTGTCCCTCTTGACCAGGCTGCTGTTGATTATAGCCGCCTTGATTTCCCTGAAAGCCGGAACTTGAACTGCCGCCCGGGCCATGAAAGCCACCGGCCCCTGAGCCGCCTCCCGATCCATGATTGCCATCAAACATGTTGGAATTCTTGAAAGCCTTCATGATCGTGCAATCTTTCCATAAGTGGGTGGCGGGTCGTTCCCGGGTGCCGTGTCTCGGGCAAGGCTCATTGAGAAGCTGCTCAAGAGATGGGCCTGACCCGCCAGATCGAGGGGGCGGTTTTCCCTTACGTCTCTGATTGTTACCCTGTGCATTGGCATTGGCCACAAAATCCGGGTTACCCTCAGGTTTACGCTTGTTGCCTCCTTGATTCGTCGGGTTATGCTGCTGACCCTTTCCATTGCCGTTCTTCTTTCCCTTCCCTGTCTTTTCCTCATCAGACGCGGAATCCTTGGTACTATCAGAGTCGGCGTATTTGACTAAAGCTGCCATCAGCGTACCCATATCATTGCAATCACGCTTAAGGCGCCCTAGTTTCTGTCTTAGCGGCTCAAAGCGACAATTCTTCTCCAGCATGAGGACTGCAGAGCCGGCATCCATCTTATCAGACGAATGTATTATCTCCTTGACCCGGCACACCTAATGAGTTGTGGATTCACCCTCCTCCTGCTTACAATTTGTCAAGTCCACGATCAACATGGATTGCTTGCAATTGTCTTTGAAGTTCTGGATGAATCGAGCCTTTAACTCTGCCCATGAACTAATGGAATTGGGTGGCAAAACCCTTTAACCAAGACCGGGCCATCCATGCTCCGGGTTGTAAGTCGGCCGTGTAATTCGGCACCTTTCGAGGTCTCTTGAAGTCCTTGGGTAGGCGTACATCACGCAGAGCCAGCACCAAACAAGGAACACCGCCGGTTCTAGTAGCTACTCCCGCCTCAACGGAAGTCGTCGGATACTCTTTCTGAGCCGTTTGTTGAGCTGCTAGCTGAGTAATATGTCTCCAACGTATTTATAATTTTTATTGCTCCATGCTACTTTATCTATTGTTTTGGACTATAATGGGCTTTATTTTCCACTTTTATATTACTTTTGGGACTAACCTATTAACCGGAGGCCCAGCCCAAAATTGCTGTTTTTTTTGCCTATTTCAGTGTTTCGAAGAAACGGAATATCAAACGGAGTCCAAACGGAATGAAACCTTCGGGAATGTGATCTTCTCACCGAACGTGATCCAGGAGACTTGGACCCTACTCCAAGAAGTGCCAGAGGTGCTCACGAGGGTGGAGGGCGCCCCCCCTGGGCGCGCCCCCTGCCTTGTGGGCCCCCTGACGCTCCACCGACGTACTCCTTCCTCCTATATATACCTACGTACCCCCAACGATCAGAACAGGAGCCAAAAACCTAATTCCACCGCCGTACCTTCCTGTATCCACGAGATCCCATCTTGGGGCCTGTTCCGGAGCTCCGCCGGAGGGGGCATCCACCACGGAGGGCTTCTACATCAACACCATAGCCCCTACGATGAAGTGTGAGTAGTTTACTTCAGACCTTCGGGTCCATAGCTAGTAGCTAGATGACTTCTTCTCTCTTTTTGGATCTCAATACAATGTTCTCCCCCTCTCTCGTGGAGATCTATTCGATGTAATCTTCTTTTTGCGGTGTGTTTTTTGAGACCGATGAATTGTGGGTTTATGATCCAGCTTATCTATGGAAAATATTTGATTCTTCTCTGAATTCTTTTATGTATGATTGAGTTATCTTTGCAAGTCTCTTTGAATTATCCGTTTGGTTTGGCCAACTAGATTGGTAGTTCTTGCAATGGGAGGAGTGTTTAGCTTTGGGTTCAATCTTGCGGTGTCCTTACCCAGTGACAGAAAGGGTTGCAAGGCACGTATTGTATTGTTGCCATCGAGGATAACAAGATGGGGTATTTATCATATTGCATGAATTTATTCCTCTACATCATGTCATATTGCTTAAGGCGTTACTCTGTTTTTAACTTAATACTCTAGATGCATGCTGGATAGCGGTCGATGAGTGGAGTAATAGTAGTAGATGCAGAATCGTTTCGATCTACTTGTTTTGGACGTGATGCCTATATACATGATCATTGCCTAGATAACCTCATAATTATGCTCAATTCTGTCAATTGCTCAACAGTAATTTGTTCACCCACCATAGAATATCTATGCTCTTGAGAGAAGCCACTAGTGAAACCTATGGCCCCCGGGTCTATTCTCATCATATCAATCTCCATCACTTTATTTACTTGCTTTGCTTTTACTTTTCACTTTGCATCTTTATACCAAAAATACCAAAAATATTATCTCTATCAGATCTCACTCTCGTAAGTGACCGTGAAGGGATTGACAACCCCTAATAGCGTTGGTTGCGAGTAGCTATCGTTTTGTGCAGGTACGAGGGACTTGCGCGTGGCCTCCTACTGGATTGATACCTTGGTTCTCAAAAACTGAGGGAAATACTTACGCTACTGTGCTGCATCATCCTCTCCTCTTCGGGGAAAACCAATGCAAGCTCAAGATGTAGCAAGAAGGATTTCTGGCGCCGTTGCCGGGGAGGTCTACGCAAAAGTCAACATACCAAGTACCCATCACAATCCCTATCTCTTGCATTACATTATTTGCCATTTGCCTCTCGTTTTCCTCTCCCCCACTTCACCCTTGCCGGTTTATTCGCCCTCTCTTTCCCAATATCCTCCTCTCTTTCCCTTTGCCTTCTTCCTCGTCCGTTTGTTTTCTTGTGTGTTAGTTTGCTTGTTTGTCGTAATGGCCCTACCTAAATCTGGTAATCTTCACCTTAAAAGGCTAGAGGAGATCGAAAACAATGTCAGGAAGTTTATGGTTTTGCAATTTGAGCATAATAATTTCTTTAGAAACGAGCTTAAGGAACAAAAGAGTTTTATGAGTTATATGAATAAAGAGCTCGATGATATGTCCAAAGAATTTGATGGTATAAGAGCCCAAATCGCTCGTCTTGAAAAAATGACCGCTGAAATTTCGGATATGCAAGCTACCTTAGTCAATAAGATGGCCGCTAAACCGAATTAGTATGAAAATCAAGATGAAGATCTAAAAGTTATTGATGTGTCCCATATTAAATCTTTGTTTTGCAATATGAATCTTTATGAAACTGAATATGATCTTCCTTTACCTAGAAGGCGTTCTAAGAATTCGGAGTTTTTAGATCTTGATGATGAAATTGATAAAAGTGGGATTGAAAGAAATAGAAATCTAGATGTTGCTAAACCCACTATATTGGATCTCAAGGAATTTAATTATGAAAATTACTCTTTAATTGATTTTATTTCCTTGTTGGAATCCGTGCTAAATTCTCCTCATGCTTATAGTCAAAATAAGGCTTTTACCGAACACATTGTTGATGCCTTGATGCAATCTTATGAAGAAAAGCTTGAGTTGAAAATTTCTATCCCTAGGAAACTCCATGATGAGTGGGAACCTACTATCAAAATTAAAATTAAAAATTATGAGTTTCATGCTTTGTGTGATTTGGGTGCTAGTGTCTCTACTATTCCCAAAACTTTGTGTGATTTGCTAGATTTCCGTGATTTTGATGATTGCTCTCTAAACTTGCATCTTGCGGATTCCACTATTAAAAAGCCTATGGGAAGAATTAATGATGTTATTATTGTTGCAAATAGGAATTATGTGCCCGTAGATTTTATCGTTCTTGATATAGATTGCAATCCTTCATGTCCTATTATTCTTGGTAGACCTTTCCTTAGAATGATTGGCGCAATTATTGATATGAAGGAAGGAAATATTAGATTCCAATTCCCTTTAAAGAAGGGCATGGAACAATTTCCTAGAAAGAAAATAAAATTACCATATGAATCTATCATGAGAGCCACTTATGGATTGCCTACCAAAGATGGCAATACCTAGATCTATCCTTGCTTTTATGCCTAGCTAGGGGCGTTAAACGATAGCGCTTGTTGGGAGGCAACCCAATTTTATTTTTTTGTTTTTGTTTTTGCTTCTGTTTAGGAATAAATAATCCATCTAGCCTCTTTTTAGATGTGGCTTTATCTTTTAATTAGTGTTTGTGCCAAGTTGAACCTATTGGATCTTCTTGGATGATAGTTATTCGATCTTGCTGTAATTTCCAGAATCTTTGTGCTCAGTGCCCGAATTGTTAGAAATCACCAGAACCTGATAAAATACTGATTCCAATTGCTTCTGATCAATAAACAAATTTTCCAGGTCGTCTAATTTTGGTAGAATTTTTTGGGTTCCAGAATTTTGTGTTAGTTACAGATTACTACAGACTGTTCTGTTTTTGACAGATTCTGTTTTGCGTGTGTTGTTTGCTTATTTTGATGAATCTATGGTTAGTAAAATAGTTTATAATCCATAGAGAAGTTGGAATACAGTAGGTTTAACACCAATATAAATAAAGAATGAGTTCATTACAGTACCTTAAAGTAGTCTTTTGTTTTCTTTCTCTAACGGAGCTCAGGAGATTTCTATTGAGTTTTGTGTTGTGAAGTTTTCAAGTTTTGGGTGAATTCTTTTGATGGATTATGGAACAAGGAGTGGCAAGAGCCTAAGCTTGGGGATGCCCGTGGCACCCCCAAGATAATCCAAGGACACCAAAAAGTCAAAGCTTGGGGATGCCCCGGAAGGCATCCCCTCTTTCGTCTACTTCCATCGGTAATTTACTTGGAGCTATATTTTTATTCACCAACATGATATGTGTTTTGCTTGGAGCGTCTTGTATTATTTGCCTCTTTGCTTGTTAGTTTACCACAGTCATCCTTGCTGTACACACCTTTTTAGAGATCCATACATGAATTGAAATTTGATAGAATACTCTATGTGCTTCACTTATATCTTTTGAGCTTCATAGTTTTCCTCATAGTGCTTCACTTATATCTTTTTGAGCGTGATAATTTTTGCTCTAGCGCCTCACTTAGATCTTTTAGAGAAAGGTGGTGGATTTGTTTTAAAGAAACTTGATCTCTCATGCTTCACTTAGATTATTTTGAGAGTCGTTAATAGCATGGTAATTTGCTTAATGTTAATATACTTGGTATTCAAGATATGTGAAACTTTCTTTTGAGTGCGTTGAATACTAAGATAAGTTTGATGCTTGATAATTGTTTTGAGATATGGNTTCACTTGGAGCTATATTTTTATTCACAAACATGATATGTGTTTTGCTTGGACCGTCTTGTATTATTTGAGTCTTTGCTTGTTAGTTTACCAAAATCATCCTTGCTGTACACACCTTTTTAGAGATCCATACATGAATTGAAATTTGATAGAATACTCTATGTGCTTCACTTATATCTTTTGAGCTTCATAGTTTTCCTCATAGTGCTTCACTTATATCTTTTTGAGCGTGATAATTTTTGCTCTAGCGCCTCACTTAGATCTTTTAGAGAAAGGTGGTGGATTTGTTTTAAAGAAACTTGATCTCTCATGCTTCACTTAGATTATTTTGAGAGTCGTTAATAGCATGGTAATTTGCTTAATGTTAATATACTTGGTATTCAAGATATGTGAAACTTTCTTTTGAGTGCGTTGAATACTAAGATAAGTTTGATGCTTGATAATTGTTTTGAGATATGGAGGTGATAATATCAAAGTCATGCTAGTTGAGTAGTTGTGAATTTGAGAAATGCTTGTGTTGAAGTTAGCAAATCCCGTAGCATGCACGTATGGTTAAAGTTATGTAACAAATTTGAAACATGAAGTGTACCTGGCTTGTGCATCCCTATGAGTGGCGGTCGGGGACGAGCGATGGTCTTTTCCTACCAATCTATCCCCCTAGGAGCATGCGCGTAGTACTTGATTTTTGATGACTTCTAAATTTTTGCAATAAGTATATGAGTTCTTTTGACTAATGTTGAGTCCATGGATTATACGCACTTTTACCTTTCCGCCTTTGCTAGCCTCTTCGGTACCGTGCATTGCCCTTTCTCACCTTGAGAGTTGGTTCAAACTTCGCCGGTGCATCCAAACCCCGTGATATGATACGCTCTATCACACATAAACCTCCTTATATCTTCCTCAAAACAGCCACCATACCTACCTATTATGGCATTTCCATAGCCATTCCGAGATATATTGCCATGCAACTTTCCACCGTTCCGTTCATCATCATCATGACATACATTACTTTTGTCATATTGCCATTGCATGATCATGTAGTTGACATCGTATTTGTGGCAAAGCCACCATGCATTATTTTTCATACATGTCACTCTTGATTCATTGCACCATCCCGGTACACCGCCGGAGGCATTCATATAGAGTCATATCTTGTTCTAGTTTTGAGTTGTAATCCTTATATTGTAATCAATAGAAGTGTGATGATCATCATTAAATAGAGCATTTGTCGGTGTACTAGAGTAGGGGTACCCTAGTTTCCCGAACTCGTGCACGGGCAGTCGCAGCACCCCGCGGCAAGGCTTGCCTAGTGATCGCCAAGGTCCTCCGCGGCTCCTTTGGAGCCGTTCAAGAACAAAGTATTTAAGACCCCGGCAAGAGGAGCTTGCCGGGAAGGCCACTCAAGGCACAAAGGAAACAAGACCCCGGCAAGAGGAGCTTGCCGGGAAGGCTTGGTGAGCGACAAGCTTCCGAGCGCGACAAGGATTCAGCCGCGGCAAGGTGCTTGCCGCGGCAGGCAACCTCTCTTCATCTCCGCTCCAGCTCATCCGCCAACGTGTCGCCATGGGGCTACTCCAGGCACGCGTGTCGAAGAGCTGTGCAGCCAGCGGGGAGCAGCGATAAGCGGCGCTGACAAGCTTACCATCGTGGCAAACGGTGGTACACTTGACGGTCCCTGTTGCACTGTTTAGGCGACAGGGACGGGCATTTATTACTCTTGTCCCTTGCCGTCAGAGTTAGGTATATGCACTGTACACTGTACAAAGCGGTGTACCAACTGCTGTTTTTCCATTTGTACCCTCGTCTACGTTGCCACCTGTGGTGACCCCTTGAGCCTATAAAAGGAGGCCCGAGTGCAACGTAGAAAGGGTTCGGCTCCGTTCGGTTCATTGGACTCACTCAAGATCACACTCACTCAGGCTAGGTTTTGTAGCTCTCATTGCTCCCTAGAAAGAACACAAATAATCAGACAAGCAGCAGTAGGAGTGTTATCTCTCCGGAGAGCTCTGAAGCTGGGTAAAACTGCTCGTGTGCATCGCCTCGATCTGCTCTTCGTGCAATCTCCGCCCTCTTCCGAACCACAAGGGACTCGGTCCGCCAGGTCCCATAGGTGTTCGTGGGTCATGATCAGCTTCCCCGACATCTTTGGCGCGCCAGGTAGGGGGCGTCGAGGCTGTGTGAACCTGATCTAGCGGTCACACGAGCAACTTCATCATCACCTTCATCAACATGCCACCGAAGAAGAAGGCTTCGGCGGGAGCAGAGCCGTCCGCGTCGAACCCACCACCACCGGAGCTGACGAGTGGTGGGGAAGACGCTGGCGGAGGAACCGGCGTCGTCGAGGGAGCCCACGACGCTGCCAGGTCCAAAGACAAGGCGGCGCAGACCTCGGCGTCCGGATACGCACCGCGTCCATCTCAGGAGGCGCGGGACCGACAGCGTCATGGTGCTCGCAGCGCCATACGCTCGTTGGATCAAGGCCAAGCTGGAGGATCCCGAGGCCCTCGAGACCTGCATGCACGCCAGCATGCTGGTACAAGCGGAGTACGATCGCCTGGACGGGATGCTGCTCCTTCTAACTTGGTTAGAAGTCCGAGCATATCCCGTTCCTCGCGCCGTACACCATTGCCTCCCACCACTCCAGCAGAAGCCTTGGCGAGAGCTCAACTGCTTCTAGACTACCCTCCAACGGGCGACAAAGTTGACGAATGGAGGGCCACCATCCAGAGTCTCATCGGCTTTGCCAACGGCGATACCCCGCGGCAACCAACTGCTTCCTTGCCGCGGCGGGGTGACAAGGCGCGAGCCGGTGGCGACGAGACATGCCGGGGTGCAACCACCATGCACTCCCCATCCAGAAGGCCAAAATCGCCAGCTCCTCGGATCCACCTCGACAGCGACTCCACCGCTTCATCGGATCCACGAGCTCGCCGAGATCAGCGCCAAGTTCTTCAAGAACGGCAACAAGAAGACGCTCGAACTCGCATCGAGCGCCGAAGAGAAGCGCGGCGTCAATCCGACCAACGCGCAGGGCCCATTGTCGACATGCAAGCGCCAGGGGAACCAGGAGACTTGCCGTACGCGGTAGGTTGCCCTGCGTTCACTCGTGAGCTGCGGCAAGTCCAGTGGCCCGACAAGAAAAACTTCAAGCCAGATGTGCCAGAGAAGTATGATGGCAGGACACACCCATCAGAGTTCCTCAGCATCTACACCATTGCGGTGCAGGCTGCGGGGGGACGAGACGACAAGATCCTCGCCAACTACTTCCCGCTGGTACTCAAGCCCAATGTCAGATCTTGGCTCATGCACTTGCCGGACAGTTCCATTTCTTCTTAGGCAGATCTATGCCATCAGTTTGTCGGTGCCTTCACAGGCGGCCACAAACCACATGGGCAAGAGAGTGACCTTCACCTGCTCGCCCAGAAGGAAGGAGAGTCCCTGCGCAAGTTCATCCAGAGATTCAGCCGTGTACACTACAACATCCTAGATGTCCACCCTGCCGCGGTGATCAGCGCGTTTCATCAGAACGTGCGGAACCGCAGGATGAGGGAGGAGATGGCGATGTGCAAAGTCAAGGACGTCAGTGAGCTATATGCCCTGGCCGACAAGTGTGCACGCGCTGAGGAAGGAAGAAGACTCCCAGGAGAGAATGCGGGAGCAGGATCTGACAGTGAGGAGACCGCCCCGGCAAGGAAGAGCCGGCGGCGGAACAACAGAAAGAAGTAGAGTAAAGAGGTACTAGTTGTCGAGCAGTCCGGCAACGGAGGTGGCGCCAACAAGGCTAAGGCTGGTGGCTCCGGCAAGGAGGTTGCCGCTGACACCGACCGCCAAGCTGTGGCGGCCGCCGACAAGCAGGACAGCTCCAACAAACAGTACTGCAAGATTCACCGCACCAAGGGCCACGACCTCCAGAGCTGCAAGAAAGTCGAGCAGCTTGTTGAACTGCAGAAGGCTGAATACGAGTGGCGAGACAAGGAGAAGGCCCAGGAAGGTGCAGGGGCAGCTAGCAAGAAGAGACCTGGCCGGGGAGGTGTAAGTGCATCTAGTGCCCCTTAGTGATTTTGGTGTATTGAAGACTTATAGGTTAAGTAACTAATGCGTTTGTGAGTGTACACAGGTCTATAAGTCTATGAGGAGTTTGATAATTACAGTAAAAGTCGACCCCTAAAAATGAAGTTCTTCAACTGAAGACTTTGATATTCTGAAGACTTTCTGAAGACTTTGAAAGTGAAGAAATTGGTGTGACCTTGAAGACTCGGTATTCATTTGAGGAACATGAAGCGTGAAGATTTTTGTTTTCGTAGTTTCATTTTCTCTTTCTTGAGTCATAGGAAACACCGTACTGTTAAAGGGGGTCGAGGAAATACTAAGGAAAAATTTCCATGTGGTGCTCAACTCAAAATCCTACACCTACCAATCCCTTCGAGTGAAGCTTTTGGAAATCTCATACAGTTCAGTCAATTTCTTCAGTGACAGAGACGAAGCTCTTCTGGTCGCTGAGGAATTTGTTCTGGCTGAGGAGTTAGGAATTCGCCAGTGCGAATTGCCTACACAGTGAGGAACATGATAGCCCTGAGGAATTTGATATTCAAAATTCCGACCGTTGCTGTGCTGCGCGCCGGCTGTCCCAAATATCTTATCCACCTAACGGTCATATAATTGAAGGGCATTTATGTCTTATCATGTCGGGCTGCACCCTAGGCTATAAATAGCCGCCCCCTACAACCACTTGCTGGTTGGCTGCTCCGAGAGAACTTGACACTTGTCATTTGAGAGCAACCCATCCTCTGAGGAATTTGAGCGAAAATCATCAAGTGAGGAAAAACCCAAAAACCAAACCCCAACAAACCCAAAGTGATTGAGCATCACTGAAGAAATTGATCCTGCGTGGATCCGACGCTTGTTACCTTTGAAGACTGTGCTTCTTCCAGACGGTTAGGCGTCAAGGTCTAGAGCATCCAAGAGGAATTGTGGATCGCCGAGTGACCAAGTCTGTGAAGGTTTGGAAGTCGCCTGAAGACTTACCACGAGTGATTGGACGAGGTCTGTGTGACCTTAGTTCAAGGAGAATACGGTGAGGACTTGGTGTCCTGAGCTGCGTGCTCAGCGACTGGGTGTCCGGGACTGTGTGTCCTCGAGTTTAAATACTC
>LR880972.1:968508413-968519726 GCA_904067115.1 Aegilops sharonensis
CCAGACGGTTAGGCGTCAAGGTCTAGAGCATCCAAGAGGAATTGTGGATCGCCGAGTGACCAAGTCTGTGAAGGTTTGGAAGTCGCCTGAAGACTTACCACGAGTGATTGGACGAGGTCTGTGTGACCTTAGTTCAAGGAGAATACGGTGAGGACTTGGTGTCCTGAGCTGCGTGCTCAGCGACTGGGTGTCCGGGACTGTGTGTCCTCGAGTTTAAATACTCAACCGCTCCAACCAGACGTACAACTGAGACAGCAGTTGGAACTGGTCTACCAAATCATTGTCTTCACCAACATAACTGGTTCTATTTCCTCAACCCTTTCATATCCTCATTACTGTGTTGAGTGTTTGTTCATATCTGTGCTTGAAGACTTTGACTGAAGACTTTCTCAATTTCCTCAGTTCAATTTCTTCAGTCTGTTTGTCTTCATCTTGTGTTATCCTGTGATTACGCTTTCTGTACTCTGTGATTGTCTTCATTTCATCATGATGACAATGCTTGTAATCTGTTATGCTTACTTCTGAGTACTTATTTCCTTGCAAGTATTTCTTCGCTAAGGAATTTCCTCACCGGCAAATTCCTCAGTGAAGAATTCATAAAAATCGCCTATTCACCCCCCCTCTAGTCGATATAACGCACTTTCAGGAGGACGCCGCGGCAAGGCCAAGCAGCGGCAAGGAGACAGACCTCCCCGCGGCCGCGACAAGGATGAAGACGATGATGATGATGAAGATATGGAAGACGATGAAGCTGATGAACAGGAGTTTCAGAAGGCAACAGAGGTTCTCTGCGTTGACGGTGGTGCTTCTCTGCATACCTCGCACCGCCAACTCAAGCAATGGATGCGGGAGGTAAATGCTGCAGAACCATCCGTAGAGTCAGTAGACCTCTGAAGTGGTCCAGCATGCCTATCATCTTCGATATTGAGGACCACCCTGATCGCGTAACTGCGGTCGGGTGTTTGCCGATGTTGGTCTCACCAACTATCCGCAACCTCAAGGTCACCAAGATGTTAGTTGACGGTGGGGCCGGCTTAAATCTGATCTCCTCCGCAGTGCTCCAGAAGCTTCAAATCCCTGACAACGAGCTCGAGGAGACTGGCACGTTCCAAGGGATCAACCCAGGAAGGAGCAAGCCGAAAGGGAAGATTACGTTGCCGGTAACATTTGGCAGCGAGCTCAACTTCAGGACTGAGAGGGTCACATTTGACGTCGCTGATTTCCCATTGCCCTACAATGGGATACTTGGCAGACCAGCACTCGCCAAGTTCATGGCAGCCTCTCATTATGCATACAATCTGCTCAAGATGCCCGGCCCGATAAGTGTCATTTCTGTTCATGGCGACAAGAAAGATGCTCTTATCTGCGCCGACAAGATTTACCGGGATGCAGCAGCTGCGACAGATAGCAAATCACTTGCCGCTGAAGCTCCCGGGGGGAAGAAGAAGACCAAGTCCAGCAAGAGCTCTGATGCCCACTCCGGCAAGCGCACCTCTTCGGAGTGCTGCGCTACCGTCGAGGACGCACCATCGAGCTCCACCGGCAAGTGCAAGAAGATGATGGCAGCTCCGCCGAAGACCAAGAAAGTGTCCGCCAAGGAGGACGGCACTGGTGGTACCTTCACCATCAGTGCCACGCTTGACCCTAAATAGGAAGGCGAGCTCGTTGCTTTCCTGCGGGCGAATGTCGATGTGTTTGCATGGCAACCATCTGACATCCCCGGTGTTCCCAGGAAAGTAATTGAGCACCACTTAGCTGTCTGTCCTCATGCGCGGCCCATCAAGTAAAAAGTCAGGAAGCAGGCAGTGGAGCGCCAAGAGTTCATAGCAGAAGAAATCAAGAAGTTGGAAGCAGCAGGCCTTGTTAGAGGAGTGCTCCATCCCACGTGGTTGGCCAATCCGGTAGTTGTACGCAAGGCAAATGGGAAATGGAGACTTTGTATTGACTTCACGGATGTTAATAAAGCTTGTCCCAAAGACCCATTTCCCTTGCCACGTATCGACCAGATTGTTGACTCCACGGCTGGATGTGATTTGCTTTCATTTCTTGATGCATATTCGGGATATCATCAGATCTTCATGGCAGAAGAGGATGAAGAGAAAACCGCATTCATTACACCATGTGGCACATACTGTTTCATACGGATGCCTTTCGGTTTGAAGAATGCTGGTTCAACGTTTGCAAGGGTGGTCCACGACGCTTTTGAGCCCCAAATGCACAGAAATGTAGAAGCCTACATGGATGACATAGTGGTCAAGAGCAAGGACAAAGCAACTCTGGTTCAAGATTTAGATGAGACCTTTGCAAATTTGCACAAGATCAACCTCAAGCTCAACCCCGAGAAGTGTGTGTTTGGAGTTCCTTCCGGCAAGCTTCTCGGGTTCTTCGTGTCTCAGCGGGGAATTGAAGCCAACCCCGACAAGATCAAGGCCATTGAGCAGATTGAAGCGCCAAAGCGCGTCAAGGATGTACGAAGACTTGCCGGTTGCGTGGCTGCTCTCAGCAGGTTTATCTCTAGGTCTGCTGAGTGCGCCCTGCCATTTTTCAAGATTTTGAAAAAGGCAGGTCCAATGAAATGGACTCCCGAAGCGGAGGCTGCGCTGCAGGACTTGAAGAGGTACCTGTCCTCCACTCCAATACTTGTCGCACCTAGGCCACAAAAGAAGTTGCTGCTATACATAGCGGCAACCAATCAAGTGGTTAGTGCTGCTTTAGTAGCGGAGAGGGAGGCGGATGACGAGCCGGCAACCATGGCAGATACATCCAGCGACAAGCAGGGGGCTTCGCCGTCAAGCTCTGGTCCCGACAAGGACGGATCTGCGCAGGATTGTGAGAAGATGCAAAAAAGGATGGTGCAACGCCCAGTCTACTTTGTCAGTTCCCTTCTGCAGGGGGCTAGATCAAGGTACTCTGGTGTGCAGAAGTTTCTTTTCGGCCTCCTCATGGCCTCGAGAAAGCTGCGCCATTACTTCCAAGCACATGAGATAACAGTTGTCACTCGCTTTCCGCTGAAGAGGATATTGCAAAATCCAGAAGCAACAGGCAGGATTGTCGAGTGGGCACTGGAACTGTCAAGCTTTGGCCTCAAGTTTGAAAGCACTTCAACTATCCAGAGCAGAGCATTGGCAGAGTTTATAGCAGAATGGACGCCGACACAAGATGACGAAATTCCAGAGATGAGCATCCCCGTCAAAGAAGCAAGTAAAGAGTGGCTGATGTACTTTGATGGTGCCTTCTCGCTGCAAGGCGCCGGTGCTGGCGTGCTGCTTATCACACCCACCGGAGAGCACCTCAAATACATAGTCCAGATGCACTTTCCCAAGGAGCAAGCAACAAATAATACTGCAGAATATGAAGGTTTGCTTGCCGGTCTCAGGATTGCAGTAGACCTTGGGATCAGGAAGCTTATTGTCAGGGGTGACACGCAGCTTGTCGTCTGCCAAGTAAATAAAGATTATCAGAGTCCGTTGATGGAAGCCTACGTTGATGAAGTGAGAAAGCTAGAAGAACACTTTGAAGGCCTGCAAATGGAACATGTTCCAAGAGCTCAGAATGATATTGCTGATGGCCTGTCAAAGTGCGCCGCACTCAAGTTACCTGTGGAACCAGGAATTTTTGTGCTCAAGCTGACTCATCCAACTGTAACACCATCAACCGGACAGAGCAAGAAGAGGAAGTTGGTTTCTGGTGACTACTTTCCGGCAAAGCTCCCTGAAGCCGCCGCCAAGAAGGTCCCCAAAATCAACGCAGGTATCGCTGAGGAGCAGTCTGCTCCGACAAGCCCTAGGGTTTGTTTCGTTGAAGCAGACGCTCCCGACAAGTTTTGCTCCGGCAAGCTTGCCGGGGATCATCAAGCTCCGGCTGAGCCGCAGGTTCTTGCCGTAGAAGCTGATGTTCCCACAGCGGCGGATGTGCCTTTAGTCCTTGTTGTCGAGCCGCAAGCTCCAGCATGGGCACAGCAGATTGTCCATTTCCTTCAGACAGGAGAACTTCCCGAAGAGCAAGAAGAAGCGGAAAGAGTAGCCCGGCAGTCAAGTATGTACCAGTTTGTTGACAACACACTGTACAGAAGAAGACTCAACGGTGTGAAATTGAAGTGTATTTGCCGGGAAGATGGACAGAAGCTGTTGGCAGAGATACACGGAGGCATATGTGGTCACCACATTGGCGCAAGAGCACTTGCCGGCAAAGCTTTCCGGCAAGGCTTCTTCTGGCCAGAAGCCCTCCAGGATGCAACTGCACAAGTAACCAAGTGTGAAGCGTGCCAGTTCCATTCCAAGCAGATACACCAGCCAGCTCAAGCTCTCCAGACGATCCCTTTATCCTGGCCATTTTCGGTCTGGGGGCTCGACATCCTCGGCCCTTTTCCCCGAGCTGTCGGGGGCTTTGAGTACTTGTACGTCGCAATCGACAAGTTCACAAAGTGGCCGGAAGTGGAAGCAGTGAGGAAGGTGACAGCACAGTCAGCAGTCAAGTTCTTCAGGTCAATTGTTTGCCGTTTTGGGATACCTAACCGGATCATCACCGACAACGGCACACAATTCACGAGTCGCACCTTCATGCAATACGTCCAAGATCTTGGCGCCAAGGTCTGCTTTGCTTCTATTGCTCATCCAAGGAGCAACGGTCAAGCAGAGAGGGCAAACGCTGAAGTGCTGCGAGGACTCAAGACCAGAACTTTTGACAGGCTGCGCAAGTGCGGAAGAAACTGGATTGAGGAGCTGCCGGTGGTTCTTTGGTCGATCAGGACGACGCCAAATCGAGCCACTGGCCAGACACCTTTCGCTCTAGTCTATGGAGCAGAGGCAGTTCTCCCCACGGAACTCGTATACGGGTCACCTCGAGTGCTCGCTTATGATGAGCTTGAGCAAGAGCAGCTGCGACAAGATGACGCGCTGCTCCTTGAGGAGGATCGTCTTCAGGCCGCTGTACGAGCTGCTCGTTACCAGCAAGCTTTGCGTCGCTACCATAGCCGCAAAGTTAGTGCCAGAAGCATCGAGGAAGGCGACCTTGTTCTTCGGCGAGTTCAATCCGCCAAGAATTCCAACAAGTTGACGCCGAAGTGGGAAGGCCCTTATCGGGTGAAACGAGTCACTAGGCCTGGCGCTGTCCGCCTTGAGACCGAGGATGGCATTCCGGTGAGCAACTCCTGGAATATAGAGCATCTTCGTAAGTTTTACCCATAAGGCGCGGTTGTCGGAACCCGTTCCGGCAACCCCCCTTTTTTGTACAAGTCTTGCCGCTGTTGCATGTAATCCTTTGTACAAAGCCGGGTGCAGACCCCGTGCATCAGTAAAGCTCATGTATTGCGCGCAAATTGTCAACTTCATGCTTTCATAATCATTTTGCATGTGTTATCTGACATTTTGTGCAGCACCCACACCCGGTAAGCAATAACGAACCACTAGGCTCCATAACTTTATTTTCTCTTCTTTCTTCTCAAAAGAAAGGAAGGTTCCTTCGCCCACAAGTTAACCAGGGGGGAAGGAGAAGATAATGCTGTGGACCGCCAAGTGTCGCTCGAGGAAGTATCGCCTTGCCGGGAAGCAGACGACAGAAAAGCTAAGTTGCCAAAGTTTGAGCAATCAGTTTTTAAATTTTTTAAGTTATGTTCCTCGAACGATAAGTACTTTGTATGGAAAACCTGTGCGCGAAGGAACCAACTCGCGGCTGGTTTGCGCCCTTACTTTGTTTCGAGTCCGCTCAACAACTTAAGTGAGCTGCAACCAGTTGCGACAAGGTTGCTTGTCCGAGGCGGCATCGCCAGCAGGCTGCTGACGTCCCGCACTCAGCGCTCGCGGCAAAGGTGCCCGCACCGACAAGTTCCCTTAAAAGCGTAGGGCACAAACATACAAAGGAAGAAATCGAGTAAAGGAAATAACATTGCGATCGTTTGCCTAAGATATAGTATATTACAAAATGACTTGTCGCAGATCTAATAAATTGTTCTCCTGAACATGATCTGCAGCGACAAAGGAAAGATAACTATGGCGGCCTAGTCAATGCGGTCGCCATCAACCCTCTTGACTCTGCTCACCCTGTCCACAATGGGTGCGACAAGGGCCTTGAGCGCTTCAACGTCAGCAGTTGGCGGCAGGGACTTGAGGACGTTGGCGAAGCTGACGCCTGGATTGCGGAAGGCCACCTTCTGAAGAGCCCCGACACAGATTTGGCGCGACTCGTCGGCCAGCTGCTTTGGGATCTCTTCCCGGAGCCGCTGGAGAGCCGTCAACACGCTCTTGAAGAACAGGCTGAGCTTGGCGCTGGGCTGGAGATGCTCGTCGGTGGAGTACCCGAGATCCACCATCCCCATCTCCATCAGCTCCTTGTCAATGGCGGCGGCAGTATCCACAAGGCCCTCTGTCCAGTACATCACATTCTCCTTGAAGGTGCTATGGGCGTTCGTGGCAGTCACCAGCAGCTCCTCGTTGGCCTTGATCTTCTCCAACAGACCCGCTTCCCGCTCTTTGGCGCCGTCCAGCGTCTCCATAAAGGTGGTCAGCTTCAGCTCTAGATCTGCCTTGGAGTCCTTGGCGGCATCGAGCTCTTTGATCTTCTCAGCGAGGCGGCCCTGCAACTCACCAAGAGTGTAGGCGTCCTTCTCGCGCTCGTGCTTCAGCGCGGTGACCTCCTCGCCGCTCTTCTGAAGGGTGGCCTTCAGCTGCGTCACCCTCGTTTCCAATTCCTTCTTGGCAACCTCGGCAGTCGCGGCAGCGTCCTTTGCCTCCTTGAGTGCTCCGCCAATTGATTGCTCGCGTGCGGTAAGATCTTCCTCATAGCTGTCGAGGTTGATCTTCCGCTGCGCCAGCTCACCCTCTTACGCAGACAGCTTCTCGCCGGCTAGCCTTTGCTGCTCTTCGACCTCGGCCTTCTCAAGGATGAAGGCCGTGCGCTCTTCGGAGAGTTGCTCCCGCGCTTCTGCTATGTCCCGGAGAGTTTCTTTGTTGGCGCGCCGGAGCTCTTCTGCGCGCTTCTCCATGTCAGCTCCCGCCCTCGCGACAAGTGCCTCCCTGGACTCCAGCTTAGCTTGTCGGGCGCGGTAGAGCGACAGCAGCTTCTTCAGCAGCTGCTCCTCCTCAGACTCGCCGCTGCTGCTGCTTGGCGTGTCAACTAGCGACAGCCCAGCGGAGGCGAGCAGCTCCTCGTCGAAAATCTCTCCCTCGACCGGCGCCCTGGAGCTCGACGCCCATGGAAGCTTGATGAAGACACCGTCGCCGGCCTTCAGGTAGGCGCCGGGCTGGGGCTCTTCGGAGCCTGGTGCTGCATCGGTGGCGGAGGGATCGGTGGTCGGCGTAGCGCCTGGCGCTCCTGCGGCCTCAGGGTCGTCAGTGCGATCACCAGACCCCTCCCCAGCCTCTGCGCCGGCAGCCTTGGCGGCCTCCTCGCCGGCAGACCCATCGGCGCCGGCCTCCTCCTCCATGTTGGCGGCGTCGTCATTGTTGCCGCGCGCATCATCCTCGCCGGCAACCTCAGTCTCCATCGGCTCTCCGGAAGATGGATCTGATGATCATAAAAAGAAAGAACGGTCAAGCAAATGTTCGAAAAGAAGAACAGAAGAAAAAGGAACCCAAGGGAAATTCTTAGGCAAGGAGATTACCTGCGATGGGGTCTGTAGCCGCGATCTCCACCACCGGAGGATCGCCGGCGCTGCCCCTTGGCGGAGAAGCATCCCTTGTCGGAGAGGCCTCCCTTGCCGGAGAGCGCTCCCTTGCCGGAGAATTCTCCCTTGGCGGCGTAGTTGAAGCAGACAGAACTTCGGGAGTTACCTCTGGGGCCTCTTGATGAGGCTGCTCTGCTCCTACACAAATCAACAAGTCAGATGTCAGTGAAGAAGGAGCACCCATGCACACCTCACCGTAAGAAATAAACCAATGACTTACGCTGGGGGCTGTGCTGGGGGCTGCTCTGCGGAAGGGTTGCCGGATCCGGCAAGGGGGTCTCAGACGCGCCTCCCGTTGCCGTGGGGGGATCGTCTTCGATGACGACCACCGGAGTCTTGGCCCTCTTCGATGCTCTCTGAGTGAGCGTCCTGGAAAAGGAAAGGGTTCAGAATGAAGCAAATCAGATACAAGACAAAGCAGCAAATTGAAGAATTACAAGTACAGCGACAAGATCTTACTCTTCTTCCTCCTCCTCGGAGCTAAGAGCGGAGAAGTCAAATTCCGCTCCACCTCCGGTGCGACGAGCTGGAAGAGTGGGCTCCCTCGGACGCTTGGCGGGTGCGGGAGCCGTGGTCCCAGAAGGCCCCGCTCCGGTTGCTGTAGCAGCATGAGGCGCTCCCGCGGCAATAGAGCTTATCGCGGTGGAGCGCGTCGCGCAGCGAGACGGCTGTTGGCCCGTCTGCCGCCCCGCCAGTTCCCCAGTCTTGCGGAGGCGCCTTCTTGGTGCAGCTGCGGGCTCCTCCCGCGGCAAGTTATCTGAAGGTGGAGGTGAGCCGCCCCCGGCAGGCTCGTTCGGCTCAACGTCGGGCTCGGCCTGCTCCTCCTCGCCGGCAAGCTCCTCTCGATCGGCAAGGCTTGCCGCCTCGGCTGCCTCTGCCTCCTCCACAGTGAACTCAAACACGCCAGCGGCTGCAGCTGCTGCCGCCTCCTCCAACCTTGTGGCAATGCGCGCCATCTCTTGCTCGGTGGTGTCGCGGGTGAGCAACCTCTGCTCGTCGGCGCGGATCGGCACCTCTTCCAAGCTGTCGAAGAACTGCCGCACGATGTCATCGGAGGGCTCTTGCCAGGTTGGGACGATTCCATGGGAGTCGCACAAGGGCATCATGGCGCGGATGCGGTCAAGAGAAGAATTGTTGCACAAAGGAACGACCCCCCTCGGCAACATAAACCATTCGGGGTGGTCAGGGTCATGCTTGAACAACTCCAGCAGCATGGCGTCCAGCTCCAAGACAGTGAAGTTCCAATTGAGGCCCGGGCGCAACCTCATGATATCTGCTGGGTTTTGGAACTCCCAAGCAGGCCTCCTCCTCTCTTGCAGGGGAGCGATGCGGCGGCGGAGATCACCCTCGTGCGCGGGTGCGCCCGCGTCTCCGTCGACCAGAAGAGGTAATACGCCTCCCGCAGCTCCTTTGCGTCGAGCTGGGGGTCGAAGAGGGCCCGCTCCTTGCGCAACGCCGCGAGCCGCTGCGCCTCGGCCGACTTCACGCCCTTCCCCTTATCGGCTTTCGGAGCCATGGCGGAAGCGGTGGAGGAAGCCGACGGCGTTGATGGCGTTGGTGGCGATGGGGGGCCGGGTGTCGCTCTCTTTGGACTCGAGAAGGAGGGGGGAGCGGCGGTGGTTTCTGATGTGACAGCAATGGCGAGGTGGGCGTCTTGCCCCTGTTTCCCCTGCTTATAAGGGGCAAGGGGGGCGGACGTTCCGCTTTTCCAATTAAAGAAAGCCCCCACGATCTCTCCCACGACGCCACGTCCGGAGCGTGCCGTTCATGGGGGACGTGGTGGGTCCGAGGCGAGTAACGGCGTGATCTAGGCCGCGCGTGCCCGTGCACTGTTTTGGGCCTGGCCCAACAGAGCTCGGCGCCGTGTGTGGCCCAGGCCCGGGGGCTCCTGTCGGTGTACTAGAGTAGGGGTACCCCAGTATCCCGAACTCGTGCACGGGCAGTCGCAGCACCCCGCGGCAAGGCTTGCCTAGTGATTGCCAAGGTCCTCCGCGGCTCCTTTGGAGCCGTTCAAGAACAAAGTATTTAAGACCCCGACAAGAGGAGCTTGCCGGGAAGGCCACTCAAGGCACGAAGGAAACAAGACCCCGGCAAGAGGAGCTTGCCGGGAAGGCTTGGTGAGCGACAAGCTTCCGAGCGCGACAAGGATTCAGCCGCGGCAAGGTGCTTGCCGCGGCAGGCAACCTCTCTTCATCTCCGCTCCAGCTCATCCGCCAACGTGTCGCCGTGGGGCTACTCCAGGCACGCGTGTCGAAGAGCTATGCAGCCAGCGGGGAGCAGCGATAAGCGGCGCTGACAAGCTTACCATCGTGGCAAACGGTGGTATACTTGACGGTCCCTGTTGCACTGTTTAGGCGACAGGGACGGGCATTTATTACTCTTGTCCCTTGCCGTCAGAGTTAGGTATATGCACTGTACACTGTACAAAGCGGTGTACCAACTGCTGTTTTTCCATTTGTACCCTCGTCTACGTTGCCACCTTTGGTGACCCCTTGAGCCTATAAAAGGAGGCCCGAGTGCAACGTAGAAAGGGTTCGGCTCCGTTCGGTTCATTGGACTCACTCAAGATCACACTCACTCAGGCTAGGTTTTGTAGCTCTCATTGCTCCCTAGCAAGAACACAAATAATCAGACAAGCAGCAGTAGGAGTGTTATCTCTCCGGAGAGCTCCGAAGCTGGGTAAAACTGCTCGTGTGCATCGCCTCGATCTGCTCTTCGTGCAATCTCCGCCCTCTTCCGAACCACAAGGGACTCGGTCCGCCAGGTCCCATAGGTGTTCGTGGGTCACGATCAGCTTCCCCGACAGCATTGTCCCCAAAAAAAGAGAAAGGCCAAAGAAAAAAAAAGGCAAAAAAACAAATAAAAAATAAAAAATAAATAAAAAGGGGGCAATGCTACTATCCTTTTTTCCACACTTGTGCTTCAAAGTAGCACCATGTTCTTCATGTAGTGAGTCTCATATATTGTGCTTCAAAGTAGCACCTTGTTCTTCATGTAGTGAGTCTCATATATTGTGCTTCAAAGTAGCACCATGTTTTTCATATAGTGAGTCTCATAAGTTGTCTTTTTCATACTAGTGGGAATTTTTCATTATAGAACTTGGCTTGTATATTCCTACGATGGGCTTCCTCAAATGCCCTAGGTCTTCATGAGCAAGCAAGTTGGATGCACACCCACTAGTTTTCTTTTGTTGAGCATTCATAGCTCTAGTGCATCCGTTGCATGGCAATCCCTACTCCTCATGTTGACATCAATTGATGGGCATCTCCATAGCCCGTTGATTAGCCTCGTCAATGTGAGACTTTATCCTTTTTTGTATTCTCCACACAATCCCCATCATCATATTCTATTCCACCCATAGTGATATATCCATGGCCCACGCTCATGTATTGCGTGAAGGTTGAAAAAGTTTGAGATTATTGAAGTATGAAACAATTGCTTGGCTTGTCATCGGGGGTATAGAAGTTGGGAACATCTTTGTGTGACGAAAATGAAGCATAGCCTAACTATATGATTTTGTAGGGATGAACTTTCTTTTGCCATGCTATTTTGAGAATACATGATTATTTTGATTAGTATGCTTGAAGTATTATTATTTTTATGTCAATATGAACTTTTGTCTTGAATCTTTCGGATCTGAATATTCATACCAT
>LR880972.1:968526903-968557133 GCA_904067115.1 Aegilops sharonensis
GGAAATTGACTAGAGCCGCATTGAGCGAAGCAGCACAACCTTCAGAGGGATAATCCCTAGTCGAGAAGTACGCTGCGCAGGAAAAATCACACTAGATGTAGTGTTCGGCTCACCGGACAATTACAGGTCCGAGGAGGTCACGTTTCAAGTGGCCCCATTCGGCAGCGGATATCACGCTTTGTTAGGGCGAGAGGCATTCACAATCTTCCAAGCTATACCCCACTACAGGTACATGAAGCTCAAAATGCCCGGACCCAATGGGATAATCACTCTCGCCAGTGATCCAGATACAGCACTCCGCGCTGAAAATAAGACAGCCGCACTGGCCCTAGAGGCATTGTCCGAAGCCCTAGCGGCAGAGGAACTAACTACACTGCGCTCCACGGTGGATAGGGACAATGTGATACTCGATAAAAGGTCCAAATCCACCTCTTTTAAACCAGCAGACGAGATAGTCAAATTTCAGGTCCATCCAACGGACCCCACAAAGACGGCCTCCATTGGGGCACAATTAAGTCCTGATGTCGAAGCCGCACTACGAGAATTCCTTCGGGAAAATTGGGACATTTTTGCCTGGCACCCTTCAGACATGCCAGGAATCCCACGCAGGCTGGCAGAGCACAGCCTAAATATCCTAAAAGGATTCAAGCCAGTCAAACAAGCTCTTCGGCGATTTTCCGAGCCCACAATACATGCAATGGGAGAAGAGCTAGCCAAACTCTTAGAAGCCGGATTCATCAGAGATATAAAGCATCCGGACTGGCTAGCCAATCTAGTAATGGTACCAAAAAAGGACAAATCATGGCGCCTCTGCATCGATTTTAAAGACCTTAACAAGGCCTGTCCAAAGGACCCTTTCCCCCTCCCTCGCATTGACCAAATCATCGATGCTACCGCAGGGCACGATTCATTGTTCTTCCTCGACGCATACTCCGGATACCATCAAATCAAGATGGCGGAGAAAGATCAGGCCGCAACGGCATTCATTACTCCATATGGGCCATTCTGCTTCAACACCATGCCCTTCGGACTCAAAAACGTCGGCGCAACATATCAGCGCATGATTCAAACATGTCCGGCTACCCAGATAGGAAAAACAGTAGAGGCATACGTAGACGATGTGGTCGTCAAGACCAAACACGTCGGAACTCTAGTAGAAGACTTGAGGGTGACATTCGACAACCTCCGAGCATATGACATTAAGCTCAATCCGGAAAAATGCGTCTTCGGCGTACCAGCCGGAAAGCTCTTGGGCTTCATCGTATCCGATAGAGGAATTGAAGCAAACCCGGCTAAAATCCGAGCTCTGTCACAATTGGATATTCCAAAAGACCTCAAGCAGATACAAAAACTAACCGGATGCGTAGCGGCCTTAAGTCGCTTCATTTCCCGTTTGGGAGAAAAGGCTCTGCCCCTCTACCGCCTCCTCCGGCGCACCGAACATTTCGAATGGACAGATGCTGCCAGAACCGGACTTGAAGAAATAAAGGCCATACTGGCAACAAATCCGGTTCTGGCCGCGCCCAACCTGGGCGAACCTATGTTATTATATATCGCAGCAACACATCAAGTCGTCAGCGCGGTACTCGTCGTTGAACGAGAAACAGAAGGGCACAAATTCCCTCTTCAAAAACCAGTGTACTACGTATCCACTGGTCTAACTCCATGCAAATCCCGGTACCCACACTATCAAAAGATAGCGTATGCGGTGTTCATGGCATCCCGGAAGCTGCGACACTACTTTCAAGAGTGTTCAATAACGGTGGCCTCCGAAGTACCTCTCAACGATATTATAAACAATCGCGACGCAACAGGCAGGATTGCAAAATGGGCTATCGAGCTCTTACCATTTGACATAACCTACAAACCACGGCGAGCTATCAAGTCGCAGGTTCTGGCTGACTTCGTCGCCGAATGGACCGAAGCCGTACTCCCTAAAGAGTACGGCGCGTACTCCAACTGGATCATGCATTTCGACGGATCCAAAATGTTGGCTGGCTTGGGGGCTGGCGTCGTCCTGACGTCCCCAACTGGAGACACAATCCAATACGTACTTCAAATAATGTACATGGACTCCAACAACGCAGCCGAATACGAGGCCCTTCTACATGGCCTCCGGATGGCAATCTCCATGGGCATTCAACGCCTAGAGGTGCGCGGGGATTCAAACCTCGCTATATCCCAAGTAAATGGAGACTTTGACGCCAAAGATCCAAAAATGGCAGCTTACCGCAACGCCGTCCTAAAATGTCAGCTCGGTTCGAAGGACTAGAATTCCACCATGTAGCCCGGGATAATAACCAAGCAGCAGACGTGTTAGCACGCATCGGCGCGAAACGAGACGCCGTCCCTCCAAACATCTTCCTGGAATGGCTCTTCAAGCCATCCGTATTATGGGAAGAGGAGTCCGGAAATAACAATCCTGAGCCAGCTGCATCGCCTAACTCAGACCATTCTGACACAATCGGCGGCTCAGCCAACGAAATAACACCTTCAGCTCACGAAATAATGGCAGTAATTGCCCCGTGGACAGAACCATTCCTAGCCTACTTAATGCGGCAGGAACTTCCCGAAGACCAAAATGAGGCCCGCTGCATAGTTCGGTGATCTAAAGCCTACAAGGTCCATGAGGGAGAACTTTATAAGAAAAGCACAACCGGAGTCCTTCAAAGGTGTATCTCCGAAGAGGAAGGTCGAAATCTCCTGGCTGAAATTCACGCCGGACTCGGCGGGCACCACGCTGCAACCCGGGCCCTTGTAGGCAAGGCCTTCCGTACAGGATTTTATTGGCCGACAGCCCGGGCAGATGCTCAGGACTTAGTCCAACGATGCGTCGGTTGCCAGCTCTTTGCTAATCAGAGCCACATGCCACCCACCGTCCTCAAAACTATACCCATTACCTGGTCGTTCGCGGTCTGGGGGCTTGACATGGTTGGACCCCTTAAAGGGGGAACCCACAAGCACAAATACTTATTGGTCATGGTGGACAAATTCACCAAATGGATTGAGGTCAAGCCGGTTAAAACGGCAGAATCCGGACCGGTGATAGACTTCATATCCGGGGTAGTACACCGTTTTGGCGTCCCCCACAGCATCATCACTGATAACGGCATGAACTTCACGGCCGACGAGGTTAAACTCTGGTGCAAAAATATGGGCATTAAGCTCGATTACGCTTCAGTCTATCACCCCCAAACTAACGGTCAAGTCGAGCGAGCAAATGGTCTAATAATGAGCGGCATCAAACCCAGACTAGTGCGGTCCCTCAAGGAATCTAACACGCACTGGGTAGAGGAGCTCGACTCCGTACTCTGGGGGCTGCGGACCACGCCAAACCGAACTACTGGATTCACACCATTTTTCATGGTATACGGCGCAGAGGCAGTTCTGCCCTGCGATATAATTCATGACTCACCTCGTGTGCGCATGTACGAAGAAAGAGAAGCCGAGTTAGATCGGCATGAAAGTTTGGACGCCTTAGAGGAGGAGCGGGACGTGGCAAAGGCTCGTTCCGCATTTTATCAGCAGCAGGCTCGAAGATATCAAAGCAGAGAAGTACGGGCCAAAACTTACAATGTTGGCGAACTTGTTCTACGCCTGCCGGACAAGAAAAGGACAAACTTAAGCCCAAGTGGGAAGGTCCCTTCATCATCGACCAAGTCCTGACCGGCGGAGCATACCGTCTACGTAACGCATCTGACAACCGACTCGAGCCGAACCCATGGAACGCAGCCCGTCTCCGAAGATTCTACGCCTAACGCCGGACTTCGGGTTCGTCTCACTCCCCCGTCCACCCCTTTTTTTACTGTCTCTCGTCCTCCTCCTTCTTCTCACTTTTTTTTATCAATACCTTTTATGGGCTGATTTGCGCTTTGTTCGCACACACTTGATGTGCTCCTGGCACTCATTATACCTGGGGGCTTCTTTAACAGAAGCTTATTCATACGGGCTTCATGCCCAATACATGTGTCATACTTCCGCATGTACCTTTTATTCACCATTATATGCATCGATATGACTTAAGTTTTGGCCAAGCTGGGTTGCCTGGCTCCTGTGCTTACCCCTACGTTCCCGATTGTTTGGCTAGGAGGTAAAGGGAGCACCTCTGCGATTGTTACTGCCGGGTCAGCCGGATGTGTACCTCAGACTGGGTGAAGCCGAAAGCTAGCGTTCTTAAGAGAATATTCGGTCGGTGATTTGAAAGATGATTTATTACTTACTTATTTATCTGCCCCCAGATGCTTTTTTCTGCTATTTTCGCAGTCCGGCATTGCACTTTAGGGCATGCCTCCCAGGGAAAGGAACCCTTACGGAACTATTCTCCCTGGAAGATGTTTCTTACTAACCATGTAATATAACATAACTAGTTGGGCACTTGTCTGATAAAACAATTATGACCCCGACGCCTTGGCTCCATGCATGCCTGGTTCTTTTATAACCGTAAGGGTATTCGGACACACTCCGGACTGTTGGGTCCCGAGGTTGAAGCGAAACGGTCCGCAAAGACAAACGATCTACAATCCGGCTAGAAGGCATTTTACATGTCATTTCAAATTACATCGTCAAACCGACTGATTGTACTCCTCCTCAATCCCATCTAACAGGCTGTCTAATTTACAGTCCTGTTGGGAATATTTCGCGGCCAGTTCTACTTGGTCGTACATCAAGCTCACAGGGATCTCCTTCCCATCAGGCCCCGCAGGTCCGACCTCGGCCATGTGGTTTGGGTCAGACTTCGGGTAACGTGTCTTCACCATGGCCCAGGCCTCCCTGGCGCCCTGACGGCAGGCCGATATCTTCCACAAACGAAGGCGTCGCCGTGCTCCCTGAAGCTTCTTAACAAGCCCACCAAGGCCCTCGGGTAGGGAGACGGATGGTCATAAAGCATGAACGACGCCACTCATCGCCTGCCGAACACGTTCGAGCAATTGCACTAGCTCGGGAAGTTGGTCACCCGTTGACTCAGGCATTTCCTCCGCAGGGCGACCTGTGAGCACACCTAAAGACATATTTCTGTCAATCGACTTCCTCGCCGAATTCTTCTCTTCAAAGGAATTCGTTCAAGCACTTACTATAAATGCCGCGATGAAGCCGCTGATTCTCCTTCACGGAGCCAGACAGCTGGGCCCGAACACCTTTCAGCTCTTCTCCTTGCTGGGTGTGGGCATCTTGGAGCTTGTTTCTCTCCTGCTGCACCTTCATAAGCACCCTCTCGCCGGCCTTTAGCTGACGCAGTAGCTGTTGCCTGTCCGGATCTAGTCCGGCGACCTCTACAATATTATTGTCAGATTCACGCCACACTTTGCTAAATAATTATCTTTTCAAAGTACGTCTTACCAGCGGGGGTCTCTGTGGCTCTCCCTGTGGCGGCCAGTGCGGCCTCAAGTTGGGCCTTGCACTCTCGGAGCTCCTGGGACAGATGGGTATTCTTCTCCGTAAGACCCTGCATGATAATTGATCCTTAAATCAATTATTTCAACTATTTTAAGTCTCGGGGGCTACTGGCATATATAACTATTAAAATTACTTACCCGTATGTCTTTCACATACTGCTCCGTGGCTCTGGTTAACCCATCTTGAGGGGCACGGAGGTGCGCGTTTCCCGCTTTAAAGGCATTTAACGCCTCCGGGGAGAAACACGCGTCACGAAGAACTGTCCGGCGACGCCTGTGATTCATGGCGCTCTTCACCTCAGACCGGGTGGCGGACAGCCTGTCGGCATCCTCCGTCGAAGGAGCGTCCGGCTCACGCCTTGTATTCGCCTCCCCTCCCGGACCATGCGTTCGAGCATGGCCGGCGGAGGCTTGATTGGCAACCTCTCCGGACACTGTCCGGCGAGCGCTCTTTCTGGAAAGGTTATGAGCATTAATATACCTCCTAGGGATCCTTCCCTTAAAAATAGCGGTGCTCCGTACCGTTGCGGCGACGTTTCGGTTCGCGTCGCGCTCCTCTTCCTCCTGCTGGGCCGGACTGACCCTTGTTGTCCGGCCGCCGCGGGTTCGGCTTCCCCCCTTAAAGGTACCTCCTGCGATGCACCATCAGTATGGGATGGTCAGAATTGAGCGCGGATCAAATGATGGTGTCAAGACCTTGGTCATAGTCACCTGGGAGGCCGGAAACAAACCGGGGTAGTCAGCCGTAATGGCGACTAGGGCATTGTCTATGCTACGTTGGTGGAACACCCCGTCAATCAGCTCCACCTTTATGTCCGGATCCTCTTCGGAGGTCGGATCAAGGGATCGTTCCGGATCCTCGGGCTGTGGAGTTAGGCTTCGTATGCCCTCCAGGTCCCGGTGCAGCTCCTGCGTCGAAATCGCAGAGTAAGATACTTGACTTTAAAAAAGTATGGATCGGGTAGATGAACATCCGCTTACCCAGCTCCGAGGGTTATTCATAGAAAATCCATTCAACGGATTCTTGTGGAGGAAGTCCTCCTCCTCTCCCTTGTACAAGCCGGACAGGATCTTTGCCAGATCGGCTGCTGAGCCTGGCCCTTTGCGGCCATGACGGGTGGCATTGTCTTCCCTGTTGAAATCCCACATAGGGTGGCCCCTATATTGGAGTGGCTGCACCCCTCTCATAATGCACGTGGCCATGACTCCAATCATGGTCAATCCGGAGTGGGCCAGTAACCTAATCCGACCCATCAGATAATGGACGCTCCTATCATCTTCCCGTTGAGGGCTCCGCGGGCGCCAACTCAGGCGTTTCTTCAAGGGAGCATTGTTGAACTCCGGGAGGCCGATCCGGACTGGATCCGGCAGAGGGGCGTCCTCCATGTAGAACCATTCCGAAGGCCAGTCTTCGGACGCCTTCTTCGGGGTGCCGGATAGATATCCGGTCCCGACGATGCGCCATATTTCGGCTCCGCCCACTTGATATATCGACCCCTCATGAGAACGGGGTACGAGACAAAACAATCTCTTCCACAGGGAAAAATGGGCTTGATGCCCAAGAACAGCTCGCAAAAAGCTACGAAGCCCGCGATGTGCAAAATGGAGGCGGGCGTGAGGTGGTGAAGTTGGAGTCCGTAGAACTCTAGGAGCCCCCGGAGAAACGGATGTATGGGAAATCCGAGTCCCCTTATTAGATAGGGGACAAAGCATACCCGCTCCCCTTTGGAAGGGTTGGGGACGCCCTCCGCCTGCTTTCCACCCTTGTAGGTGGCTAGTCTGGCTCGAACCGGAACCATGAAAGCTGGGGGAAGATATCCCTCAGTCTGGAGTACCACTAGCTCGCTGTATGGAACTGAGCATCTCCCCCAATCTCCTGGCTTAGGGCTGGGAGCGCGAGAGGAGGAGCCGCGTCGGCTATCCATGATGGAATGGATTTCTGTCAGAGGCGCTTCGATGAGAACTTGCGGATGGAGGATGGTGTGAGCTGGATCTAGATCCTCGCCTCTCTTATAGGCGGCTCGTTCGCGCGGCTAGGGGGTAAAATGTAAAAATATCCCAGCCTTTCGCATTCGTACTACACGTGGAAGAAGGCCATTATTGGGCGTAGGAGCCAAGGAGCGCAACATTCGTAAAGAAGCCGGACACTATTCGACGGGAACATGAAGATTGAAGGAGAACCCGCCTTGCAACGCCGAAGACAATATACGTGCCGGACTCGTCGTCGCTGAAGCCCGGTTCGGGGGCTACTGAGGGAGTTCCGGACTAGGGGGTGTCAGGATAGCCGAACTATCATCATCGGCCGGACTCCAAGACTATGAAGATACAAGATTGAAGACTTCGTCCTGTGTCTGGATGGGACTTTCCTTGGCGTGAAAGGCAAGCTTGGCGATACGGATATGTAGATCTTCTACCATTGTAACCGACTCTGTGTAACCCTAACCCTATCCGGTGTCTATATAAACCGGAGGGTTTTAGTCCGTAGGACGAACAACAATCATACCATAGGCTAGCTTCTAGGGTTTAGCCTCTTTGATCTCGTGGTAGATCCACTCTTGTAACACACATCATCAAAATTAATCTAGCAGGACGTAGGGTTTTAACTCCATCAAGAGGGCCCGAACCTGGGTAAAACATCGTGTCCCTTGTCTCCTGTTACCATCCGCCTAGACGCACAGTTCGGGACCCCCTACCCGAGATCCGCCGGTTTTGACACCGACACTAGGTATGATCATGTATATAGGCATCACGTCCGAGACAAGTAGACCGAAACGATTCTGCATCTACTACTATTACTCCACTCATCGATCGCTATCCAGCATGCATCTAGAGTATTAAGTTAAAAACAGAATAACGCCTTAAGCAAGATGACATGATGTAGAGGGATAAATTCATGCAATATGATAAAAACCCCATCTTGTTATCCTCGATGGCAACAATACAATACGTGCCTTGCAACCCTTTCTATCACTGGGTAAGGACACCGTAAGATTGAACCCAAAGCTAAGCACTTCTCCCATTGCAAGAACTACCAATCTAGTTGGCCAAACCAAACGGATAATTCGAAGAGACTTGCAAAGATAACCAATCATACATAAAATAATTCAGAGAAGATTCAAATATTATTCATAGATAAGATGGATCATAAACCCACAATTCATCGGTCTCAACAAATACACCGCAAAAAGAAGATTACATCGAACAGATCTCCACAAGAGAGGGGGAGAACATTGTATTGAGATCCAAAAAGAGAGAAGAAGCCATCTAGCTACTAGCTATGGACCCGTAGGTCTGATGTAAACTACTCACACTTCATCGGTGGGGCTATGGTGATGATGTAGAAGCCCTCCGTGGTGGATGCCCCCTCCGGCGGAGCTCCGGAACAGGCCCCAAGATGGGATCTCGTGGATACAGAAAGTTGCGGCGGTGGAATTAGGTTTTTGGCTCCTGTTCTGATCGTTTGGGGGTACGTAGGTATATATAGGAGGAAGGAGTACGTCGGTGGAGCAACAGGGGGCCCACGAGGCAGGGGGCGCGCCCTAGGGGGGGCGCCCCCCACCCTCGTGACCGCCTCTTTTGTTCCTTGGAGTAGGGTCCAAGTCCCCTGGATCACGTTCGGTGAGAAAATCACGTTTCCGAAGGTTTCATTCCGTTTGGACTCCGTTTGATATTCCGTTTCTTCGAAACACTGAAATAGGCAAAAAAAAACAGCAATTCTGGGCTGCGCCTCCGGTTAATTGGTTAGTCCAAAAATAATATAAAAATGGAAAATAAAGCCCAATATAGTCCAAAACAGTAGATAAAGTAGCATGGAGCAATAAAAAATTATAGATACGTTGGAGACGTATCACACACTTCCAAAGGTATTTAGCCCAGCTGTTGTCCGACATGAGATCATCTTGGAATTCTGGAACAAAGGTGCGCCGGCGAAAGATCGGTGGTGATCTCATCGCCGTGCAATTTGGGTGTCTAGGTGATCGGAACACGCCTGTGAATAAGTATGATGTATTTACTAACATGAGTTTAGTGGTGCTTGATAAGAGGGTCGTTTGGGCTAGGGTCTTAAAGGTACCAGATAATTTCTTGAACGCAACATAGTTAATGGTGTCTATCGAATCATTGGCAAGTTCAAGTAGGCTCAGGTTCAACTTTCAACAGATGTTGTTGGTGAGTTTGTTTGTCTAAGGATGATTCTTGATGTCAAAAAGAAGTTGAATAGATTTGTGTTGATCACCAAGAGTCGGAAGAAGAAATACTATCAGATGCAAGTGGAGAAGCTCCCAGCTTTTTTGGCTTTTGTTGGTTGTGGGGCACTGGTACCGAGAGTCCGTCACCGAAGAACATGCTATTGATGAGGGTATTTAACACCCATATTTTCCTTGAGTTTAAACTTGATATTCTTTGAGTTATACCACTAATTGTTACCATTTTAGTTTGTTTCACTTTCTGTAGGATTATTAGGTGGATGATATTTCCTTGGAACAAAGAAGAACTGGGAGCGAATTTCACTTGGAGGAGGGGATAAATCTGAGAGGGATTGGACCGAGCCATTGACAATGCAGCTTGGATAACTAAGTCTCCTTTAACGATAATTACAAATGAGCATCATATACACTCTGGTCGCCACCCACTTATGTTGGAAAAACAATACAATGACGAGATTTAGTTCTCGAGATCCACTGGTGGGCACTAGTTCGAGGCATGTTGATTGCAAATGGAAATAGTCTCTGAGATCCTCATTACAACATGGAATCAGGTTAAGTTGGTTGGGCTCAACCCTTGGTTGTTTACACTCGTGATGTTCATGCTGAACTCCATACATGTGACCATGAGATTCTCATAAGTCCAAGCCGACATATTGGCAAAACTGAAAAGGAGCTTCATAAGGTGCGCTAGGGGCCAACTACAATTGAACGAGAGCACGACTGAGATATAATTCCATATTCTCATTGAAAACTTGATGGGTCGAGAAGGATATATTGGTTACACCATGGGAAAGAAAATTGGTCCGCATGGTTATCGGAACACCTATTTTTCCCAAAAGGGCAACAACTCCAGGACGAAAAGAAACCAAATTAAGCACCTTCTTGATGATTCCGATGTTTGGCATGAAGGTATGGAACAACTGGAAACTCCACTTGTAAATTCTTCTCTTTTTGACTAACCCATTATGTTCTGAAGTGATTGATCCAGATCAAATTGTTTCATCTCAAAATGGTTTGGGGTCGCGATATGTATGACACTTTATTATCACCATACTTGGTTGAGGAGATTCATAAATCTTTATTTGATACTGGTGATTTGAAGGTGCCATAATCATGGTTTGCACATGTTGTTCTTCATAAACCGATTTTTCATATGTTAGGAGGATCTATCTGAAGAAGTATCGGATAAGAATTGTCGTTCAATTCCCAAGGGATGGACGACATGTAGGATCAAAGTAAATCGACTAGAGAGGGTGAATGGAAGATTTAAATTTTCTTCAGAACAGTTAAGTCTCTCAACACGACACGACGGAAACAACTCAAACAGAAGCAGTTATACTTGAAGATAAACTAGAAGGGAAATAACTTACATGAAAAACTAAGTAACACTATGCAATATAGTCATAAAAACCGATGCTAGAAGAATAATCAAATGAAAGTAGATGAAAAACATGCGAACAAAAAACAAAATACCATCAACTTATCAACCATGAAGGATAAAATGTTCAACAAACTTATCAGATAGAACACTGAAAAAATCACACCGAAGAATAACATGATGAATATAAATACTGAAGGAAATGCAGTAAAAAGAAAGAAACAGTGTTGCTCGATGGCGACAAGTTATTTGTTTGACCAGTTCACTCTTCTGCAAAAAGAGCTATATTTGGTTGGAGGAATCTCCATCTTATTCTCCTCGACTGCAAGTTCATCAACTTAAGTCAATCCACTTGGGGTAGATACTTCAAGGCAATATCCTAACCTTCACGGACTTTGTCGTTGACAAACCACAATAACATGTGGTTGCTCCAGACTGACGCCTAACCGTTTAGAGAGTTTGCAGTTCTCAATAGTAATAGGCACAAGCAATCTCAACTTAGATCTACGTGATGCTCAACCACAGTCTAAGCTTTGCCTCTGGGTTTTTCTCTCGGTGAAATCTCTCAGAGGAGAAGGATTGCGCAACAATCTCACTCAAATTAGATGGAGCAGCCAACCAACAATGGTTGGGAGGTGGCGACTACTTATAGCGGGAGAAATCTCGAGGGTGAAATGACCACTAGGGGCCTGCGGCCATGCAACGGTCAAACGACGCGTATCCAACTGTCGGATTTCAAACTCACGCGTCAACTTTACTTGAGCAACAAGTAAAGTTGACTCACTTTTGTGAATTTCTCACGAAGCACAAAAGAACACCGTCTATGTCTTATGAGTAAAAAGTAAAAAAAAAACACAACACAATATGAGATTTCTCTCACCCATAGGGTTTCAATTAAGCATCAGCCCAGAAAAAAGTCTCGACGCACTTGAACCCCCCTTAGTACTATAGTTGCCCTATGATTAAAATGAAGAAAATAAAACTATGAAAAAATACAACATCTTCACGCGGTCTTCATCCTTCTTTGCTGCAGACACTTGTTTCTGGGACAACACACTGTAGCAAATGCTTCAGCATAACAAATTTTGGGGGTCGTCTCCGACACGCAATCTCCTCGATAGCAACCATTCTTCTCTGCTGCACAGAAAATCATCGCATGAGTTTATAGAAAACTCCTCAATACTTCAGGGACTATTGTACTCACAAGCAAACACATTAGTTCCTCAACTGTTTTGTCCAACAATCTTCAAAGCACTAATGGGGCACTAGACTGCACTAACACGACACAACAATTGTTATGATCTCAAATGTGAAGTCCCCAAAGAAGGTCACCCAACTTAGGCCGATTAGTCCATGTAGTGTAGTATATAAAGTTATATCAAAGATGGTGGCGACACGTTCGAAGTTCATTCTACCCGAGGATAATCAACCATGCTAAAAGTGCTTTGGTCCCAAGTAGGCTCATTATGGACAATGTATTGATGGTCTATGAGTGCTTTAACACAATTAAGAACAAAATGCGGTGAACTATCTTATATTTACTAATTGGAGGCACCAAACGAGCCTCCATATTAATCCACATCATTTAAAATATCTGAACCATTCAATCTATATAATGATCTATTTTAACCCTACGATTTACGTTGCACTGCTAAAAGAAATAAATACAACCTGACACGACACCTAGAACCACAATTTGTACCATCAGAAAAAACTCCATGTTCCATTCAACAAAAAAAATAAGGAAAAGAGTCCATGTTCGTTTCAACAACAAAAAAGACTTCACGTCACAACCACAATTTGTACCATCAGGAAAGAGTCCACGTGAATCCAAAGAAGAAGAAAAATGAGTCCATGTCCGTTTCAACAAAAAAAAGGGGAAAGAGTCCATGTCTCAATTCCCCACCATAAAAAAGGATCCACGTCCCTATTCCCAAATAATCATTGACGTA
This sequence comes from Aegilops sharonensis, assembly GCA_904067115.1. Classification (NCBI taxonomy): domain Eukaryota; kingdom Viridiplantae; phylum Streptophyta; class Magnoliopsida; order Poales; family Poaceae; genus Aegilops; species Aegilops sharonensis. Next base: position 968,539,832 of record LR880972.1, read on the forward strand.
CATGTTCCATGAAAAAAAGATGCGTACAATTAAATACTGTTTGAGCATGATGTTACAAAAAAAACGAGACAATGCCTGCTCAGAATATTTTTGTGTGTGTGTAAATGCTTAAAAAAATCAATCCTAAAAAAATCTATATAATGATCTATCTTAACCCTATGATTTACGTTGCACTGTTCAAAGAAATAAATACAGCCTGACACGACACCTAGAAACACAATTTGTACCATTATAGAAAAGAGTCCATGTTCCATTCAAGAAAAAATAAGGAAAAGAGTCCACGTTCGTTTCAACAAAAAGAAGGAAAGACTTCACGTGACAACCACAATTTGTACCATCATCAAGAAACAGTCCATGTAAATCCAAAGAGAAAAAAAAAGAGTCCATGTCCGTTTCAACAAAAAAAAAGGGGAAAGAGTCCACGTCCCAGTTCCCCACCATAAAAAAGGGTCCAATTAAATACTGTTTGAACATGATGATACAAAAAGATACGTACATGTTTCTTGAAAAAAAAAAGACACGTACAATTAAATACTGTTTGAGCATGATGATACAAAAAGATGAGGCAATGCTTGCTCAAAATATTTTTGTGTGTGTAAATACTCTGAAAAATCAATCCTACCTTATGAAATAAATTCACAGTCGATTCTTTTAATATGTGAAATCGCATAACTAAAACTAAACCGAATCTATTAGTTTAATATGTGAAATCACGTAATTGTAACATTACTAGAAAAATGTACATCAAATGTCATGGATAGAACAGTCATACATGAACATAAAACTACAATGTCCCATCAAACAATTGTACATCATCCTATCATGTTCTACCACAAGCATGTTTTCTTTTCTTTTTTAAAGAAACTCTGACACGCATGTATCAAAAGAAAAGATGAACAACGTCCCTTTAAAAGAAGTACAACGGAGTTCAAAAATAAGCTACAACGTCGAGTCCAAAAAAAGAGTACAACGACCTATCATATTCTCCCAGAAGCACATTTTCTTTCTTGAAGGCCACACTTATGTCTCTCAACTCTCCCGGCTGATTTCCATACCAAAAAACACTCTGCTGATTGATTTCAAATCAAAGGAAAGAAAAACACATCAGCATGTTGCTGCAAAAATCCTTCTTCAGTCTGCCGCCCGTCCCGACGGCGCATCATCTACTCCCTCCCTACCGCCACTGTTCCTAATCCTCAGCCTTGCCGCGTCGTCTATTCTTCAGACCATCGGCGCCACCTCTACTGTTACATCAACAACTGGAATCAATCTGAAAGGAGGTATAGTCCGATCCTTCATCTCCTACTGTAACCATGTTTCTCTCAACCTTGGAAAACATGATTGTCATCATCCATTGAACATAGATGATAGTCTCTATAAAAGTTTAGATTTTGCACCTTCTAGAGTGTTGCCTACTACTCCTGATAAGTGGTTCTCTGGGGAAGTAGGAAATAACCTAAGTACATGCGTGCATGGTTCTTTAACATCAAGGAGACATGCCGATTGCAGAATCGATTGATGTATGCCTCAGTTATGTCTACGGATCACGAAAGCCGAAGCGAGAAGAATCAAGGCACATGAGATGTTTCTTGGAGATAATCATAAATTTTACTGAGTTACAGTTAAATAGGTTTTGGCCTAAAATTAGGGATATAAAATTTTCTTAGAATTATCATAATTTTCATGATGAGACCTTAAAAAAATTGGGTTGTACATTAGTTATTTATTCTATGAAGAAATATAGTGCCACCAATGTCTTCATCTTATATTGGACTTATAACTAGCAGAGAAGTGTTTTTTTAAACATCATCAAGTATAGGAATTTCATGAGAATCTTACGCTAAGTATTATTTGACACAAAGATCATGCACATGCAGACTATAAATGCCATATACAAATGTGTCATAGATATATAACAAACATTTTTATCTCAATTCTTTTATAAACACATCTACAATATACTTTCTAAACATCCTGCATATAATCATTTAGTAACTGAATGTTGTCCAATACTATTGGTCTTAGCAAATTTCATCAGGGAACGTTTCACATTTGGTTTACAAATTATTATTTTCCATGTACTGAGTTTACTTATGAAGTGCATGTTCTTTTAAGATTATGAAACACATAAAGACATGGGAATCATATTTTTACAAACCTCTATGGAGAAATGTGATTCCTATTCATTCAAACGCTGCAGGCTATTACATCTCCACAAATATTTGTAACAAGCATCCCCAAAAATATTTTAAATTTGTATCATAAAATAAAATAGTTCTATCATTACAAACAAAATATAGGTTGTCACATATTTATTTCAATATGAAATGCATATGAATTAGCAAGGCCGTGCGGATGCACGGGTTGACGACTAGTTGTTATAACTTATGTTCTCCTCTTAGCGTTCCACAGGGGCAACTTTTGCCTTGGTACAAAATTTCATACTCTTAACAAAAAGAAAAATGCTAGAAAATATATTTATAGTTTACATCCTACAAAGTAGGAATTGGCAACGGAAGAAGAAGAAGCAGCGAGAATGTTGTTGATAGATGTGCCCAATCAAGAATCTTCCTCCTGATTATTTTCTTGCTTCATGGCCATTGACTCTGCATGATTAGGATGACACCCAAAGGCCAAAGTGGTGTTTGATTAACACCCCGTTGGGTAATTCTAGTATGGACATTTAAGATGTCCTCAACTTCTTTGCGCAACTCTCAGTTCACGTCGATTTGCGAAGTAAATATGTGATAGTTGTCTTCCGAACTTTAATTAAAAGAGCACCGCTTCGGTCCAACCCGTTCACTAAATGTATAAAGGACAATATGGACTTTTGACAAGTTATACCCACTTTTGTATGTATGGTGAGTCGCCCGCTAGAACTGGGCTGGCCCATGGCAGTGGCGATGCCAGGAATTCTATCATGTGCAGTCAATTGAATCTTGTATAGTCAGGAGTATGCATTTGTAGGATTATTTTCTCACGAGATCTATTTGTTGTATGACGTTTTTTGCAAAGAACTGTGTAGTCAATGGACTACACAGCTCATGTGTGGCTTCGCCACTGGCCCATGGACGTGGCCGCAACAGCGTTTGCACCGGACAACGATCTAATATCTAAAGAGAACAAAGCACCACCTCCCAAGGATTCGAACTCCGGACCTGTAACTCACAAAAACTCACAAAGAAGAGTTGCTAACTAGTCGACCTGAGAAGCGTTGGTGACTAACAATGAGCGCATCACTTTAAGCTGTCTATACAATGCATAATCCGGGTAGTTTTTAGATTTTTTCAAATTTTCCTGATAATTGTGAATTTTTGAAAAGCGGGTAATGTTTAGAAATACGAAAGTTGTTTGAACAACTCGATAAAAACACTGAAAAATCATTTTTTTACAAAAAACTATCCATTTTGACAGATTTTTTTTTGAAAATCTTAAACATTTTCTGAAAAACATGAGCATTTAAGGAATTTAGAGAAGAAAACATGGTGATGGGAAAACCTTCGAAATTCTAACAATTTTCCAAAAGCGTGAACATTTTTTAAATTCCCAAACATCTTCTAAGTTCTGAAATAATTTGCATTTTTTAACATTCTAAACACTTTTAAGAAAACAAGAACGTTTTTTGAAATTCTTTTACATTTTTAGAATTTCTAAAAAAATATAAAAACATATTTTTTTGAAATTTTGAATAATTTAATAAAAACTCAAACTTTTTGAAATTGTGATTACAAAAAACCAATTTTTTTCATTCCCGAGAATTTTTGGAAAACACAAACATCTTTTGAGTTTCGAGATTTTTTTTGTAAATGGAAACATTTTTAAACATTTTGAAAAACGTTTAGAGAACAAGAACATGTTTTAAAAATCCCATACATTTTTTGAATTTATGAACAAAATTTGAAAACAAACCATTTTGTAATTTTAAACAACCTTTCAAAACATGAACATTTTTTGTACTTTTCAAACATTTTTCGAAATCATGAACATTTTGAAAAAAGGAAATAGATTTGAAAAGGAAAAATTAAACGAAAAGGGAAAAGACGAAAACAATGAAAAAGAAACAGAAAACAAAATGTAAAAAGAATGAAGAAAACAAAAGAGAAAAAAATGACAAAGAAAATGAAACTAGAAAACTGGTGAATGAAAAACAACTGGTTCATGGAAACTTCTAGAAGGTTCCCAAAGCCAGATGGTGCGGCCCAAACGCGTGTCTGGGCTGTTGGCCTTGTGCGAAGCAGCGGCAATCTGCCGAATTCTGCTGCTTTTCTATTTTTTTCGTTTTCTGCTCTTTTTTGTTAATTTTTTTCTCCTTTTTGAACATTATTATTATTTTGAAACTTTTAAAAAAATTAAAATATTTTTTGGAATACCATTTTAAGTAACTATTTTAAATAGTGATTTAAAATTCTTTTTTCCTTCAGAAATTTATTAAATGCTTTTAAAAAAGCATTATTTGCTTTCAATTTAATCGTTTTGTGTTTATATTTATGTTAAAATCTTGAAATAACAGTTTTAAGCACCTCTTTAAACTATAATTTTAATATTTTTTTCTTCAAGACTGACATGGATGCCTACCATGGGCATGCCCACCTGCTTGTAAAAATTTGGTCTAAGAATGTCCAAAAATAAACGATGTGGAATGGAGGGTGTTCGCGTAGGCCAGAAGACTCTGTTTGAGGGTACATTGTTTCTCGACATCCTTGAGATGGCCCTAATTTTTTTCATTGATTTTTATAACCAATTCAAGGCACCTTGTCAACTTTGAATTTTTTTTGACAAATTTTGCATTCTCTAGAGCTTTCTTGGTCAAAAAAGGTCGATAAATAGCGAGACATGTCGCAACTTGTATATAGTGTAAAAAATGTTCAAACAAAGCATGGATGCGTAACATGAGCGTGCCCACCTTCTTTGAAAAGTTGGGGTCATTTAAAGTTTTTCTAAAAATAGACCACGTTCAACGGAGAGTGTCCGAGTAGGCCAGAAGGCTCCATGTGAAAGCATGTTGTTTTTCAATAATCCTAGAGATGGTCCCAAATTTTTTTTCAGTGGCTTGTATTACCAATTCAAGGCACCTTGCCAAATATTTTTAATTTTCAACAAATTTTGCATTTTCTGGAGCTTTCTTAGTCAAAAAAGGTTGATAAATGGTCGGATGTATCGCAACTTGCTTAGGTTGTCGAAAATCGCTCAAACCCGACATGAATGCCTACCATGGGCATGCCCACCTTATTGCAAAAGTTGAGGTCATTCCAAAAATGTTAAAATATAGACCATGTTCAATGAAGGGTTTCCGGGTAGGCCAAAAGGCTCCGTCTGAGAGCATGTTGTTTTCTCGACATCCTTTAAACAGCCCCAATTTTTTCCTATGACCTTGTATGACCAATTTAAGGCACCATGCGAAGTTTTTTTTGTTTTCGACAAATTTTGCATTTTTATAGTTTTCCCAATCAACAAAAGACCGATTAAATGACTAGACGTGTCGAAAATCATTCAAAACTGACATGGATGCCAACCATGGGCATGACCACCTACTTGCAAAGTTGGAGTAATTTCAAGGGTGTACAAAAATAGAGCATGTTGAATAAAGGGTGTTTGTGTAGGCTAGAAGGCTTCGTCTAAGAGCACATTATTTCTCGACATACTTGAAATAGCCCCAAGTTTTTAAAAGTCTGACCAATTCAAGGAACCATGCCAAATATTTTGGGGTTTTGATAAGTGCTGCATTTTCTGGAGTTTTCTTGGTGAAAAAGAGCGATGAATGGCCGGACGTATCACAACGTGCAGGCGGTGTCGGAAGTTATTCAAATCAGGCATAGATGCCTAACATGGACATGCTCACCTCCTTGCAAAAGTTGAGGTCATTTCAACGACGTCCAAGAATAGATTATGTGCAATGAAGGTTGTTCTGGTAGGCCAAAAGGGTCCATTTGAAAGCACCTTATTTTTTACGTTCGTTAAATGGCCCCAATTTTTTCCACCAGTTTCTGTGACCAATTCAAGGTATCATGCCAAGTAGTTTAGATTTTTGACAAATTTTACATTTTCTAAAGTTTTCACGGTGAAAAAGGATCAATAAATGGTCGGACATGTCGCAACGCGCAAACGGTGTTGAAAGTCGTTCAAACCAAACATGCGTGTTTCATATGTCTTGTGCCAAACTGATGCAAGAAGTTAGAGTCGTTTATCTATAGTCTAAAAAAACCACCAATCGAGAGAAGTGTGCTAGACTAATCTAGACGGGTACATCCATAAACATGAGGTTTTTTATAATCAACTTTTTTGAAATGCATACATTTCTTAATTTTTTAAAAGGAAAATCTTTTAAAATTACAGAACATTTTCAAAATTTTAAAGAATATTTTTTGGCATTCCAAATAATATTTCAGTTTTTTTGAACTCGTTCCAAAAGAATAATAAAGTTCAAAAGAAGAAAAGTAATGAGAAAATAGAAACAAAAATTTTAGGCCTTGGGCCAACTAGGCGACGACATCGCTCTCATCGGGCGCATGTTGGGCTGGCCCAAATGTTTGCAGATTTGGGAAAGTTCATACTTTTTTCGTAATTTCTTAGTAAACTTTCACAGATTTTCCAAAAAATAATCTATTGTTCGTGAACATTTTCTCAAGTTTATGAATCGTTTTGTAAAGAAAATTCTACCTATACAAAAAATCATAGTTTTTTAAATTGGAAATATTCCATAGATTTTCAAAAAAAAATCACAAAAAAGTTACAAAAACCAGTTCAAGAAATTGAAAAAGATTAACAAATTTGAAAAAAAAAGCTGAGGTGCTAAATACGGTGGAAATCTCTTTTTTCCGCTATCTGCGGCAAGTTGTGGCTCATTCGCATAGAGGCAAGCGACCTAGCAAGCAAGATGGGCCGACCCAACTATGAGATAATGCATGTGCTACAGTATCCGGTTTGGAAACCGATCTGTTTCAACCGGCTGATTTTCCACTCCATCAACCGCCACGCTCGCTTGACACGTGTCTCATGTGCAGCCCACCCACCGGTTTCCCATCTCACAGCGTTATCTTTACGCCAGATCTTCATCCACACGTTTCCTCCAGCCTTCTTCTTGAGCAAACCCTATCGTACGTCGTTCGTCACCGGACATTGCTCCATCCTTCGCTAATACCTTCTCCAATCACTGTGTTGCAAGCTCCACGGAAAAAACGATGCACACCGAAGTCTCCCCTCCACCCTTGTCCCAAGCGGCCAGCACGAGATCGCCATGGCCTCATCTCCTTGCTTCATCCCGCCCGCTTCATCTCCTTTTGCTTCATCCCGCCATGGTTGCGACCACCGCCTGCTTCATCCCGACAATGCTTCAGTGCAGCACGACCGAGGAGGCCGAAGGCGGCGCCACTTACCATACTGCTGCAACGCAACATGCATGGGGAGGCAGGCGCCGCATCACCACCGGTGTGCCATGCTGCAATTAAGCGCGCGCTACTGCCGGCAACGCTGCAATGAAGTGCACACTGCTGCCAGCCGCGTGCTAAGGCAAGGACGTCACAGTGTAGTGGCCGGTCCTGTCGGCAGCGCGACAAGTCAAGGACGACGCAATGATATGGTTGGTGCTGCGGGCGGTGTGACAAGTCCAGGACGGCGACGCTGCAATGTAACATGCATTGTTGCCGGTGACGCGACAAGTCAAGGACGGCAACGCTGCAATGTAATATGCATTGCTACTGGTGATGCGACAAGTCAAGGACGGCGACGCTGCAAAGAAGTGGCTGCTGCTGCCGGCGGCGCGACAAGTTGAGGACGGCGGCACTGCAATGAAGCGTCGATTGAGCGAGACACCGACAATGGGGGCGGTGATCATCGTCCTTTTGGCTATTTTTTTGCAGAACCAAAGCTGCTGTGTGGCGAGGATGTAGACTGGCGGCGTCGTGCCTTGATAATGTTGTGGGCGTCTGGGTTGCAACATCACCGCTGTGATTAGGTCATCGGCGCTGGCACCAATGCCACGGTGAAGAGACCAGTAGTGTGGTTCATGACATCCGTTGTTGGTCATGGCGGAGTTGCGTTGTAGCTTGAGCTAGGGTGGTGGATGTGAGGCAAGGGGAGGAAGACGACTGTTTCGTTTTGCTTTTGATCGAACGGCTCTCCAGGCGGCTTAATTCTGGACCAAATCAACCGGCTGATTTGTGATACATTCATTTTGCATCATGCTTTTATATTGATATTTATTGCATTATGGGCTGTTATTACACGTTATGTTACAATACTTATGCCTATTCTCTCTTATTTGACAAGGTTTACATAAGGAGGGAGAATGCCGGCAGCTGGAATTCTAGGCTGGAAAAGGAGCAAATATTAGAGACTTATTCTGCACAACTCCAAAAGTCATGAAACTCCACGAAAGTCATTTTTGAAAATAATAAAAAATATTGAGCGGAAGAAGTTCACCAGAGGGGGACCCACCTGGCCACGAGGGTGGGGGGCGCGCCCTACCCCCCAGGGCGCGCCCCCTGCCTCGTGAGCCCCCTGTTGGCTCTCCGATGGCCATCTTATGCTATATGAGGTCTTTTGTCAAGAAAAAAATCATAAGCAACCCTTCGGGACGAAACTCTGTCGTCACGAGGCGGAACCTTGGCGGAACCAATCTAGGGCTCCGGCAGAGCTGTTCTGCCGGGGACACTTCCCTCCGGGAGGGGAAAATCATCACCATCGTCATCACCAACGCTCCTCTCATCGGGAGAGGGCAATCTCCATCAACATCTTCACCAGCACCATCTCCTCTCAAAACCCTAGTTCATCTCTTGTATCCAATTCTTGTCTCCAAGTCTGGGATTGGTACTAGTAGGTTGCTAGTAGTGTTGATTACTCCTTGTAGTTGATGCTAGTTGGTTTATTTGGTGGAAGATCATATATTCAGATCATATATGCATATTAATACCCCTCTGATTATGAACATGAATATGCTTTGTGAGTAGTTACGTTTGTTCCTGAGGACATGGGAGAAGTCTTGCTGTTAGTAGTCATGTGAATTTGGTATTCGTTTGATATTTTGATGAGATGTATGTTGTCTAGCCTCTAGTGGTGTTATGTGAACATCGACTACATAACACTTCACCATTATTTGGGCCTAGAGGAAGGCATTGGGAAGTAATAAGTAGATGATGGGTTGCTAGAGTGACAGAAGCTTAAACCCTAGTTTATGCGTTGCTTCGTAAGGGGCTGATTTGGATCCATATGTTTCATGCTATGGTTAGGTTTACCTTAATACTTTTTTTGTAGTTGCGGATGCTTGCAATAGAGGTTAATCATAAGTGGGATGCTTGTTCAAGTAAGAACAGCACCCAAGCACCGGTCCACCCACATATCAGATTATCAAAGTACCGAACGCGAATCATATGAATGTGATGAAAACTAGCTTGACGATATTCCCATGTGTCCTCGGGAGTGCTTTTCCTTATATAAGAGTTTGTCCAGGCTTGTCCTTTGCTACAAAAAGGATTGGGCCACCTTGCTGCACTTTATTTACTTTTGTTACTTGTTGCTCGTTACAAATTATCTTATCACAAAACTATCTGTTACCACTTATTTCAGTACTTGCAGAGAATACCTTGCTGAAAACCGCTTATCATTTCCTTCTGCTCCTCATTGGGTTCGACACTCTTACTTATCGAAAGGACTATGATAGATCCCCTATACTTGTGGGTCATCAAGACTCTTTTCTGGCGCCGTTGCCGGGGAGTGAAGCGCCTTTGGTAGGTGGAATTTGATAAGGAAAAATTTATATAGTGTGATGAAATTTAATGTCACTTATTACTATGGAAAGTAATCCTCTGAGGGGCTTGTTTTGGGTATCTTCACCCCGACCAGTAGAGCAAAGAGTTGCTCCTCAAGCTACTGAACCTACTGAAAATGAAAATGTTCCTTTTGAAGTTCCTTCGGGTATGTTAGAAAAACTGCTAGATAATCCTTTCACAGGAGATGGAACAAAGCATCCTGATGAGCACCTAATATATGTGGATGAAGTTTGTGGATTATTTAAGCTTGCAGGTATACCCGATGATGTTGTTAAGAAGAAGGTATTCCCTTTATCTTTGAAGGGAGATGCATCGACATGGTATAGGCTATGTGATGACACGTGATCATGGAACTATAAACGAATGAAATTGGAATTTCATCAGAAGTATTATCCTATGCATCTTGTTCATCGTGATCGCAATTATATATATAATTTTTGGCCTCGCGATGGAGAAAGCATCGCTCAAGCTTGGGGGAGGCTTAAATCAATGTTCTATTCATGCCCCAATCATGAGCTCTCAAGAGAAATAATTCTTCAAAAAAATTATGCTCGGGTTTCTCATAATAATCAATCCATGCTCGATACTTCTTGTGCTGGCTCTTTTATGATGAAGACTATTGAATTAAAATGGAATATATTAGATAGAATTAAACGCAACTCTGAAGACTGGGATCTCGACGAAGGTAAGGAGTCAGGTATGACACCTAAGTTTGATTGTGTTAAATCTTTTATGGATACCGATGTTTTCCGTAAATTTACCACTAAATATGGACTTGACTCTGAGATAGTAGCTTCATTTTGTGAATCTTTTGCTACTTATGTTGATCTCCCCAAGGAGAAGTGGTTTAAATATCATCCTCCCATAGAAGTAAAAGTAGCTGCACCTACTAAAGTTGAAGAAAAGATTGTCACTTATAATGATCCTGTTTTTCCTACTTATTATGTTGAGAAACCACCTTTCCCTGTTAGAATGAAGGATCATGCTAAAGCTTCGACTGTGGTTCGTAAAAGCAATATTAGAACTTATACACCTCCTGAGCAAATTAAAGTTGAACCTAATATTGCTATCGTTAAAGATCTCTTAGCTGATAATATTGACGGGCATGTTATTCATTTCTGCGGTGAAACCGCTAGAATTGCCAAAGCTTGTGCTAAAGATAAACATAGACCTGTGGTAGGCGTGCCTGTTATTTCTGTTAAGATAGGAGATCACTGCTATCATGGCTTATGTGATATGGGTGCCAGTGCTAGTGTCATACCGCATACTTTATACGAAGAAATTAAGCATGAAATTGCACCTGCTGGGTTAGAAGATATTGATGTCACAATTAAGGTTGCCAATAGAGATACTATTTCACCAATGGGAATTGTTAGAGATGTTGAAGTCTTATGCGGGAAAACTAAATATCGTGCTGATTTTCTTGTTCTTGGTTCCCCACAAGATAGCTTTTGTCCCATTATATTTGGTAGACCCTTCTTGAACACTGTCAATGCTAGAATAGACTGCGAGAAGAATGTTGTTACTATTGGTTTGGGTGATATGTCTCATGAGTTTAATTTCTCTAAATTTAGTAGACAACACCGTGAAGAGGAATTACCTAGTAAGGATGAAATGATTGGTCTTGCTTCTATTGCCGTACCTCCTAGTGATCCTTTAGAACAATATTTGATAGACCATGAAAATGATATGTTTATGAATGAAAGAAGGGAAATAGATGACGTTTCTTAAACAGGAACCTATTCTGAAACACAATTTGCCTGTTGAAATCCTAGGGGATCCTCCTCCACCCAAGGGTGATCCCGTGTTTGAGCTTAAACCGTTGCCTGATACTCTTAAATATGCTTATCTTGATGAAAAGAAGATATATCCTGTTATTATTAGTGCTAACTGATAATCCCCAAGTGCAAGGAATCATCGTAACACTTTCCAAAGGTGGAAGTGATAAGTATGGAGTGTCGAACCCACAAGGAGCTAAAGGTAAGATCAATATTCTCTCAAGCCCTATCTGCCACTGATACGACTCTACGTGCACCGAACGTTTTACTTCCAACTAGAAACGGGAAATAAAACTACGTTGTGGGCATGAAGTGGATAACCTTGTAAGATATCGGAGAGCTAAAATATAAAAGTAGGTGTGATACGTCTCCAACGTATCTATAATTTTTGATTGCTCCATGCTACTTTATCTACTGTTTTGGACTATATTGGGCTTTATTTTCCACTTTTATATTATTTTTGGGACTAACCTATTAACCGGAGGCCCAGCCCAGAATTGCTGTTTTTTGCCTATTTCAGTGTTTCGAAGAAACGGAATACCAAACGGAGTCCAAACGGAATGAAACCTTCGGGAACGTGATTTTCTCACCCAACGTGATCCAGGAGACTTTGACCCTACTCCAAGAAGTAACAGAGGCGGTCACGAGGGTGGGGGACGCCCCCCCTAGGGCGCGCCCCCTGCCTCGTGGCCCCCCTGTTGCTCCACCGACGTACTCCTTCCTCCTATATATACCTACGTACCCCGAAACTATCAGAACAGGAGCCAAAAACCTAATTCCACCGCCGCAACTTCCTGTATCCACGAGATCCCATCTTGGGGCCTATTCCGGAGCTCCGCCGGAGGGGGCATCCACCACGAGGGCTTATACATCATCATCGAAGCCTCTCCGATGAAGTGTGAGTAGTTTACTTCAGACCTTCGGGTCCATAGCTAGTAGCTAGATGGCTTCTTCTCTCTTTTTGGATCTCAATACAATGTTCTCCCCCTCTCTCATGGAGATCTATTCGATGTAATCTTCTTTTTGCGGTGTGTTTGTTGAGACCGATGAATTGTGGGTTTATGATCCAGCTTATCTATGAATAATATTTGAATCTTCTCTGAATTCTTTTATGTATGATTGAGTTATCTTTGCAAGTCTCTTCGAATTATCCGTTTGGTTTGGCCAACTAGATTGGTAGTTCTTGCAATGGGAGAAGTGTTTAGCTTTGGGTTCAATCTTGCGGTGTCCTTACCCAGTGATAGAAAGGGTTGCAAGGCATGTATTGTATTGTTGCCACGAGGATAACAAGATGGGGTTTTTTATCATATTGCATGAATTTATCCCTCTACATCATGTCATCTTGCTTAAGGCGTTACTCTGTTTTTAACTTAATACTCTAGATGCATGCTGGATAGCGGTCGATGAATGGAGTAATAGTAGTAGATGCAGAATCGTTTTGGTCTACTTGTCATGGACGTGATGCCTATATACATGATCATACCTAGATATACTCATAACTATGCTCAATTCTGTCAATTGCTTAACAGTAATTTGTTCACCCACCGTAGAATACCTATGCTCTTGAGAGAAGCCACTAGTGAAACCTATGGCCCTCGGGTCTATTCTCATCATATCAATCTCCATCACTTTTATACTTGCTTTGTTTTTACTTTGCCTTTTACTTTTATTTTGCATCTCTATACCCAAAAATACCAAAAATATTATTTATCATCTCTATCAGATCTCACTCTCGTAAGTGACCGTGAAGGGATTGACAACCCCTAATCGCGTTTGTTGCGAGTAGCTATCGTTTTGTGCAGGTACGAGGGACTTGTGCGTGGCCTCCTACTGGATTGATACATTGGTTCTCAAAAACTGAGGGAAATACTTACGCTACTTTGCTGCATCATCCTCTCCTCTTCGGGGAAATCCAACGCAGTGCTCAAGAGGTAGCAAGAAGAATTTCTGGCGCCGTTGCCGGGGAGGCTCACGCAAGAGCAAGTCAACCATACCAAGTACCCATCACAATCCCTATCTCCCGCATTACATTATTTGCCATTTTCCTCTCGTTTTCCTCTCCCCCACTTCACCCTTGCCGTTTTATTCGCCCTTCCTCCGTTCAATCTTGTGTTACCATGTGCCTTCTTCTTGCTTGCATCTTCGCTTGCTAAGAGTTTATGGATCCTCATCCACTTGCTAATCTCTTTAAGAGATCCAATTATGATGAACCTATTGCTAGAGGGTTGAGTGCACTAGATTATCTTTATGAGGTTTTGCCTGAATTTCGTGAATCTAAAAATTGTGATAAAGTACTTTATGAAACGATTCATGATAGGTCTTTGAATAAAAAGCATGATTGCAATGATTTTCCTATAAATTCTCTTGATGTCAATTGTGCTAATAATATGCAAAACCCTAAGCTTGGGGATGCTAGTTTTGCTATGTCTACTACTTGTTTCAATGATCATGATTGGGGTGATTCTTCTTATAACCTTGAAAATTTATTTAAGCCCCATGATGAATATGAGATTGATAATAGTGTTTGCAATAATATTTAAAGTGGGTTTGGAAGAGTTTCAACTTTAGATCCCACATATTTGGAGTATGTTCAATCTTATGATATTTTTGATAAAAGTGGGTTCGGGAAGGTCATGACTTTAGTTAATGTTAATCCCACTATCTTGGAAGAGTGTCAACTTTGCATGCATGTGGATCATGTTGAGAATATGTTTTGTGATAGCTATTTTGTTGAAATTGCCTATGATCCTACATGTAATTATTATGAGAGAGGAAAATATGGTTGTAGAAATTTTCATGTTACTAAATTACCTCTCTTCATGTTGAGATTGCTACCATCTCTTTGTTCTTCCTTGCTTATGCTAGTTTTTGCTTGCCTTGATAATTTGTTTGCTTACAAGATGCCTATGCATAGGAAGTATGTTAGACTTAAGTGTGTTTGTCACATGTTTTATGATGCTCTCTTTGTGCTTCAATTCTTGTCTTTCATGTGAGCATCATTGAAATCTCAATGCCTAGCTAGGGGCGTTAAACGATAGCGCTTGTTGGGAGGCAACCCAATTTTATTTTGAGTTTTTTGTTTTTGTTTCTGTTTAGGAATAAATTATCCATCTAGCCTCTTTTTAGATGTGGTTTTATGTTTTAATTAGTGTTTGTGCCAAGTTAAACCTATTGGATCTTCTTGGATAATAGTTATTTGATCTTGCTGTAATTTCCAGAAACTTTGCGCTCAGTGCCCGAATTATTAAAAATCACCAGAACGTGATAAAATACTGATTCCAATTGCTGCTGATCAATAAGCAAATTGCCTAGGTCTTCTAATTTTGGTAGAATTTTTTGATGTCCATAAGTTTGCGTTAGTTACAGATTACTACAGACTGTTCTGTTTTTGACAGATTCTGTTTTTCGTGTGTTGTTTGCTTATTTTGATGAATCTATGGCTAGTAAAATAGTTTATAATCCATAGAGAATTTGGAATACAGTAGGTTTAAAGCCAATATAAATAAATAATGATTTCATTACAGTACCTTAAAGTAGTCTTTTATTTTCTTTCTCTAACGGAGCTCACGAGATTTCCATTGAGTTTTGTGTTGTGAAGTTTTCAAGTTTTGGGTGAATTCTTTTGATGGATTATGGAACAAGGAGTGGAAAGAGCCTAAGCTTGGGGATGCCCATGGCACCCCCAAGATAATCCAAGGACACCAAAAATTCAAAGCTTGGGGATGCCCCGGAAGGCAGCCCCTCTTTCGTCTACTTCCATCGGTAATTTACTTGGGGCTATATTTTTGTTCACCACATGATAAGTGTTTTGCTTGGAGCGTCTTGTATTATTTGCGTCTTTGCTTGTTAGTTTACCACAATCATCCTTGCTGTACACACCTTTTGAGAGAGCCATACATGAATTGGAATTTGATAGAATACTCTATGTGCTTCACTTATATCTTTTGAGCTTGATAGTTTTGCTCATAGAGCTTCACTTATATCTTTTGAGCGTGATAATTTTTGCTCTAGTGCTTCACTTAGATCTTTTAGAGCAAGGTGGTGGATTTGTTTTAAATAAACTATTGATCTCTCATGCTTCACTTAGATTATTTTGAGAGTCGTTAATAGCATGGTAATTTGCTTAATGTTAATATACTTGGTATTCAAGATATGTGAAACTTTCTTTTGAGTGCGTTGAATACTAAGAAAAGTTTGATGCTTGATAATTGTTTTGAGATATGAAGATGGTGATATTAGAGTCATGCTAGTTGAGTGGTTGTGGATTTAAAGAATACTTGTGTTGAAGTTTGTGATTCCCGTAGCATGCACGTATGGTGAACCGTTATGTGATGAACTCGGAGCATGATTTATTTATTGATTGTCTTCCTTATGAGTGGCGGTCGGGGATGAGCGATGGTCTTTTCCTACCAATCTACCCCCTAGGAGCATGCGTGTAATACTTTGCTTTGATAACTTCTAAATTTTTGCAATAAGTATATGAGTTCTTTATGACTAATGTTGAGTCCATGGATTATACGCACTTTTTCCCATCCTTCCACCATTGCTATCCTCTCTAATACCGCGCACTTTTCGCCGGTACCATAAACCCACCATATATCTTCCTCAAAACAGCCACCATACCTACCTATTATGGCATTTCCATAGCCATTCCGAGATATATTGCCATGCAACTTTCCACCGTTCCGTTTATTATGACATGCTCCATCATTGTCATATTGCTAGCATGATCATGTAGTTGACATCGTATTTGTGGCAAAGCCACCGTTCATAATTCTTTCATACATGTCACTCATGTTTCATTGCATATCCCGGTACACCGCCGGAGGCATTCATATAGAGTTATACTTTGTTCTAAGTATCGAGTTGTAATTGTTGAGTTGTAAGTAAATAAAAGTGTGATGATCATCATTATTAGAGAATTGTCCCAAGTGAGGAAAGGATGATGGAGACTATGATTCCCCCACAAGTCGAGATGAGACTCCGGACGAAAAATAAAAAAAAAAATTGAAAAAAAAGAGGCCATAAAAAATAGAAAAGGCCCAAATAAAAAAAATGGGAGAAAAAGAGAGAAGGGACAATGTTACTGTCCTTTTACCACACTTGTGCTTCAAAGTAGCACCATGATCTTCATGATAGAGAGTCTCTCATTTTGTCACTTTCATATACTAGTGGGAATTTTTCATTATAGAACTTGGCTTGTATATTCCAATGATGGGCTTCCTCAAATTGCCCTAGGTCTTCGTGAGCAAGCGAGTTGGATGCACACCCACTTTGTTTCTTTTGTTGAGCTTTCATACACTTATAACTCTAGTGCATCCATTGCATGGCAATCCCTACTCACTCACATTGATATCTATTGATGGGCATCTCCATAGCCCGTTGATACGCCTAGTTGATGTGAGACTATCTTCCCTCTTTTTGTCTTCTCCACAACCACCATCCTATTCCACATATAGTGCTATATCCATGGCTCACGCTCATGTATTGCGTGAAGATTGAAAAAGTTTTGAAAATGTTAAAGTATGAAACAATTGCTTGGCTTGTCATCGGGGTTGTGCATGATTTAAATATTTTGTGTGGGGAAGATGGAGCATAGCCAGACTATATGATTTTGTAGGGATAACTTTCTTTGGCCATGTTACTTTGAGAAGACATAATTGCTTAGTTAGTATGCTTGAAGTATTATTATTTCTATGTCAATATGAACTTTTGTCTTGAATCTTTTGGATCTGAATATTCATACAACAATTAAGAAGA